>CM067533.1:7804034-7961955 GCA_034509925.1 Hirudinaria manillensis
TCCATCCATCCTTCCATCCATCCGTCCGTCCGTCCGTCCGACCATCCGTCCATCCATACTTTCCTTCCTTCCTTCCATTCCATCTTCGCATGAGCTGCAACGGATCTGACACACCTTGAGTGCCGTGGAGACACCTTGGATGTTCTGTTTGCCCAGCTTTGGATCCATCGCTGTGCAAACAGTTTTTATAAACTTATCTTTCATCGCCATATCAGCTCGTGTTGCTTCTGACGATGTCGGAGGGTTTGCGTCGGTTATCACCGTAATTATCCATCAATTATCACCATAATTCATTATGATTATCGACATAAACCCTCATAATTATCACTGGAATTCTTCATAATTATTACTACAGTTCTTTATATTATCACCGAAATTATTTCTAATTATTTCAAGTAATTTCTCCATAATGTCTTTCGATATGGATCGCACTTGTATTTAACAGAGGTTCAGAGATTTTTAGCCATGTTTTTCTTGGAGAATTTCTTTGCAGCAACAAACATACAAACATCTATGATACAATCCTATAAGATACAAAAGGCATTTTTAAAAAACAAAGCGATTATAAAATCTGTAACAAAAATAATCAATGATTTAAATTCACAATTTAATTCAATTTATTATAAAATAATTTAAACATTTAAACTTTAAAATAATTAAAAACACAAAAATTCTTAAATAATCTTCCGCGACAAATCGCTGACAAATGCAGGTTTTTTTTAAAGGTTGATTATGATTATGATTATGGTTATAGTTATGATTATGATTAAAATTATAATTATGGTTATAGTTCTGATTATGATTAAAATTATAATTATGGTTATGGTTATGGTTATGACTATGATTATTATAATCCTTTTCTTTTCATCCGAAGCTTTTTGAAATCCATTCATTAAATATTTGATAATATTTGATAATCCCCAAACATTTTTGAGTAATTAAACTGTAAAAATGTAAAAATCGAAATATTTCCTTTATTATTTGCTAATATGCAACTGTAAGAAGTATTTAACTTCATAATATAATATAATATATTATTATTATTATTATTTATTATTATTAATTATTATATTATTTATTATTATCGAAGAATTTGTGGTGCAATTCCATTTCATTTTTATTGCTATTGTTATTAGTAATTTCAATATTAATATAAACAACAACAAGATTAATAATAATAATAATAACAATAATAATAATAATTTAAAAAAAAATAATAATAACGTGTTCCGGGTTATTGACTCAGGGGGAATGCCTCGACGGCCTCGGCTCCAATCAGTTGAGTGTCTGCGTCACGAAAGTAATTGCTGTAGGAATTTCTGGCAACAACGACAACAACAACAACAACAACAACAACAGCAACGACATAATTATTATGGCATAATAATATTTATAATTAAACAATAATATAATATAATAATTATTTCACGCCGGTGAGGCAGTCCAATTAGTTGCTTGCGTTCGATTTGTGTTGACGTGGTTAAAAAAATATGCGGCAAGTTTTTTTTTGTTTTTTATCGTCACTTTCATAATCATATCCATCATGTCGTCATCGTCATCATCATCATCATCATCATCGTCGTCGTCGTCGTCGTCGTCACGGGCATCAACATCATCATCGTCACCACTGTAAATAAAAAAGCAACTTAGAACCAAAAAGACTTAGAAAGAAGTTGTTGAACCGTAAATCAAAGCGTGAAATAATCGAGAAAATGCCTCGAAGCAAAAACAAGCAACAACAACAACAACAGCGTAGGCAACAACAACAACAACGTAGGCAACAAGAACGTCATCACATTCGGCTTTGCTTTGTTTCAGTGGAGAAAGTTGAACGTCAAGAACGTGAACTTCTAAACAGGTGACGACGAATGCGAAGACCGAAGAAAGAATTACTTAAGAAGAGTGTTGGGGCCTCCAATCATCCCTTCTCCCCTACCCCTCGTTCTTCTCACCCAATACCCCCCCACCTTGATGATACCCCGTTGATAATACCCCTATGAAGATACCCCTTGATGATATCACCCTGATGATACCCCTATGAATATATCCCTTGATGATATCCCCCTGATGATACGCCATGAAGATACCCCTTGATATCCCCCTGAAGATATCCGCTGATGATACCGCCCCATAATATCTCCCCATAACACCCCCCTGAAGAAAGCCATTGGGTGCCTCACAACATAAACGTGTCGATGCAGGTGTAAAATATGCAGTTTTTGATCGAAACCTGTTTTTAAATATTTTTTTTCTTTTCAGTTGTTTTCAAACGAGTTTATTATTTTTATTTTTTGCATAAAAATTCTCCGATATTTGTAACAGCAGGGCACGAAATTATAATTTAGGAAAATGAGACAATATTTAATAATACATTTTAAATAATATTCCAAAAAGATATTATTACAATTATTATTATTAATGTTATTATTATTATTATTATTATTATTATTATTATTATTATTATTATTATTATTATTATTAAGAATTGTTTTAAACCTTTATTTATTTAGCATTTAATTAGAAAATATTATGAAAGTAAAAAATCAGCCTTCAGGGAAATTCGTTTCCACTGATGAAACTGCAAGATGGAAAGAATGAATGAATGAATGAGTGTCTGAAAGAATGAGTGAACGAATGAGTGAATGAATGAATGAATGAATGAATAAAACAGAAGACATATAAGAAGACCTTGTTATAATTTTACCTTGAAGTGAATTCAAGAGAATTGTTTTTGTTTGTTTTTGAGTCATTATGAAATAATTTGTCATTTTTAATATTTCAATTATTTAATAATATATTTTTAATATATCTGACATTTTGCAATTTTATTAATTTCATTATTTTAAAACTTTTTATTATGTTTTATATTTTAGTAATTAAACATTCATAGAATTGTGTTTGGAAAAACAACCTTTTTTTGCAAGAGTTAAATTCACGAATATTAATAATAATAATTATAATAATTATAATAATATATAATAATAATTATAATAATATATTATAATAATATATTATTATATTATAATATTATTATTATTAATTATATACGAATATTGCGATGTTATGGTTATGTTCCTTTATGGCGCCACTTGAAATATTATTAAAGCTTTTATTAAATAAACAATGACGTCACCGGAAGCTTATTAAAAAAATTTAATACAATATGATTTTATGTTATTATTATTATTATTATTATTATTATTATTATTATTGTTATTATTATTATTAAAGAATTTCATAACTTTTTCCGATCTATTTCATTTATATTCCCTCATTTTGTATACTGTAAAAAATGGTGATCCATCAAAATTTAAAATAATGGACTTTTAGATCCAACATTTTTCGAGGAAAACTTCATTAAATTTTTTATTTTTATCAAATTACTTTTACTGACGAAGTTTCTTATCAACATATTTTATATTTGCAATGTCAAGTCATGACGTCACTATGTCAAGTCATGACGTCACTATGTCAAGTCATGACGTCACTATGTCAAGTCATGAAGTCACTATGTCAAGTCATGACGTCACGATGTCAAGTCGTGACGTCAAGTTAACAGCCGTATTTCTAAATAATTCCCATTCCACTTCATCCTCCAAAAAATATTTTTTTTTTCATGATTTATCGTGTAAATGTAAGCAAAACTCTTTAAAACCGCTGCAAAAAGTGCTTCCTTCCTTCATTATTTCCTCCTTACATTATTGAAGAATGGAACTTAAAATGAAAGTTTCTTGGATCCTGGAGTGGAAATTCGTCGTTGTTGCTGTTGTTGTTGTTGACGATGATGATGTTGCTGTTGTTGCTGTTGTTGATGACGATGTTGCTGCTGTTGTTGTTGTTGTTGTTGTTGATGTTGTTGTTGTTGTTGTTGTTGTTGACGATGATGATGATGATGTTGTCGTCGTCTCACTTTTGATTGCTTTTCAGTTCGAAGTTATTTTTTTGAAACGAAACTACACTTTACCAATGTTCTTAGGATTAATAATAATAATAAATAATAATAATAATAATAATAATAATAATAATAATAATAATAATAATAATAATAATAATAATAATAATAATAATAATAATAATAATAATAATAACAATAATAATAATAATCATAATAATAATCATAATAATAATAATAATAATAATCCTGCGGAGGCCGTGATTGTGAATAAACAAATAATAATAATAACTGATTCATATTTATAATATATGTATGTGATAATTTAATTATGATTATTCGATAGTAATACCTTTTAATTAATTATATTCTAAATTAATCCTTAGTAAAATTTTCAGAAAAATCCTTTGCCGAAAGCGAATCATTTTTTAAACAAAGGAAAAAAAAATTCTTTTGCCAAGATTTTCGATCGAAATTTCGAAATAGGGAGTGATTGAAGGTATCCTGGAAGAAGCAACGGCTCCGGAAGAAGAAGAAGAAGATGATGATGATGATGATGATGATGATGGTGAAGAGAACGACGACGATGTAAATGAGGATGATGACGACGATGAAGGAATATTCCAGGAGATAAGAATCCATCTCAGTGCCGATAAGGAGCTGCAACCTACCCGCTGGAATGTAAATCCGCAGCTGAAAATACTAAAAATAAAAATAAATGTTTTGCCAAAGCTCAACGCTGACAGTCTCTGAAAACAGGCCGATCATCATCACTATCATCATCATTATCATCATCATCATCATCAACACCAGTTTCATTATCATCATCAGCATCGGCTGTTGTTGCTGTTTTGTTATTTTGCTGATTGTATTTGTCCATTTAAAAATCCAATTTAAAAGCATTAAATTATTTTGGAAATTTCCACGAATTTGTTTTGAACCAAGAATAATTTAAGTAGAAATAATTGTTCATTTTATACTATTTATATTGTTGTTATTGTCGTCGTCGTCGTTGTTGATGTTGCTGCTGTTGTTGTTGTTGTTGTTTTTGTTGTTGATATGCAAGATAAAGTTTATTTATTATGAAGAAAACGTAACGATTTTTCTAGCGCTTTAGTATTACCATGGCGACGAAAACGGTTTAATGCATTCGGCAGTGTCTACCTCAGTGATAATTGGTCTGATGATAAATAACTGAATATATTTATAAATACATATAAATTATTGTGTAATAATTATATAATTACAGGGAAGGCTTTAATATCAATAACTTAATAATAATAATAAAACTAACATTGACAATAATAATAATAAAAACAATAATAATAACATGTGTGTAACTAAATTGTTATTATTATTATTAATATTATTATTATTATTATTAAGAATCAACAATTATTGTTTTACAACCGTTTTACGAGCTGAAAGACAAATTTATTACGTCCATAAATGCCTAACAAATACGTGTTTATTGGAATTTCTACGTGCATATGACATTTAGAGGTTGTTAAAGTCTCTTATTATAATTGGAATAATCATATTTATTTATTTATTTTCAATTTCATTTTATCATTTAAATCATTATTTATCGCTTATTATAATAAATAGTATATTAATTATTATATATAATTATTATAATATAATTAATAAGTATAATATAATTATTATAATAAAAAGAATATCAATATATATTTATATATTATTTATATCATAATTTATAATATAAATAATAATTAATTATAAATTATATCATAATTTATAATATAAATAATGAATAATAATATCAGTAATTACATTATAATTTATAATATAAATAATATGAAATTATGATATATTTATCAACTTTTCTGTTAAAATTATTTAAAAAGAAACTTCCAGAAAACTCGATTTTTCAAAAAATCTTAATTCAAAATTCTAAATAAATTTTTTATTGTTTTTAAAAATATTTTACGTGGTTTTTTGATTAAATCCGACTTTTATTAACCATCAGCCAATTAATTCCTGATGACGTGGAATTAAAAAGGAATTTCTTTTAAAATTATTTATCGTAAATTTCAGAAAAATGTATTTAAATCAATAACAACATTTTATTTATTTATTTTTTATATTTTTGATATTAAATCATTTCTTTTTTAATTTTATGGCCGGAAATGCTGAAGGGAAAAGATTGAGAGAGCGGATGATGAAAGAAAAATTGTATTCCTTCTTCAGTTCCTCGTTCTGTCTTTCTGGATCGACAAATTATTTAATTATAACATATATTATTATTATTTTTTTTTTATTATTATTATTGTTATAGTAAAAATATGATAAACGATTTATTATCTCTAAGGAAGAGTGTTACATTTAAATCGTTATAATAATAAATATAAATAAAATAAATAATAATAACAATAAATAAAATAAATAATAATAATAATAATAATTTCTGGCCCCGGGTAGCTATCCTTCGACCACACGCAGCCTCGACAATTTTCGAATCAACGCGATGTAAAATACCTAAATCACTCGTCCAAACAGTATTAGAAAGAAGAAATTGCCAGAATTATAATAATAATAATTATTATTATTATTATCATTATTAATATATATATTATTATTATTATTAACATTAATAATAATATTATTATAAATATATTAATAATGATAATATTAATTATAATAATAATTATTAATAATAATAATAATTATTATTATTAATATTATTATTTCAAAATTATTAAACTAATTGTTGACTTAAAACATCCTTTGATGTGCTGAATGAACAACGTATCCACTCCCGAGATCATCATCAGGAGCACGTGATTTATTCCGAGATTCTATTAAACAACATTTGTGATGGAAAATAATCTGCCATCTGGAACATCTTTGGAAGATGAAGATGATGATGATGATGAGGATGACGATGACGATGACGATGACGATGATGAAGGTGATGAGGAGGATGATGATGATGATGCTTATGATGATGATAGTGTGATTGAGGTATTGATGACGATTGCGATGACGATGATAAAGAAGATGGTAGCATTGGTGAAGAAGAAGAAGAAGAGGAAGAGGAGGGGGATTTATTTATCAACTTTTTGTTTAAATAAAAAAAAATGTTAATTTAAAACCGCAATAAAATCTTTATTTTTTAGAAATATTTTATGTGATTTTTTTTTTTTTTTTGAGGAAATCCCGAAGTTGGATTTCATCGTTGATGATGTTTTTAAAGGAAGGAAGGAAAGAAGTTTGTTCTGTGAATTTAAAAACAAAAAAAACAAATAAAATAAAACAAATTATTTGTAAATTTTGCAAACATTTGTGCAAATATGTTGAAAGTTAAAAAACTCCAAACTATGTTGTTGTTTTGGAATTGAAACTGAACAACAACAACAACAACAAAATCGTTTTTTTTTGTTTGCTTCCAATTCTTTGTTTGTCCAATCCTTTCCTGGCTTCATCCAACTCCAAATATCTCTGTTTACCTGTTAGTCATTATTAATATTACTCTTGTTGTTGTTGCTGTTGTTGTTGATGTTGTTGTTGTTGTTGTTGTTGTTGTTGTTGTTGCTGTAGCTATAAGACAGTTTTATCAGCTTTACAAGAATATTCAGATGAAGTGACATCTATCTGCAAACACATTCACCTCCTTGTAACCTCCATCTTTTCACCGTCGTCGTCGTCGTCATCATCATCATCATTATTACAATCCCAGAGATGTACGATTAAATTTAAACTGATTAAAACTTAAAAATTATAATTCTTAATTATCATTTCTAATCAACGTCATCGACGTCATGACGTCACAATCGTCGACGGATGGATGGATGGAACAGAAGGAGGATGAAGTCGATTCGGTGGCAGAAGAATTAGGAACGTGTGTGACAGAAGCGGGAACGTTGAACCAGTAAATTATTTCCACCAGGGAATGGTGGAACGTAATGGCTTTTCGCATCGAATGCACACAGTGCTCGGCAACAGCCGCAACAGTAACAACAATACAGTACAATACAATACACTGACAAACAACATACAACAATACAGTACAATACAATACACTGACAAACAACATATACAACAGTAACAACAATACAGTACAATACAATACACTGACAAACAACATACAGCAGTAACAACAACACAATACGATACAATGACAAACAACGTACAACAGCAGCAACAACACAATACGATACAATGATGACAAACAACACGAACAACAACAACAATAGCAACAACAGAAACAACAACAATGGTAAATAATCGATGATTATGCAAATGTATTTGAGGTCACTGAGTCTAAAACAGATTGAAAAAAGAATGTAGTTAATAATCATCTACTGTCATTATTATTATACACAATTTCCATCATCATCATCATCATCGTCGTCGTCATCGTCGTCGTCGTCGTCATCGTCGTCGTCGTCGTCATCGTCGTCATCGTCATCATCATCACTATCAATAGTATTTATAATAATTTAATCATTATTTTCCGTCATATATCGACTCCGAAGCAAAAACCGACTTGCGTTCGTTCATTCAAATGAAAATATTTATTCATTTATTATTTATTTTTATTTATTTTTTTATTTATTTTTTATTTTAAACAATTAGAAAAAAAATAATTCCAAAGTTCACTGCTCCGACATTTCGAGTTTTTCGAGTTTAATGGTGCGTTGTTCTTCGATCGATATCAGCCTGTTCGGGCGGACGGCTTCTCTCCATATTCTCCACTTTATTTTTAGAATCAATTTCTCTACCCACGATTTCTCTACCCACAGTTTCTCCACCCACAAGTCCTCTACCCGAAGTCCCCCTTTCATCTCAACACCCAATCCCCGTCCCCTACAAAGACACAGACGTGGACGAATGGATAACCATCAATTCTGCCAGCCTTTATTTGTATTTTTATCAGCAAATATTCCCTCGTCGTCGTCAGTCTGTCCAAAGCAATGTCTCAAAGTATCAGTTCGATGTGCGGATACCGCTTGTACAGACTTTCCACCGACAGAATACGCCGAAGTATTTTTTAATGAAAAATAATATTTTCCCATAATAATAATAATAATTATTATTATTATTATATTATTATAATATTATTATTATTATATTATTATTATTACACTATTACTATTATTATTATTATTATTATTATTATTATTATTATTATTATTATTATTATTATTATTATTATTATTATTATTATCATTATTATTATTACTATAATCAAGTTAATGTGGTTAATTATTCTTACCGTATGAAAATAATAATCTGTTATTATTACACCTTCGTACCTCAACATGTAATTCGTTACGTAATGCATTATTCAATACTACTTTATAAAAGCCACGTAATGTCAGGTAATGGCTAGAAATGTACTTGAAAAAAAATAATTCCATTGAAAATTTAATCACGTGACGACCTGACGGACCGAATGACCTTGAAAGGAGCCTCATTCCATTTTCAAGGGCACGTAATTTTTACCGCTTAAACACTTGAAACTTGGCAGACGATTGGAACCGAGATTTCGAAAAGGTTTATCGTCGTATTTTTGACATTAATTGCATAAAATGTCTCTTATCGATCTCCCTTCAAAACTTTTTAGGAACAATTTGAGTCCAAAATAAATAAATAAGTAAATAAATGAATAAATAAATAAGTAAATAGATAAATGAATGAATGAATAAATAAATAAATAAATGAATAAATAAATAAAACATATTAAACTCAATCCTTAACCTCCACGGATAGCATTCATGCATTTGTTTGGCTTTCGAGCCTCAAACTAGTAAACATCTGGAGTAATAGAATGATAATTTCCTTTCCCTAACAAGATATTTCCAGCCACCGGTCCTAAAACACCCTTTGTCTCCGCTCTACAAGGGCTTTTCTTTCCCACCCCTTATCCATTACCGGTTGTCCAGGGAGCGCCCATTTTAAGATGGCAGTCATAAAATGCTTCAAAAAGTCATAGAATCGAATTAGTCTTCAGCGGAGCGCGCTGGATCTACAGTGCACTTTCCGCGCTGTCCGTCCTGTGTTTTACGGTTCGCATTTGCATGGAAATCTAGGGGTGTTTACGAGCGCCCCTATTTCCCAGTATGTATTCAACACGTCCCCCTAATACTCAGCTTCTCCCCGTCCCAGACCCCAATACGAGAGCCCAGAAACCGGCCCCATAAACCCCCCTAAAAAGACACTTGTTCAACCGATTTATCGAAATTAAGTTGGGCTCAGTCGGGGAAGGAAATATTCCCAGGAGGCAATCATTTCCGCAAAGTTGGACTCAGCGGGTTCGGACTTGATTCCCCGAAATGAATTTTCTGCAAATTACGTCCAGGAAATGCGTTGAAAAGCAGAAACTGGAAGAAATCTTTGTAAAAGAAAAAGAAAAACCGAATTAATCCGAGTGCCACGAAAGCTCCGTGAGGCAAACAGGAATCCGTGTTTGCGTTACACGGCGGCGTGTGGACCTCTGAGGAGCTCTGATCGAACACTGGCTGTGCTTTAAAATCAATTGCATTTTATATCAATTATATATTTTTTCGCCTTTAAATTATGATAATTTCAGATTTTTACAGAAAGTTTTTAATTAAAATGTAAAAGTATTTCAATATAAAGTAAGTCACAGTCTTGAAAAGGAAACGAAGTCTTGAAAACGAAACCGATACCATACGAGGGAGAGAGAAAAAAATATCTTTTTGGAGAAAAAACAAGTTATTTCCTCTTAAAATCTGGTTTAATAAGTCTTCAATTTCGTCAAGAATTTTTTTATTTTTCAGTATTTTTAAATCAAATCAAAAACTATTATGGATTTAAAACGATGAAACTCAAACGGAAAGCAGATTTTTTAATTACATAAAGTTTTCTACAATTTTCTTCTTCTTCCCCTCAAAGAATGAAATGAATGACGTAATGAGGTGCTGGCGCTTGTAAGGGTTCAGAGGAGTGGAAATTCTGATTCTTACAAGATTTCATCCTGAGGTCAACGCCCGTTCCATCCCTTGATTCGTAATTGTATGCGTGTTTGTATCTGTATGTGTTTGTATTCGCGTTCGTGTTGTGTTTGTATTTGTCTCGAGCTGATCTTGAGAGTGCCTTATGCATCCCGACGGTATGCAAAAGCACTCCTTAATCGATCTCCATTTGTATAGATCTGCGAGCAGAGGGCGTTCCCAGTCGGTTGTCGAACATGTCACATGACATTATGTTTGCTGCCACGTCCACCGCATGCTGGAATGATGTCAGCGAGATCTCCTCCCCCTCCTCTCCCCCTCCTCTCCCCATCCTCTCCCCCTCCTCTCCCCCTACTCTCCTCCCCTCCTCTCCCCCTCCTCTCCCCATCCTCTCCCCCCTCCTCCCCTTCCCCCCAGTCGGATTTGTCAGGCTGGTCATGGATGAAAGCGAAACTGGTGTTTTGGGGAACATTTCAATGTCGTGAACAAATCCGGGATTTCCAGCTCCTTTTTTTTTTTTCTATCTTTTTGTTTTGCATTTTGTCGCGTACTTATTTATGTTTAATTCGTTTGTATTTTTTTAGATTTTATACGTTATAATTCTCTTGCTATTTCTTATATAATGTTATCCCAGGGCTTATTTTCACAATGTTTGATTGACGTTTAGCAAGCAGTTGGATATTAAAAAATCAAAACTTAAGTTTACAACATCACCATGGATTTCATTTTTCGATCCATCAATCGTTACGTTGGAATTTAAGAAAAAAACATGGAATAAAACTAATAAAACAAAAACAAATCAAATCAACCTTTCATTTATTTTCAGTTTATTTTCAATTTAAAGTTAAAATTCGAAAATTTTCAACGTCAAGTCTTCGTGGAAGAAGAGAGAAAGAGAACCCAGCCCTAAGACCTCTCCATTAATGGCGTCCTTTGGAAGGGAAATGAAGCAGTCCCATTCAAGTTTCAGGACGTTTTTTCGGCTGCAAAACAAAGATTTACGAACGGAATAAAAATAATTTATAATTTTTACTTTGTTAAATTTTCTCACAATGCTTGGAAATTGTCGTGGCAGCCATTTTATTCAGGACAGGACATCAACCGAAGAGAGCTGCTAAGATCCACTCAGACGAGGCGATGGAGTTTCTTGGGTCCACATTTTGCTTTTTGTTTAAAAAATAAGAAAAAATATGGGAAAAAAAAGAACAAAAATAGAGTCTCAAGTGTACTTACAGGAAGTCTGTTTGCCTTCGCCTTTTTGAGAATAGAGAAATATTGCTGGGATTGTTTAGAAAAGCAATCAATTAAATATAAAATTATAAATAAATTATGTGAAATTATAAATGAATCATAAATTAAATATAAAATTATAAATGAATGTTATTTATGGTGTTTTTTTGTCCATTTGATTCTTAATTTGAGGATTTTAAGGTCGTGATTAAAACTGTTGACACTTCGAATGAAGGATTCCTTATCATGAAATTCCGATGATATTTATGATATCAATATTGTATCATATTTACGATAACAACGTTATTATCATCGTCATCATTTAATACCGTCTTAATAAGATTATATTGTTGTTGTTGATGTATTAATTAATATTATTATATAATATTATATAATTAATATCATATTTTTATCAATAATTTTGTTGCTATTGTGCTTGAAAATGGAGGAATAAAGAGAGACAGAACGAAAGAAAAGCCTATCTCGTAACGTCTGCCTCGATTAGCACGTGACAAGCATCCTTCGCTGTCATTGGTCAGCCGTAACTCGGAAGTGATTCGACATGCTGTCGTCAAAAACATCGAATTCTTGTTTATTTTGGAAACAGCGACGTCATTCCAGCTTTTCCACGTGGACAAACACGGATGGTTTTTTTTAATTTCGTTTTGTGTTTTCGTATCTTTGCTTATGTTTATATCTCTCTATCTCTCTCTTTCCCTCTCTCTCTCTCTCTCTCTCCAGGGGAAGAGAACAGTTGAGAGACCACATTCTCCAGCTAAGCTGTGTGGAGATGATCTTAATAAAGACATCAAATTTAAAAATATAGATAAAACTAAGTTAATAAATTTTATATTTGTTCAAAAACTATTTACTTTTGCAAAACTAACGTTATAACATTAAAAGCGCCGAAGAATATTATCTCGATCGATGGCACTGTAGAAGTAAAAAAATAAATAATTTGAAAATCTAATGAAATATTGATTTTAAAATAATTGAGACACTTTTATTAATAGAAATATTATTTAATTATTTAAGAAATATTTTAATAAATTTCGAAGAAACTGACAAACTTGGAACAATCGGTTTCGAAATAATTGAAATTCTTCCCCTTCCTGATTCATTCCAGTCATTAATCACTGCAAAATCCTTCACGGATTGCTCCATTTTTCACAAACTTTCCACCTTCCAAGACGTTCACCTTCTGCGAAATTAAAAATAGTTTTTGAGGTTTTTTTTTTTATTTTTAACTTAAAATTAGTAAATCCAGACGTCTTTCTGAGCTGACATTTTGCTGATCGATGCGTGAGCGATAATAAATTAGTTAAGGACGATTTCTTGTGATTAAAAAGGGATTTCAATGAATGAATTTGAGTTCTTTGGTAAGGATTGGATTTTCTGTTTCCGTGGCATTTCTGGAGTGAATGATAGATTGGTTGGATTGGTACGTAATTGTTTAATATACATTTCTTTTCATTCCTTTATTCTTGTGTACTTCTTAATTGTGGATATTAAATGGTAATAATAATTATTATAATAATAATAATAATGATAATAATAATAATAATAATAATAATAATAATAATAATAATAATAATAATAATAATAATAATAATAATAATAATAATAATAATAATAATACAATCTTCCACGTGAAGTTCGCTACATGGTGGTGGTTAGGAACGCAGCCACAGCGCACCTGCGCACCAAGCAGAGGGTCTCGGCCGCCATCGTGGTCGTCTGGTGCATGTCCTTCACATTGAGCATCCCTGTGCCCTTCTTCTACGAGGTGGTCCTCAGGTGCGACACCGATCCCCAAGTGGGCAAGATATTCACGCTCGTCTTCTTCTTCGTCGGGTTAGAAGAATGGCCGTTCCACTTTTCGGTGGTCATCATCGTCGTCGTCATCGTCATCATCGTCGTCGTCGTCATCGTCACTGTCATCGTCTTCTTCGTCTTAAAGGTCGTCATAATTCATAGCACGGAGATTAGAAGGAAGGGTTGAAATTTGACTTTTTGTTTTTAAATTAAAAAAAAAAAAATTAAATTCTGAGGTCGTTGAAAAGGTGATGGGAAGAATTATTAAAATATTAAATTATGAAATTATTTAAAAATCAAATCAATTTTTGAAAACTTAAAATTAAAAAAAAACTGAATCACGAAATGATGAAATTTCTGAATGATTTTCAAATAGTTTTTTTGAAATATTAAAGGATAAATGAATCAAATTACGCCAACGAGCTAAATAAATAAATATAGCTATTATATTACATATTTATATTATATTATATTATATTATATTATATTATATTATATTATATTATATTATATTATATTATATTATATTATATTATATTATATTATATTATATTATATTATATTATATTATATTATATTATATTATATTATATTATATTATATTATATTATATTATATTATATTATATTATGCAGTTATATTAAATAAAAATTAATTATTCAATGTTAAATAGTAATTATATCGGGAAATATTGAAGATATTGTTATAACCCTGAAAATAAATAATTAAAAAAGTTATTTAAAATTATATGGCGCCATAAAATTAGAACTGTTATACAGAGTCTTCTGTTGGGTTCGATTATGCAGTTAGACAGATCGGGAAATGGCAAAGCAGAGAACGAGACAGTTAGGCATTGAATACCTTCCAAAGGCCATCTTGTCAATAAACTAACTTCCATAAATTAGGACCCCGGATTATTACAATATAATAAAAATAATTTTCTGCCCGAGCGTGATCAATTATCTTTTGTGGCAAAAATAAATTGTTTATTTATAAATAAAGAAATAGAAAGATTTTTGTAGAAAGAATACTATTTATAGAGGAAAGTATAAATAACATTATATAAAAAACTATATAAATCTTTTTAATTATGTTTTAATAATAATAATAATAATAATGATAATAATACTAATATTAATAATAACATTAATAATAATAATATCATTTACAAACATTTCGAGATGCGCGTGGGTGGCCTACACAAACACAATCAAATGTCATCTCTCCAATTCCTTAATACAGCAACATCACCATCGTCATCGTCGTCATCATCATCATCACCATCATCATCACCATCATTATCATCATCATCTCTTTTACTCACACGTGTTTATGTTATGATGTCTACAGGTACGTGGTTCCATTAATAAGCATCAGCGTGCTTTACCTCTGCATTATCAAGCACATCCACACCCACAAGGCTTCGGAGGTCTTGCCCAGCAAGACCAGGGGAAGGTCCGAGATCAAGACCAAACAGGCCGGCAAGATGCTGGTCTTGGTACTGGTGGCTTTCTTTCTCCTTTGGCTACCCATCCACATTCAGATGATGCTCTACCATTTCGGATACGCCCCCCAGAGGTTAGGGATGGGTCTCGGGCGAGGTAAGGGTCGTTGGTCGAACAAGATAGCTTTGAAATTTGCTGCCGAAGAGGTTCAAAATTGAAAGAAATTAAAGAAGTACAGATTCCGCAGACATAGATTTTATATCGTCATCATCCAAATTGCCCTGCAAATTCAATATTGTCGAGCAATTTGCTTAAAATTTAATTCAGAAATAGATTTTTCTTCTTGAAATTCGAATCTACATCACCTAACAATATAAAAAGCGATAACATAGATTCAAATGAAAAATCATTGAAACTCACAACCTCCATCTTTTCCCTTTTTTTGAACCCTGACAGCAACGTCTATCAAATCATCGGCCTGGTCAGCAACTGCTTGGCTTACGTCAACTCGGTGGTCAATCCGTTCATCTATAACCATTCGTCCAAAGACTTCAGGGACGCCTTCAAGGAGGTCGTCTGCTTCCGACCGACGGATTCCTGCACGGCTCCGGCTTGCTGCCACAGTCAGAAGTTCCACCGTCTGTCCGTCCGCTGTGGAGCCAGATTCAACTCCAAGTTCAACCCAGACGAGCCCTCGAACATGCCCTCCCAGGCGCGCTCGGAGCCGCCCATGATGGACGAGGACAGCCTGAAGGACGTGGCTTTCTTCCTGGAAGACGGGGGTGCTGGCGATCTGGCGAACGACCGCGGTCTCTTAGAGGTGAAGGTCATGCCCAAAAGTCTGAGCCTTAGCGTGCTCGGCTGCAACTACCGCGAGTCCGAAGAAGCCGCCGGGGAGGTCGCTGATGAAGTCGTCGGCAACAATTACAACAACGTGGCGACGATCGACTACAGCAACAACAACAATGTCTGCAACTGCGTGCGACTAGGAGCGACAACGACGACAGCGACGACGGCAGTTGAACTTCTCCAAACCCTCAAGACCTAAGCCCTCCAATCTCCTTCAGCGTGGTGGGACAAATGGCCTGCGATGAACCATTACCTCCTTCTTACATTCTAGAGCTGTGTAATTATTATTTGTAATTATTTGTAACTATAATATTCGTGTAATTATCTGTAATAATAATAATAATAAATAATAATAATAATAATTTGCTGTTGATGAATTTTAATTTGCCATGATGATTTTGTTTTTCAATTTCCTACGATTCTGGCCTCGATATCTTTAGACTTGAACCAGTTTTTCACTTGACATTTTTCGACCTCCACGTACGTGACATTAGAAATCGTGACAGTATCTTTCCATGCGTGGCAGGAGCCCTTGACCTCGACCGACCCAATTTCACCTCACCTGACACAGTTCGATTACAGCAGTGACGTAATGTAAAAATGAGGTCATGTTCGTTCGTTCGTTCGTTCGTCGTTTATCCTTCAATTCAAACCCGCTCTCATGAAATTTGTATATATATTTGCGATTACTTTCCAAATGCTACGCGTTAATTACGTAATAATTACAGAAGGTCGTTTAATTTATTTATTTATTTAAAGCGATTTAAATGGTTAAGTGATGAATCAATCAAAAGATAATTTGTTTGCATTTGTTTATTGCAATCAGCATTTTACAAGCATTATGAAACCTCGTTCTAAAAGCTGTTGTTGTTGTTGTTAGAAGGTGTTCAATGAGTCACACCTCCCATTAATATTAATTAATTAATATAATTAATTACATTAATTATACTAATATAATTATAATTAATATTAATTATAATAATTTCTTTATCAAATAACTTTAGATAATTCATAGATTAATATTAATAAAAACAATGATAAAAATATAAAATCAAAACATAAACATGATCCAATCTGCTAAACTGGCCACTCAATTTATAAAAATATTAATAAGTAAATTTAAATTATTAAATTAAATGATAGATTTAATACCGGATAATTAATAAACAAGTTTAACGAGTGCAGACTCCATCTTTAAAAGTTGTCGGCCATCTTTTGAATGAGATTTAAAAATAATATTTTGCCAAATTATAACAAATTTAAAAAAAATAAATAAATGTAATTTAAATAACAATAACCGCTTATTATTACCGCAAATTTTAATCATATATTAATAGCAGTAATTGTAATTATTGCAATAATATCTAATAATAATTAAAAATAATTATGAACAATATTTAATTATTAACAATATTATAAATTATTTTTATCTGCTTGCTACCAGATGCCCATTAATAATTTTTTTAGACATAACTGGAAATTAATAAGATCATTATTTCCAAGAAGATTTATTGAAATTTATTAACAATTATTTTATAATCCTCGACTGTTTTTTTTTTCACTTTTTTATTTTTAAATCCTCGAAAAACACGGAAAATAATATTTAAATTTAAATATTTAACGAGTAATTTTTGCAAGATTTCCAAGGAAACGACCAATTAACATTAAAATCCAAAAGCTTAGAAGAAACTATATCGTAACAGGGAATATTTTTTTTGGGGGGGGGATTGGGACTGAACCCTCCCCTGCACCACTCCCTCCCTAAACATCCTGTTAATATATTTAACCTCGAGACGCCCAATAGGGCATCCCGATAACGTTCGTCTGACCAAAGTTCAAAAGGTCAGAGTTCAAATTCGAAATGAAATCAATTTTACCAGCGGCTTTAAACTTTCACCAATTAGTCTTGCACATTTGCATAAATTAACGGTTTTAAGGGTCCTGATGATGATGATGATGCCGACAGGGATTCCTAAATTTCACTTTGTAGCTCCTTGGACACTTACTAATTTATTAATAATAAAATTTATTAATTTATTATTAATTACTTATTATTTATTATATTTATTAATTTATTCTTAAATAGCAGCAGACAAATTTTATTAAAATTTATGGAAATTTTTCTAAGTCACAAAATCGAGGAAAACAGATATGGAAAAGCACTTGCCCTTCAACTGCCCACGTGGTGACCTTGAAGAGATGAAAATAAAGAAGCTTTTCCGAGCAATTATTTTTAATTAAATATTTAATTTAAAATTATTATTTCGTTTAAAATCTTCCTCGGATTTTTCAAATCAAATATTCCTTCACTCGTGGAAGCCACCCACGGTGAACATCTTTCATTTTTAAATCTTTTTGTTTTTTTAATTTTACCTCAAAAATTTAAAAAAAAAAAACAAAAACAAACAAAAATCTTGGCAAATATTCAAGAAATGCGACGTTAAAATGCTTTATTTGCTAAGAAAATGTTTCTGTTTTTATCCATTTATGACTTTTTACGACTCAGAAAACAACAAATTTCCTAAATTGCTATTTAATAATAATAATACTAATAATAATAATAATAATAATTTATCATAATAATAATGATTATTATTAAAATCAATATTGATGATTGATTATTATAATTATTAATAATCAATATTATTGTTATTCGAAAATACAGCAATTTTTATTTTATTTTATTACAATTGCAACAATTATTACATATTAACTATAATAATTTGAATATTATGATTTTCAATGAATAATGATAATATAAATAATTAGTATTATAATTATTATTAAGTTTCACAAGACAACAACAACAAGGAGCAATTACAAGAAAACATGACGGACTGATCGGATTACAAATAATTACCCACATGTTGACCACAACGATGATGACGACGCCGATGATGATGGTGGTGATGATGATGATGATGATGATGATCATGACCCTATGACGATGATGACGACTACGTTAGCGACAGTTAAATGATGATGATGGTGGTGGTGATGATTATAGTGGTTGCCATGGTGAATGAGTAAACGAAAATGGTTTGTTTAATGTTTAATCACCAAAATCTTGATTGCGATGGTGATAACATGATGATGATGATGATAATGGTGGCGACGATGACGACGACGATGTTGACATTAGTTAGACCTGTCATCTGGCGAGCGTTTGAAGAAATGTGACCTTTGATGGTTCAAACCATTCAAGCAATAATTACCTGGCAATTCACGACCACCACTCTCTCTCTCTCTCTCTCATTTGCTCCATATCTCTCCTCTTTAAATTATATTATATAATATTTCAAAATATTTTAAAGTGTTACTTAAGTAATGAAATATTTCAATTAACTTCACAAAATCAGTGATCAGATTTAAGAACAAATGTGGAAATTTCCAGAGGGATTTACATATCAATCAAGTTATCACACGACATTTTTCTATAATAATAATAATTATTATTATTATTATATAATATTATATAGAAATTCTATAATAATAATAATTCTATAATATTCTAAAGATCCAGATGGGGGGTGTTCAACACTATCCCACTTGTATCCCCACTAACGTCAACGTTTTTGTTGTTGTTGTTGTTGTTGTGGTGTTGATAGTGATAGTGATAGTGGTAGTATTGGTGTTGACCCCAGAACGTAAACACACTAAAGGTCAGATTGGAGTTAATTTTATCTGTCGTCAGAAGAAACTAAAAATAGAACGACGAAGAAAAAACACAAAAATAACAGAAAAGCGTCCAAAATGAGATGCAATTATCAGCAGAATTTAAAAATAATTTAACCAATTTAACATTTAATTATGTAATAATAACAAATACATCCATAAATTCGTCGTTCGTTTTATTTTGTAAATAACAATATTAACATAATAATAATAATAATAATAATAATAATAATAATAATAATAATAAATAATAATAACAGATATAACAAAAAATAAATGTTATAATAATATAATTATAAATAATATTAATAAAAACATTTTCATATTTATAAACATTTATTTGTTCATGATTAATATATAATTATTTACAAATAATTATTGTTATTTATATTATTATTATTATTATATTATTATTAAATTGATAATATTAACAATTATCAATAATTATCTTAAATTAAAATATTTGTTAATAAAATTAAATAATAATCAGAAAAAAGTTAAGAAATCATTGAAAAGTCAAATGAATGAGTGATAATAAAACAATGTGTTTCAGCTGCAATGACTCCATCTGCTGCTGCTCATAGCCCCTCCTACAATATGAATATTTAAATTATTATTATTATTAATTAAATAATATCAATTAAATGATTATTAGTATTTAATTAATATTTAATGTTTTATTGATGATTGATTCATTAGATTTATTTATACTCAAAGTACAGGACGTAAAATTTTTTTTAATTTTTGAAAATGATATGAATGAATTAAATTTTAAATAATGTTATTTTTCCGAATAAATCAGAATAAAATTGCAAAAAAGTTAAATTAAATCATTGTTTAATTAATTAATTGATTGATTGATAATTATAATTAAATATCACTCATAAGAACCCACATAGAACATAAACTCATCGCAACACGGATCACTCCACTGGCCGTTTTTCCTTTCCTCAACTCCATCGACCTGTTTTCCAGCCATGTAGACCCCCCTGAAGAACTCCAAAGGGGACCGTCCGTCCCTCAACTCCTGCCGGATCTCACCGGGATCGCGGTTCGAGCTGGCCGATGACGTCACTTCCTGTCCGGAGCTGCCGTCCAATAGGAACTTGAGATGGTTTATGTACTCGATGGCACATCGCAAAGTTTTCACCTATCAATTGATTGAGGTCATCGATTGGTTTAAATTGTAAACTATTGACGACGACGACGACTACGACGATGATGACTATGATGATGATGATGATGACGACGATGATAATGATTGATATAATATAGACAAACTCCTGTAATTTATTTTCCAAGGAGGTGTTGCTTATTTGCAATTAGTGATGTTGACCTTGACATTCGATGACAAACTAATAAAATAATCTGTTGTAATTGTTTTAATAATCCAATTTACAAACTTTATTAGAAATTATAATTTATTAAAATATTCAAATTACTTTCATAAACCTTCGATAATCTCTTGTTTTTATTTCCATAAGGTATGTGCTTCCTCAGCTTAAGAAAGGCTCCGTTGACAGCCTGCACCCTCCTCCTTTCTCTGGCATTCCTTCGTGCCACCAGGTGGGGTGGTTTCTCCACGTGGGGCACGTGTTTGTAGCTGCCCTTTCTACCTGACCTGTTCGTGGTCGACTCCGCCTCCATGCTCTGCCTATTGGCCATTGAAAATCTGATTGACATAATTATTTCGTTGGTTAACCTTTTCATGTAATGTAATTCTTTACCATCTTTGTTATTAACTGGACTTCGGATTATATGGACTATAAACCCATCGTCGTCGTCATCTTCATTGCTTGATGTGATTGTAAAATTGTTTGAGTACATTTTTGCTTTTATAGAAAGCATGAAAATATGTTTGTGTAGTTGCCCTATATTTAAATGTGTCAAATTCAACCCGCCTATTTTTTTTATGAATATTTATAAATATCTGTTAATAAATATGTCAATAATAATAATAATAACAATAACAATACTGTTCCAATAGTTACACTGATATTTATAAATAATAAAACGATTACATTTCAATTTCATATTATCTTAACCATTAAGTTGATGTTATTAAATTGTAAAAAAAATTACTTTGAAAATTAAATTTGCAAAAGCAGTGTTTGACCAACATTATTATTATTATTATTACTATTGTTATTGGCTAATATTTAATATAAATTAAGATTTACAATAAAAAGTACTTTGGCCAGTAGGTATTTATTTATTTATTTTGACATTTTCTCGAGTAAAATATTCTTAAATTCCCTTCTAAACTTGTCTCACCTTCTTTAAGCTTTGCACGGTGCTTTGAAGTTTTTGTAAGTTTTGAAAATATATTCCGAGGTTACCAAGGTTACCAGACGCAAGTACTTTTAAGAAGTTAACGCTACAGGTGACCAAATCGTTTCTAAATGATGATTATTCCAACCGATGTTAATTTAAAGCTCAAAGGACGTCTCCTATTGGTCGACGCGAGGCTGACCACTTCGCTGCTATTGGTGGAATTGGAAATAAGTTGGCCCTGATTGGTTGCCTCGGGCGCTGGTCATCCCTCGTCATAAAATACCTGCTCAATAATAAAGTAATCTATTTGTTTATGTTTTACTTTTGATAATTTAAAATTCTTTTTATAAAAATAACTTTTAACGAGAAAATTCACAAAAATCTCAGACATTCCAACACTTTCTGGCAAGTATTTATATTTTAACTCCGTAATTAATATTTAATCTTGTATTTTGACTTAACACATTATCACTCAACTCTTAAGAATCACGTACAAAATATCGTTTACGACCCGTTTTTTTCCAGCAACGTCAATCTAAGACTTCAAAGATTCAATCTTATTCGAGATATGAAATATACTTTAAAGGGTTATCGCCGGCACGGATCAGATAATCGTCCACTCAGTGATTACGATTTCATGAACACATCTCCACCCCTTCCATCTCGGACGCCACCTCTCCAGGACAATTTCCTGGACTGAGGCATCAATCACACGAAACCGCTGCTTCTTAATCCTCCTGCCTGTCACATAAGCGACGTCATTCCATTTTTTTTCAGGGGGTCGTCCACCCCCCTCACCATCCACACCTCCCCCCCTCCATCCATACCACCCACCCCCCAAAAAAAAATTACATTCGTGCAGCCCTCCATTTTGCACCTTCCTCAAATAATTTTCATTTTTCGGCTCTAATTCCGAACTATTGAAAGCACTTAAATGGTCCGCGCTTTGAATTCTTTGTTGGGTGGAGCTTTATTGTTGTTTTCGTCGTTATTATTGCTGTTCCTATTTATTATTAATATTATTATTATTATTGTTGTTGTTATTATTATTATTATTGTTATTATTATTGTCATTATCATTATTATTATTATTATTATTATCATTATTATTTTATTCCTTCGTTGTTATTATTTCTTTTGAAATTTATTATTCAAAGGTCGCTGTGGAGGTAATGGACTGCGCGCGGCGGAAACGCCGTGCACCTGCACATGAAGGATGGAGCGTAAGGCGGTCACGTGCTGCTTCCGCCAGTTTTGGAAGAGCAGACGTTTTTTGTGAGACAAGCGTCTGAAACGTTTTGAGTCTCAGATTTTCGGCCGATTATGTTTGAAGTCCATTGATTGATGCCTCCTTGTTGTTGTTGTTGTTGTTGTTGTTACGGTATTGCTACTGTTGTTGTTGTCGTCGCCTTCGTTACCGGCACTGATTGATTGAGTCAGAGAAAGACACTTGATTGACCACCAAAATCAATCACAAGGAGTCAACCAAACCATAACTTTTCCTCCTCATTGCTAACAGAAGAGCAATCAGTGAAATATGAGTTCAGCATTTTACTTAAATTAGTAATTTAATAATTATAAACAAACTTTGTGCAGCCAAAAAAAAAGCAACAATTGAGTGAACGATTCACCTAACTGAATATCAATAATAAAGAGTAAAGTGATGGTGATTTGAAAACCGGTGCCTGACGTTCCAGCGGTGACGATGGACGCAAATCAAACTCTCGCAGTCCGAAAGTCAATAATAAACAAAATAATTTTTGCTTCACATCCGGAACGAGTACCAAGCGCAGATGGAATCATGATGAGGTCAAAAGGTTATGAAGGAAAAAAAACAAAGATTTCATATTTAATCTTTTATAAAACTTTTCAACATTTAGGAACAAAACAGGAAATATTTTTTGGCCGAGAAAATAATTCAAAAACAACTGACAATCAAAAATAAATCACTGCATCAACAAGGCAACGTAATTATTAATATTTATATTTATAATTTATAATATAAATAACGTTCAATAATATTTATTTGATGAATATCAAGGTTGAATAATAACGGAAATACCACGGAATGTAAAACTATCGGTTTTCCCACTGAAAACTGAGTAAAATTATTAACATCATCAAAATATTAGTAGATATTTTTATTGTAGGTGTCTGCCTATCTTTTGCTACGACGATGACGCCGACGATGATGATGATGACGACGATGTTGGCGACGACGATGATGGAAAGTACAAGGCAGCAAACTGCTAGTTAAGATATTCTCGCCCTAAAAAGCGATTAAATAAATTATTCAAATTTAAAGAAAAAACCTCGTGTTGTCAACACCCCTAACTAAAGAAAGAAAGAAAGAAACAAACAAAGAGACCGCAGTTTGTTGGAAAACCATAAATTACTCATCACCATGGCTACCTATTCAAAGCCATAACTCTCTGGTCCATCTTCCTCCTCCTCCTCATCTGGAATTTTGGATGCTTGGTCTTTTTTACCTTTGCCAGCTGCATAATTATCATAATTATTAACATATTCATGATGTGCATGCTGATTAGCAAGTTCTTCAAACTTCATGTCTCTAACATAAAATTGGAAATCTAAGTAATGAACTAAAATAAAATTATATAAAACGTAATAATAGTAATAATGATAATAATAATAATAATAATAATAATAATAATAATAATAATAATAATAATAATAATAATAATAATAATAATAATAATAATAATAATAATAATAATAATAATAACATAAAAAATAATGGCTCCAATTCAGCTCCAAATTCATTAAAGTTGCAATATTGAACCAAAGCCCCCTAACCTTTATCATCAAGGAAACCTTTTGGTGGCGGGGTTTTCAAGCCCTGCACCTTAGTGGCCAATTTTCCTGATTTGTCACCCAACCTTCCATCCTGATCGTCATCAAAACCTGTCGAGAATTGGAGAAATTATTTATAATTATTATATTAAATTAAATTTATTACATAATTATAAACTATTTATATTTATTATATTAAATTACATTTATTATATAATTATAAATTATATTTATTATATAAATTATTTATGCAACGCACATTTATATTTCATTTCGTTATTTGAATTATGTTAAAAGAGGTACTCTGCTTTTTAAGTTATAAATTATAAATAATAACATAAATAAATTATAAATAATAACGCCAAATGTCAGTTGTCGTGATTGTCATTCAAAGATCGTTTCGTCGTGATGCAAAACCCGATCTCCAGGTCGGCCAATCACGTTGCACCACGTCATAATGGATATCGTCATCATAATCTTCGTCGTAAGATCTCCGTCGACGTTCAAATGGATGGGTGGGTGGATGGGTGGGTAGATGGGTGAATGGGTGGACTTGGGAGCGATTAGATGAATGGATGGAAAATTATGATCAATTTGTTTGTAATAACAATTTCGTTTATTAACAATTTAAAGAACAACAAAATTCCTACCATCCAAGTCTCCAATAGGAGCCACATCTTCAATTTTTTTTCCAGCAGATAACTTGGACCTGAGCTTCTCTGTCTTGATACTTCCTGATTGTTTATCGGTCACAAATGCGATTATCACGTATTATTAATTAACTACCTGATGTTTATAGTTACCACAATTATAAAGTTTGGCTACAATAGTAAATATAAATAGATTAAATACTATAAAATATATGAAATAAAATTCAATACATTAAACGCTTCAACAATTATAAACATTGAACATTAAAGAATATTTTGCTAACCTCTTTAGAGTATTATTATTATAATAATTATTATTATTATTATTTTTATTATTATTATTATTATTATTCTGTAAATCCATTTTTATTGTTCTAAGTTAATCTCAAATTATTCTTGGAATCCTTCAAGCCATCATCATCAACTCACCATCTTTCAATGGCATAAAAACAGTTGTCCTGCTGACGTCTTTCGTCAGATTCACGACTTTTCCGGCGACATTTTGAAGAAAGTTTTCTGCTCGTAAAATCGTAGAATTTCGTGAGATTTAATGGCACAATTTAATAAACATTTAGAAAGCAAGTTAAAAATAAAAGCAAACAAAGCAGCAAATTATTATTATTGCTAATTATTATCATTATTATTATTGTTATTATTATTATTGTTGTTGTTGTTATTATTGTTATTATTATTATTATTATTAGTAGTAGTAGTAGTAGTATTATTTTTATTATTATTATTATTATTATTATTATTATTATTATTATTATTATTATTATTATTATTATTATTATTATTATTATTATTATTATTATTATTATTATTATTATTATTATTATTATTATTATTATTATTATTATTATTATTATTATTATTATTATTATTATTATTATTATTGTTATTATTATTATTATCACTTTAGAAGTAAGATTTGATTCAGACTGGAACAACCAATGCTCAATTGATTGAAACCTCTCTTGGGCGTTGTTGATGGAACAGTGTTGTTGGGAAGTTTATTTCCCTGATTGAATGCAACCTGTTGGAGGTTGGACGTCCGATTCTGGAGGGAATCCCTTCCTCTGAACGTGTCTTGACTTCCGTGCCCACGACCATCTACTGGTGGTATGTTGAGCATCCTGTCCTGACCTCTTGTGGCTGAAGTTGAATTCATTAATTATTTATTTGTCTATTTATTTATTTATTTATTTGTTTATTTATTAACTGTTATGTGTATCGTTAACACGATTTATTTTTTTTAACTAACCCTGTCCGTCCCTAGATCCGAATCCTGGGGTCTGCGAATAATTGTTACGATTGTTATTAATAAAGACTATATAAGATAAAAACAAAATATTGCCCTTCAAAAAACAAGCTAATATATATGGCTGCCAAATAAGTGAGAAATCAGTTCAATACTAATTTAAAAGAGAAGCATTGATTTTTAAATCATCAATGGTCAGGGAGGCGTTCATCCTAACATCCTTTGAGTTCAAACTATTGTGACAAGTCTCCAAATTCGCCTTTAGCTCCTGCTCTGCCTTTTTCCAATTTTCAGTCTGTTGTGAAAGCTGTTTCAAGAGTACAAATGCAGACATCATTCAAACCTTTATTAATTTCAATAATGAACCAAAATCAATAAACCCAAAAGGGTTTAGAACTGATTTGACCCGTCCTACCTGTTCTTTGCAATTTGCAGCATTTTCTGCCATTTTGCTATTGCATTCAGTGGCAGTTCTCTCTACCTTTAAACAAAGAAAAATAATAACAATAGTATTATTATTATAATAATAACAGGAACTGGATTGATATCTATGGCAATAATGTGATAAAATGATATCATGTGAAACAACAAATGATAATAATTTAATTACTAATATATTAGAAAAACTCACTTCCTTTAAACGTTCTCCTGATTCACTGATGAGTTTTAACTGTGATCAATCAATCAATCAATCAATCAATCAATCAATCAATCAATCAATCAATCAATCAATCAATCAATCAACCAACTGATCAATCAATCAATCAATCAACCAAATAAATATGCAAAGCAACAACTCAACAATGAGTTTCAATCCATACAAAAATTGTCAACAGTAACTTTCAGAAATAAATGCTAAAAACATTTAATTAATTATTAAAGAAATTATTAACTATTTAGAAATGCCATGTGATTATCTTTTTTTTTTTAACTTCAAAAGTACAAATATAAAATCGCAAAAGTTTTGAGTTTCTCAAGAAGAGAAAGAGAATATTCACATCACGATTGCACTTTTCCGTGATTTTCGTCATTCGATCCGTCATGTTCCTGACTATTCCTTTGTAGAACTTCAGCTGGATTTCCAGTTCTGCATTGTTGTTCCTTGAGTTGTACATCCAAAAACAGGCGTAGACGGTCGCGAAAATGGCGACCAGAGTTAAAAGATGTGGCAGTCTACCCCTGCAAAGGCCAGTAGATTTTTTATCTCCAAGAAGAGGTTCTTTACCAGAGAATCCCATCCTTTTCGCTGAGCCTCAAAGCTGATACCTCGTAACAAGCAGGTGTTTATTCGGTCGACAGGTAACAACGGAATTGCGCGCAGAATATCAATGACGTGTTTCTTCTTTCTTTTTTTATTTCAGACTTTAAAATCTTTTCTTTAATCAATTATTTATTTAAACTTCCTTCTTCGATGTTCACCGGCGACATCCTTTCGCCTGACTTTAACAACAAGGAAGTGAAGTATTTCGGAGCGAACTTTAACACGAGACAAGTAGTCGGAAATCATCTGGGTAGTGGTCGGAGCCAAAACTACAATCAAGGGTTCCACGCAACGAACCATCGCAACCCCTACCCATTTTCCACCCCACTTCCCCTCTCGTCGACCCGTTGTACTCCCGCATGGGTCAGTCCATTGTAAACCCTAACGTAAATACAGAGCGTTACATTGCTCGACGTTGCTGAACATGAGCACAAATGTGTT
Source organism: Hirudinaria manillensis (assembly GCA_034509925.1). NCBI lineage: Eukaryota > Metazoa > Annelida > Clitellata > Hirudinida > Hirudinidae > Hirudinaria > Hirudinaria manillensis. Next base: position 7,832,583 of record CM067533.1, read on the forward strand.
TTTTTTACTGGAATCACAAAATACACAAAAATTGGGGTGAGTCGATTCCCAGTCCAAAAGACCACATGCTGTTGAAAAACGACCAGAACTGAAGTAAGAAGAAGAACGAGAGTACAACAACAAGAAACATTAATATTAATATTATTATTATAAAAGAACTGAATTTATTTACATAAAATGGAGAAAAACAAGAGAAAGAGAAAGTCAATTGGTCTTAAAATCAGTTTATCTCATTAAAATACGCTCTGAAAGTGTTCCTAGCTCGGTCCTTGTAAGAACCTGATGGATCTACGTTGTATGAACTTCCTCTCGATCCAAGACCTGCTTGAGCCTGTCTCAGAGTGGCCTGGATTATCATCAGCAAAATGATCATTAATTATCAATTAATTAATCAATATCCATGAATTCATGGACTCTAATTTACATATTTAAGAGAAAAAACAAAAACAAAAAACAAATCGAACCTCAATTGGCTCTGTGATTCCCTGGTTGCCTTTACCCAATCCCTGGCCATCCTTCCATCCCATCTTCTGGAGGAGTTTGTTTCCAATGTTGTCTTCCTTTATTCCTCCTTGGGTGGGTCTCTCAGGCGGACTGAAATAGAAGTCGAGTTAGGATTTCCCATCATCATAATAGCATGCCATGTCATGTCACATCACACGAATTTTATATTTTATCATTTGCTGATGATCACTATTTTTCATAAAATTGCTTAAGTGGTCATCGAATGACTCTTTGATTTGTTCAAACAAATAAATAAATAAAATAAAATTTATAAGATCAATAGACATGTCTTACACATAAGATGGCTCGATTTCATCCCTTTTGAACCTCTTGTTGTTCACAGGTGGCTCCGGTTCTCCAAACTTTTCCCTCCTCTCACGAGCTCTGTCGCGGTACTGTTGGCTCTGAATTAAGACAAAAAAGCATGTTTTTTTTTTCAAATCTGACCAGCGAATTGCACATCAATTTCGACGTGAAATCATAAAAATCGATCGACAAAGTCGCAAACGCTTCCAAAAAAACGCCGTCGCATAGATACTCACCTCGACAGCCTCCCCTCGGCTTTTCAGAAAGTCATCGAGATTTTTCTGCGGGATGAACGACATGATTATTAATTAATTACTTCAATTATTATCATCATCATCATCATCATAATCATAATAGCAATGATGACTGTCAATTGACACTATTATATTGTCATTACTATTATAATATAATTAACCATTAATGTATTTAATTTCGTGGAAGAGCTAATTAGCAAATAAAGAGTCAACGAAGCAGACCTTGTGGAGTTCCGAGAATTGCTGATGCTTCGTGAGTATTTCCTTGGACGAGAAGACCCTTCTGCAGAGCTTGCACATGAGTTTCTCCCAGTCGATGAGGTCGCTCTCAGTCTGGAACTTCTCCGCGGGAGTCGAAACTGCGGCAGGCGGCGCCTGGATTTGGATCGGCTCGGGGGTCTGAAGATGCTCTGTGGGGACCTCCCTCAGCGGAGATGTCGTCTCTCTTTGAACCTGAAATTAGAAATGATCAACTTTAATTTGCCTTTTGTCTTCCTTAAAATAGATCGATCGACTCACGTCAAGGGCGGAGGAGTTGAACGAGGCGGAGCTGATCGAGTAGGCGTCGTTCAGGAGCTCCAAATTATTTTTTGATGACTGCATCAAAAGAAAGAAACACAATAGTAATAATAATAATAATAATCCAATTATTAATTAACTGATCATTAATTAAAAATCGTTATTAATTAAAATCGCTACCTTCTCGAGCAGAGAATATCCGATGTTGGGTGCAGACGCCACTTGTTGAATGTCGTTCTTGACTTGTTCTGTCGTTCTCTTCATCTCCATCTTCAGCGCTTCCTTCTGTGAATTCAACTTCTTGGCCCATTTCTCCATGTCCTGGTTGATAAATGACAATTTCAATCAATCCAACAACTTTTACCAACCAATTCAATCAAACATTTTCAATCGATCATCTTTCAATGACATGTTAACCGATATTTGAGTCGGTTTGCATCATTAAAACTCATCGATTGATTAGTTTGAACGTCATGTCGTGAAATAAATAAATATAAATTAATAACAAAGTAATAATTCAAACTAGCGACGGATTAATAAGCTACTGGTCTTACCTTGACGATCTTCTTGGCAACCTTCACCTTCTCTGGCGATTCCGATCGCTTGTCCTTCTTGTCACCTGCAGACTGGGCAGCATAGGTTTGGGTCTGCTGTGCCTCCGTCGAAGTTTGGGTCGTGTTGGCCACGGGTATGTAAGTACGTTTCTCTCCGTCCCAGTACATGAAGTGCTGATGCATAGGATTATAGAAGTACTGCAATGCAGGAAGGAAGGAATTTTAATAATGTAAAGCAAGAAAGATTGTTACTAATGAGCTCCACAGAAACATGTAATCTTAAGTGCTTCTCAGCTCTGGGCTTTGAGAGGCCCAGCATAAGAAACATAAAATCAACATAATTAATTCAAATTTTGGATACCCAAGCCATTATAGCAGTAAACAAACAAACAAAATAATAATAATAATATCCTCACCTGACTCTTGGCATCATAATAAAAACCGGTCGATGAGTCATAATAATAAGTTGAAGTGGCATCGTAAGTAAACTTTGACGTGTCTGGCACAGCTGTAAATAAATAATTATGCATAAATAAATAAATAAATATATATCACAATGAATAAATAACAATAAATGGTTAAAAAAAGTATTTAAATGAAAATATGAAAAGTTGGGCCAAAGGAGACCCATCAACTTCACTTTGGCCCATAAGTTATTATTATTATATTTAGTAATTACAGGCATATATTATTACCAATCCGTGCCAGTTCACGTAATATATAATACAAATGGCAGAGTATATAATCTTATCATTAGATTAATAAATACTAATTGACAAATTAATTCAACCACAAAGGTATGAAGATCGAAAGAAAAAAAGGTACTCACGATAAGTAGGGTACTCGACAGCTCCCCCTGTGGAGTAAGTCACGGCCGGGGCGCAAGTACTCGAGGCGCTCGAGGACGACGCGTTGGGGTAGGGTCCCAGAAGACCCGCCCCCGTAGAGGTCGCAGACTTGCTGCTGGTTTTCTTCTTGCTTTGCGACTTCATTATGGCCGCCTGAGCTACGGCTGCAGCTTGGTTAGCTGAAAAATCTTTAGCAAGAGAACAACATTAGGAGTTTTACAAACTGCTCCAAGCGTTTTCAATAAGAGAATTGATACATAATGTATATTATCATTGTCATTATTATTGACATAATGTTAATATCTTAAAGTTATGCTAATTAATTATGAAATAAATAACGAATATGATTAATCGTAATTGTAAGGGAGTAATGCAGAAGGAAAAAATACCAGGATTGTTTCCTTTTTCCGACGGTAGTTGTTGGCCAAAGGTAGTCGCCGAGTCTTGCGTGACACCAACTTGACAGCCAGACTCGATTGTCGTTATGCTATAAAAATACATAAACCAAATCAATATATATAATTTGAAATAATCATTAATTATTAAGTATTACTGTATTAATTAATAAGTAATAAAAAGGATAAAAAATCAGAAGAAAATTTTGGACTACTCAGCAATCGATACGGCATTAACAGTAATACAGAACAATATCTTTTTTCATCACAATGTTATTACTTAACTATATTATTATTACTATTATTATTATTATTACACAATCTAGTTATTCGAAGGAAAACTAACGCCGTCTGGAAGGTGTTCTTGGCATAGTCGACAATGAGAGCCTTTCCATCAACTTCGAGCTGGTTCTCCATGTTGACCAGCAGCTGCATGACCTGCTTGCTGTCCTTGACGGAGCCAAATTCCACGAACGCAAAGCCGTTGCTGACGCCCGTCATCTTGTCGCGGACGACGCGACAATTGGTCACGGGGATGGCTATCAGTTTGGCGAAGGAGTTCTGTATGCCCTCCTCCGTTGTCAGCCCATCCAACCCTCTCAAGAGTAAAGCTGAAGAGATCAAGGTTTAAGTTTTATTAGATGAAATGGATGAGAACTTACAAATAAAAGACAAATAAATGATGAGGCACTTTATAAATCATATAATAAATAATTATTATAATCATCATGAATATTATAGATAACATATTAACATGTTATTATAACAGTACATGACCCTTAATCGGGTATTAATAATTACCTAATTGCTAATAAAGTTAAAAAAAAACTCTTTGGTTTACAATTAATTCCATTAAATTAAATTAAAAAATGTATTACTTAGTAAACGAGGACTTACTGTTGCAAGGGTTGCATCCGACCTGGTCGCTTCCGTCAGACTGGCTGGAGTTGGCGTACATCATCATTTTGGAAACTTCTAAATTTAAAGCAGATGACAAGAAGCGTTAATCATCACGTTTGACTATAGTATCTGGATCGCAACAACTGAAGGCCGGACAGGCAGCACGATGGCTCTAAATATCGATTCCCGAGCTCCGCGAATCCTCCTTCCTTGATTGTCACGCGAACTACTCTTCGCGGTTTCCGATTCGAGTACTAGAGCGAGTCTAAATCTAACAGGGCATCCACAACAGGGAACTATCGTGGACAGGCGGACGGACAATCTCTTCCAGGGGTTTCATAAATCCCGACGATTTCAATCCTCCGATGCTTAGGGTGAAATTCAGTTGCAGGTATCACCACGTTGAACCTAGTCCACCAATAATCACCAACACACGACCCATGCAAAATACATCATCTATGGCCAACAGCTCCCAGTTATACACATCAGCATCTTGTGCATTGTATGCATAAGTAAGCATACACACACACACACACACACACACAACATTAACAGACACATTCACCCATTACCTTCTCTTGCATGACTGCATCTCCTACAAAAAGTCCTTCTCTGGAAGTTCTTACATCCACACTGAAAATGCAAATCAAACATTAAAACCAATATTCATGGATTGTTATTTACCAAATCTAAGCTGGTGAAATGTCTAGGCATTATCATTATTTACCTTGCTGCATGTCCAATCTGCCATCAAGTCAACATAGCCGTCGGAACTACCGGTGATGCAATTTATGTTTCCTCTTCTGGTCGTGCTGTAGTACATGCTCAGCGTGTGCTTCTCATCCAAGGTCATTTCTCCCTGAAATCAACAAAGTTAGTGGCATCAGTAATTTGGCATTTTTCCTGCATCTCTCCCAAAGATTTCACGAAATTAAGCTGAAAACTTCTGAGAAAGAAAGAAGAGTGTGAGATCGCATCCTTGCTCGTCAGTACCTGGTTAAGCTCCATCCAATACTGTGCTTCGGGTATTGTATGAAATTCAACAAAACAATACCGCAAAGATTGTCCTATAAGAAATGAATCAACATCTATTTACTGTCTTGAAATGTCATGAAACCACCTATTGGAATCTAATCGTGAGAAATTCTGCGAGTTGGGAGGAGCGGACACGTTCGTCTCATAAAACATTCCAAATTTATGTCGACGAGAGTCGTAAAATGTTGCACGCTATTTCAAATCACACCTGTCTCTTTGGATCTCATGAGCCTCACTTCTCTCAAACTAATTCCAACTTTTAAGAACTCATTTATCACCTGAAACATTTGACAAATAAATCTAAATCAATCTGTACATGAATGTAAAAATTTGCCATCCAAAAAGAAAATAAACGAACATCTTGTTCTGTAGCTTCCATTGGCAAATTCCTGACAAGTATCACATTGTTTGGTATGCTATCATTCCAACGACCTTTAGCATTGCTGCTTCTGTAGCTATCATACTGGAAAAAATGGCAAAATGCATCATGTACAGAATGAAATCATTGCATTTAAAGCTCTTGAAATACTAACTCCTCTGGAACTAGGTGGAGAATCATCATAATAATTGTCTCTAGATCTTGAATGATAATCGTCATAGCCTCTGGAATCACTATCATCGTCATAGTAATTCCTAGACCTTCTGGAGGAATAATCCTTCCTACGTCTACGAAGGAGAGACAAAATTATTAAGTTTCACATTTCTGCAGTTAAAAAAACCCAACACTCGCTAATTAAGTGAGTTGGGAATGCATTTAGACAAATAAATGGCAAACTATTATTTATTCTTATATCTAAGGGTTTAATATGCTTGTAACTGATTCCTTTCTTAGACATTTGTGATAAATTAAAGATAAGCCAAACACATATTACGAGCTGCTCAGAAGAAACAGATTGCGACATTCCTACCTAGACCTTTCACAGGACCGTGAGCGAGACCTATCTCTAGATCTGGATCTGGATCTAGATCTGTTCCTAGATCTCGATCTATTCCTATCTCGCGACCTAGACCGATTTCGTTCCCTCGAACGATTTCTTTCCCTATTCGATCTCCTCGAACAATTATCGTTATTTTCCTGGCTATAACTTTCGTAATCAGACATTTTCAGTAGGAGCCCAATCGGTAGTCCAACTAGGTATGGAAACAGAAATCAGTTATGGCGTAAAATGAATTGCATTAGCAATAACAACTCTGCTAAATTTGGTCAAACTAAAGATTTAAATTTTTGGTCGTAACTTTTTAAAAAGCGATAAAAATAAATATTATGTATTTGTTATAAAAATAAATATTTATTTATATATTCTATTGGACTTTTAAGATATTTTCTCTTATTAGTTTAATACTATTTCCTTATTTTGCTTACTTTGCTTAAGTTATAATCACTATGGATACCACCTTGAAACTTTAAGTTTTTACAAAGTTCACGAGCAGTCGTTGTTCTTGAGTTTGTTACTATTTGTTTTATGGAAGAAGCCGCACAAAAGACTTCTATTGACAAGTTTTAAATAATGGTTGAAATTGTTTATTAAGACTAGTTAGCAATATTCGTAATCGTGCTTTAACTTATAGCCAAAGAAAAAAGGACCCAAAAAAGAAAAGAAAGAGTCTGTCAATATTTTTAGTCCCGAAGCGATGGAGAATTTATATTATATTTCTCACAATGTCATGAACGCTCTAGAATTTCGAGGATTTACTCATCCGACAATTAAAGTCAAAAAAGGGAAAAAGAAATAAAGGATGCTGTTGCAATAGTTAAAGAGACCGTCTTTTACACTCGAGACTTAAAATGCGTGAATTTTCTATATGTTTTTGTAACGTATCGCTTAATGTTTACGGATAATGTCACGGATAAAAAAAAACAACGTAACAAGAACTTGACGCGTTTTGTGTTGAATTTAATCAAATATGAACTACAAAAAAACCAACTTGATGATGGGTTGTTTATTTATGTTCTGCTATAGTGTCCCGCCTTTTGAACCCGTGTTTGTACATGCCGGTGCTCGCGCTTAAATGGTCCGGGTTGTTTATTGGGACGTTTAGTTAGAGAAAATGTTAGGACGAAGAACCCTAGTTTACATAACTAAACACCTGAAACGGTTAGGTCATTAAATTTGCTTAAAAGTCAATAATATCATGAGCCTCAAGAAGTAACGGCTGACAAAGTAAAGTAATTTTACAGACCCGGTAATAATGTTGTTGAACATGGCGCATCGTTTTCTGTGAAAGTTGGAAACGAATCGAAGAATTCGAAAACTGCAGAATCCAAGTCGTTTGCTCTCAACATTTTCCGTGGAGTCATAAAACATGACGAGATTTTTCCTTATAAAGATGGTTACAATTCATCTGCTATTATTGCTTTTCTCTTACAAATATTAATTGTGAATGTTAAACATATTTAAATTACCTCCTATAAAGTGCTGTCTGAGGAACAAAAGAGTAATCTTCGAGCATTTATAGAGTCAACTGATATCTTTCTGAAGGTAAGATCTGACCTTTTCATGGTATTATTTTCTGAGTATATGTCTAATTTAATTCGTGTTCATTATATGGTGGATAATCGATGTGAAAGAGCAGGGGCTTTTGGGTATAATTTTGGGTATAAATGCTGGGGAGGGGAATGCCTGCCCCTGAATGCAACCCCTTAATGGCTGGAAGAAAAGTTGTTAGATTGTCCAAGGGTTGATTTTTTTCCCCCTCCCTATGGTAAAACTGTTATTATAAAGGTGATTAAGTGAAGTTAACAATTTTTTTTATTCAAGGAACATAACGATGCAGCCAAGAACGACCTCATGGAGGCCGTGGCCCCCGAAACTTTGGCAGGACTGAGGGAGCTCGGTGCCTATGGACTCCAGATTTCAGAGGAATATGGTGATGAAATCTTTGTTGTCAGTTTAGCATTTTGGTTGCTGCACTTTGGAAATTGATGCTTTTAAAAAAATTTAAAAAAAACAAACAAATGTTTATAATTTAATGATAGCGTGCAAACTAATTAAGGCTTGAAAACATTGGTCTTTATTATTATTTATTTGGTTATTTATTTATTATTATTAGCGTTATTAGCATTCATTAATATTCATTTCCACTGTGCTGGTTATGTATTGATTGCATGCATTTGGCCATAATTGCCAAAGCAACAGTCCTTGGGTTTTGGTAATACTTGAGAGAAAAAGTAATCAGTTAAGTAATGAATTGATATTGTAATTAATCATGTTTTTATGATTTAGGTCCTACATATTTATAACTGCTTTTTAAATTATTTTTTAAAAATATTTTTGCATTATAACGTTAACAATGATAGAATCATTTGTCATTATTAAAAAACAATATCGACTGAGGCTATTAATCATAGCAACAGCAACAACCTTAATTTATTAATTTATTACAACAGGTGGCCTGGGCCTGAACAACACCCAATACGGAAGGCTGTCAGAAATTGTCGGATCCCAGGATCTCGGGCTAGCCATCGTCCTCGGCGCTCATCAGGTGACGTTAATTTTTCTCCTTATCAACTAACTAATCGATTAATTAATAAATAATAATAATAATAATAAATAATAATAATAAATAATAGTTAATTAATTAATAATAAAAAAATTAATAAATAAAAATTAATAATAATTAATCTATTAATTAAGAACATAAATTCACGTGTAATTATAATCGACAGTCCATCGGACTGAAGGGCATCTCATTGTTTGGAAATGTCTCCCAAAAGGAAAAGTACCTTCCGAAGTTGGCGACAGGGGAGCACGTGGCTGCCTTCTGCCTCACCGAGCCGGGCAGCGGTTCAGATGCCGGAGTCCGTTTTGAATTTTAAATTCTTTAAAATTAATTATGAATTAAATGTTATGTTTCAGTGGTCATTTAATTTTTTTAATTGTAGTTGTTTTATATGAATTATAGTAAATGTGAAGCAGTATTTTTGCTAAGGTTATTATTATTATTATTATTATTATTGCTATATTATATTGTATAGTATATCATGTTAATATGGTATTAAATTAACTACAGTCTTTACAAAGTAAAGCCATTCCCTCTGAAGATGGAAGCCATTTTATTTTGAATGGTTCAAAGATTTGGATAAGTAATGGAGGAATAGCCGATGTGTTTACCGTGTTCGCTAAGGTTATTTGTGAATTAAATTAATAATAAATTATTGGAAATTCTTTGGAATTCTATTTTTAATAATTTAATAATTGTCAAATTGATGTTTTTTTTTCATCAGAAAGCTATTATTTGATTAATTTCAGGTCAATAATTTAGTTTATTTAAGATTAAATTAGATTAATTAATTTGAAATGAAAATGATGAACTCAAACAAATTAAGAGAACCTTCTGTAGACTCCAGTTACCGATCCCTCATCGGGAGTCACAAAGGACAAGGTCACTGCCTTCATTGTGGAAAGGTCATTCAAGGGTGTTTCTAGGTAAGCAATTGTTCAAATGAATGACTGATGTTGTATTACTCAAAGCATCTTGCCTCTGATCTGCCTTGTGATTAGAAATTAATAAGTAACTTCTTAAGCATACACAGGTAATGGTTGTGAGTTTTGAGTATATACAACTGTATTTTTCTAATTAACCAATTTAATTAACCAATTAATTAAATGGAATCTCAAAATAATCTTTCCCCAGTGGCCCACCAGAGAAGAAAATGGGTATAAAGGCTTCAAACACAGCAGAAGTGTACTTTGAAGATGTCAAAGTGCCTAAGGAGAATGTCTTGGGAGGTATTTTTTTTTATTAATTTATATATTTATTCTTTTATTATCCATGTATTTATTGATTTTTCTAATAAATGATTTTAATGCCGGTTCTTGTTAATTATTTACTCGAGTTCAAAATAATTAGTTTATGTATAAATATATTGAGAAATGCCAAAGCTTTAGTTTTTATAATAAATTTTAATATTATTATTGTTGTTGCTGCTACATTAATTGGTATGATTATTATTATTATTATTATTATTTTATTATAATATTATCAACTAACTAATTATTCTGGACAGGTCTGGGAGAAGGATTCAAGGTGGCCATGAACATATTGAACAATGGACGATTCGGAATGTCAGCGACGTTGTCAGGCACCATGAAGTCATGCATTCGGACCTCCGTCGAACACGCAACCAATAGGGTTCAGTTTGGAAGGAAGCTGGAAACGTTTGGGACCATCCAGGAGAAGATAGCGAGGATGGTCCTTGCTCACTACGTCTGTGAGGTTGTGCTTATGTGTTTGTTTAATGAATTAATTACAATTATTGGTAATTATTTTTTAATTAAATAAATTCAACTATTCATTCTTTACAATATCTCCTTTAAAGAACTCTTTACTTCTTAATTATAATTATTACTTGTTCTATGTTGTTTTATCAAAGCATAATACAGTTTTAACATTACATACATAGTCATACTTTCTTATATATTATATAAAATATATTTATTTACAGTAATACATATATATATATTATAGAATATCTATAGATATCTAATTGTGGTCAATGATTGCAGAGCATTGCCTATGCTGTGGCAGGTTCAATGGATGAAGGGTCAAATGACTACCAGGTGGAGGCTGCCATCAGCAAGATCTATGGATCGGTATTTATCATAATTTACTCGGAATCATAATAATAATAAATTAATTAATATTAATGTTATTAATTAATATTCATTAGAGTTTTATTTTAATGCTAGGAAGCTGCCTGGTTTGTTGCTGACGAGGCTATTCAGATCCTTGGAGGAAATGGCTACATGCAGGTTGATTTTATTCTTAAAAGGGAATTATTCAACAAACCCAGCATATTAATATATTAATAATGATAATTACGATCATAATCACGAGGATTATATTTATTATAATGATTTTTTTTTAATTATTTCTAGGAATATGGACTAGAAAGGGTCATGAGAGACCTGAGAATTTTTAGGATATTTGAGGGAACGAATGACATCCTTAGACTTTTCGTTGCTTTGACTGGAATCCAAGTAATTAATTAATAATAATAATTATGATGATGACAATGGTGGCAGTCTTGATGATGATGATGGTGGCAGTCTTGATGATGGTGAAGATGATAACATACTTGGTATCGATAAATCAGTATGCAGGAAGTCATCTAAAAGAGTTGCAGGAAGCTTTCAAAAATCCGACCGCGAATCTCGGACTTTTGATCGGGGAGGGCTCAAAGAGGGCCAAAAGGTTTTTATGATTTCAATACTTGAATCGCTTTTTTTATTTTTTGTTATTATTGTTTTCCAAAGATTTTTTTTGCTGATATTTTGTTTCATTTGAGAAAATGGCTTCAAATTCAGAATTGGTTTATGTTCGACTTTTTCTGTTTATTTTTCAAAATTGATTAAAGATGGAGATGCATTAGGTGTTTTTTCATTTAATCCACAAATTAGAATGGTTGGAATGAAAACGGCAGAGTCAATGGCTAAATATGTCCATCCGATTTTGGTTGATTCTGCTAACCTCGTTAGTTTTATGTCACTATTATGAATTTGTTTCATTTGAAAGTTGATCGATTTTTTTTAACCATTTTAATATTTATACTGAATGAATGTGTTTCACTTTTTAATATGTTAATATAATGAATATATTAGTAATGCTTGTTGATGAATATGTTAATGTATTTAACCACATTAACAATCAAAGGTGACTTCATGTATCGAGGACTTTGGCATTGCAGTAGAGAGCCTATTGTTCAAGTATGGCAAGAATGTCATAGGTTAGCCCAATTGCTTTCTATTATATATTGCATACTGAACAAGAATAATTCAAATAGCTAGTAGCCTATTGAAATTCCATTCAGCAAAACAAATTTAGATGGTTTGCTTGATGGATTAGCACCTCAAACTATTTATTAATTAACCAATCAGTTGCTAAATCCAAGGCTAACTACTTAATCCATAGACCAGCAGTTCTTTCTGAATCGTCTGGCTGACTCTGCCATTGAAATCTACTGCATGACGGTGGTGCTGTCCAGGGCCTCAAAATCAATCATGCTGGACCTGAACACTTCCCGCCACGAGTCCATGATAGCTCATGTCATCTGCGCAGAGGTATTTATGATCTTTCTAATTGAAATTAGATCACATCAACAATGACATCATCATCGTCAGTCACCATCACCACTGGAACAATCATCGCAATGTTGTGTAATGATTCTTGACGTGAACCCTATTTGACAAGGGGTTTGAAAAGGTCAGAGGTCATTTGAGGAATCTCAGAAATGATGCACCCAGGTGGAGGAAATTTGAATATCTGTCGCAAATCTCAAAAGATGTTGTGTCCAATGGAGGCATATTTCACCAGAATCCTCTTGGATTTTGAGAAACTGAGACGCATCCAAATGCAACCCTGTTTTACCATTCCATCCGTCCGTACGTATATCAACCGCGGCTATAACAAACACTGACTGAACATTGGTGACAATTTGAAAGCCGATTTACTGAATTGTTTCGCTGAGGATGGGATTTTTCCAGTCATTAAAATGAATTTCAGATAAAAGTCTCACATAATAATAATAATAATCATACAAACAACAAACTGTACCCAAGTGTTTCATCTAAGAATGAAGCTAACAAAATCAACATCTTCAGTTTACTTGAACATTTTCAAATAACAACAACAACAACGTCATCATCATAGTCCACCTTGTCAACAAATAACAACAACAACATCAACAAGAGAAGCTGCAAAGATTTCAGTCGTATGGATCCAGACGGCTGCTTGAAGGTTGGCAGGAGGAGAGATCCCGCACTTCTCAAGATCTGTCCTTCTTCTTGACCACCCTTTTGCTCTGGTGCTTGCTGATGATGTCAGTGGCTTTGGACCGGCCATTCAGGAGTTTCAGTAACGAACCTTTTCCCTCTTCGAGATGCTCGATACACTTCTTGCTTCTCTGCGTGTAGGCCTGAGAAATTTTGAGTTAATTAAATTCAGGTATTTCTAAAATGCTGGGAAACTAGGCAAGGTTATGTTAAAGGAATTGTACTCGTTGAAAGCCACAGACCATGATGAGCTCTTTGGTTGATTCAAATTCTTCTGTCATGTTGAGGTTCTGGAGCTCTTTTGTGAGAGCTACCTTCAAGCTTTCCATGGAGTTCATCACTTCCTCCTCCTCCTCTTTCTGAAAAGATAAGAATGCATGATGGTATGAGAATGACAGGAGTCCCCAAGAAGCGATACCATGAGAATGCTCAGGTATTCAGAACGTACCAGAAGGTTCAGGTGATCAGATACCAGGTACAGTTTGTAGCCACTGATCCTTTGCAGGATGCACCTTTGATTGGACAGTTCAGTTATGCTTGGTTTCTTATCATCTGCTCAATGATTGTTCAATGTTTAATAATTACGGAGTCAGCGACGGACGTGCAAATTAGTTTCATTTAAAAAAATAAATAAGTAAATAATAAAAGGACAAATTACTCATACCTCACAAAATTCATCAAATGAAATGTTTTCCAACCAAACGATAGTTAAGCGATAATGTTAAATTATTATTTGATTTTCATAAATATTATATAATTTTTATGACAGCTTAATGAAAGAAGAAAAAGAAAATCTATTTACTGATTTGTACCTTTGAGTTTGAAGTCATTATGGGAGACAAAGTGATTGTTCCTAGGCTTCCATGAACACTGATATTGGTTGGTGATAAGGGCGCATGGTCTCTGTTTCTCCTGAGTCCACCTCACGCCATTCTTATCTTTGAACTCCTCTGTTAGGATGCACAAAGCATATCATTGCTTAATGTTGTCAAGCAACAGTTAAGTTAATTTAACACTTAACGTGATAATAATTTATAGTTTGACTTAATAAATAAATAAATTAAAATAATATTTTTGAAAAAAAAGTTAAATCTCCTCCAAGAATTTAGAAAACGCACTCTCAACAAAGAAATCTTTTTTGCTCGTGATCTCCTCGACCGGGCAGTCGTCGGATCCTTGCGTCGCGTACGTCAAGTCATCCATCCCGTCGTCCATGTTGTCGTCGTCATCTTCTTCGGACATTCCTTCGTTCACCGTCACCTCTTTCTGAGGAGGGCTAAAATAAGAGAGAAATTTCTTAGCCTGAGGCATCAAAAGAGGGGGAGAGAGATATAGAGAGAGGGAGATAAAGAGAGAGAGAGATGGGGTGAGAGTATTATTGGAGAGCCTAACGTTGTGAACTCACAAAAAATAAAACTCACACGTCATTGCTCGAGAAATTTGACAAGGTCTGGGCAATCAGCTGCTGCTTACGAGGCTTCTTCCTTGAATGCAGTTTGACCTCTTCCTCTGGCAGTCTGAGTGCACCTGCTAATAAGTTATCATTTATTAAAAGTTTATTATTTATTATTATTGTTATTGTTATTATTATTAACCGGTGTCATTTGTCTTTACAAAATCAACAAAAAAAAACAACTCACCACTTTCCATGGATACTCTCAAATTGGCAGCATTGTTGCTGGCAACAACGCTGACTTTGCAACCCCTGCTCGTGTCGGAGGGCAGGCTTTGGCTCGGCTTCGGGGTGTTCTCGGTGGATGATGCGGTGTCTGTGGACGACTGACTGCTGTCTTTAGCAACATCGCTGCAATTAAATCGTTAAGCAGGATTATTCATGTGAATATTAATCGTTAAGAATGATTATTTGTATGAATATTAATCATTAAACATGAATATTCATATCGATGCAGAACATTCTAAATTAATTAACATCATTTGGATATTTCGAGAAAGCAACATATCTAGAAGAAATATCTTGACTTATCTCGTGAGAAACCATTTGTTTATAATTTATAATCCACAATGACCAACATATCTTAGCTTTCGTATCAACAGAAGTTACAAACTCTGTTTATCAATACAAACAAATCATATAACACCACCAACAAACACAAAAACTAACAATGTTTGGTTCGAGGTTGGAACCACAAACTGCAAGCCGTTGTTGTTGTCGTTGTTTCCTCCCAGCGCAACAACACCGCTCAGCTTGACGACAACGTCGGAAGCCGTGAGACCCGTCCCGAGAGACTGGTGCAAGAAGAGCTGCTGCTGTTGTTGTTGTTGTTGCTGGTTCTGCTGTTGTTGCTGAATGGTGTGCAACTGTCCAGGCAGATTCTGCTGGAAATAGGCCAACTGTCCTGGACCAGAGAACGACCCAAGATTGGAGGAGGAACTGGCGAAGGTCGTTGCCGTACCCATCGTCACGGGGATCACGGCAGACGCCGGAGCCGTGAAGAGGCTTTTCTTCGATGCACTCGTCGACCTGATTTAGAGAGAGAGAGAGCATGTCATTGGATGAGTTCATATAATAAACAATTGATAATTGAAAAAAAAGAAACCAAGAAAAATGTTCAACGAACGAATCGTGTGCTCTCTTCCTGAGAATGGAAGGCGGCCTTGGAGATTGGTTTTGTGACTTCAACGCATTGCCGACCGTGTTGTTGTTGTTGTTGCTGCTGTTCCCGTTATTGGTCAGAGCAGACGCCAGGCCTTCTCCCGTAACGACGGAAGGCAGATTGGCCATGGAGACAAACTGGTGTTGAAGTGGAACCTTCTGGTGTTGTATGGAGGAGGCAGGAGCCTGGAGATGGAATGAATGCGAGTGCGGCTGGTGGTGGACTTGATGGATGCTCGGCTCTTTCTGACTCAGATCTGTTGCAGAAGCACCTGTCCATTAAAAATTTTATAATAACCAAATATAAAAAAAAAATATGTGCAAGTAATAATATATGTAGACTTCTACATGGGCTTGCTATGAATTGATGAATAACCCAGACAATACAAATCTTTGATGTGTATTAACTATTATCCAGGAGAAATAAAATATGTGCCAGAATCTAAAGACCAATATCAGTTTCCATATATATTAATATTCCAACATATTAGCAATATTTTTTTTCTAATGCAAGAACGACATCATCATCATCAGAGGACAAAGGACATCCAGGCCTACATTCGGTGGAGCCGACGGCAGCTGCCGCAACCACGGTGGGAGCCGCAACAAGAGCAAAGTTCTGGAGTCCCTGAGGATTAGAGTCTAAGGAGAGCACCACGGGCTGCATCCGACTGGTTGTGTGAGGAGCCATGTTGGATGACGGAGGCGTCGAAGACATGATGGCAATATTTCCTGAGCGAATCACGACGCTCAGAGTTACGAGTGCGTCGTGCAATTAACAAAACGTCATTGCATAAGAACTTACCATTATTACTATTATTTATTATATCTTACTATTATTATTATTATATCTTATTATTATTTATTATATCTTACTGTTATTATTATTTATTATATATGATAATTGAAATAATAACTTAAAGGTTAATGTTAAAGTGTTGTAATGCATGTAGAGCCCATAATATTCTCCTTATGTGTCCCTTTAGTACTCACAATTACAATGTATTTTACAGCAGCAAATGAAAATTCAATAAAATATTATTTCACGTGGTGAATCAAAATTTTTTTAACCAACCAGAGTTTGGTGGTCTGATGGTTGCAGAAGCAGGTATGGTGATGGTTTGAACGGCACCCGAGAGGCCGCCCAATCCGAGCTGGTTTTGAGACAACAGGTGTGTCCCTTGGCTCGTCAAGAACCTGCCTCCTTCCTGGATTGAAAACTGCTGGAGCAAATGAGGTCTGCAGAAAAATAAAAGAAATTAACTACAAATAAAAATATTTTTAAATTTGAAATCCTCAAAATACAAATTGAAAGAAATTAAGATGTTATTTATTGAATAAAATGCTGGAAAACAATTATTGGGGTTACGAGATGGCCAATCTATTTATATTCTCACTTGTCTGCATGGAGGACGGTGGACACTGGCAGTGATCCGGGCGAGATGATGTTGTAACTTCCTCCGATCAGCATGGCATTGGCCGACTGCAGGGGCATGAGATTGGTGCCCTGCTCAGAGGTGGAGGGCGTCCTCAGCTGACCCTGTGCAGACCCCGCGACCAGATGACCCTGCTGAGTCTGCGCCTGTTGTTGCTGTTGTTGGACGTGGATCTGCGTCGAGGCTGCATGTATCTGATGGAGTTGTATCTGCTGGGAGCCAGAGTTGACTATGTGCATCTGAGGAATCACTTTGGCTGCAAAGGACATCAAAGAAATGATCACTTAAGATTCAATTATGGATGCATTTTTTGCTTGACTCTATGCTTGACTCAGGAAGATGCAAAATGACTTAAAGCATGATGACACATGGTCGTGACAAAATAGTAGGACAGTTACATACGTCATGAGGGTCAACATCTTTGCAACTCTTTATGGTTATTCTCAAAGTATAAGCATCTCAAATTATTATTCTTAAAGTACTGAAAACTGCATCTTAAAAGAAATGGTCTGGTGCAAAGCACTAACCAACAGGCACCACAGTGGACGGGATGGGCAGAGACCCGATGGTCGGCATGATGGGTATTCCCCCTAAACGTAAAGAAATTAATTCTCAGCATGCAGGAGAATCGGTAATCTATATACGATCTCCGAACAAAATTCGTAACAAAACAAAGAAACTGATTGGTTCGTTGCAACTTAAAATAACGCAAAGGCAACCATTTAAAGCATTTAACAACGTGATGAAAATAAGAAAGGAAAACATCAGAGATACTCTCTCTCGAGATACTAATATTTCGGATCAGGCAAAATAATCATCCGTCCATTCGCTCTCCCTCCATCCTAACCTCTCACTTTCACTCATCCTCACTCATTCACTCCCTAAATCCTTCACTCTCTCACTCGCTCAGACCATCCATCATCCATCCTAAACCTGTTCTGAGAGTAGTGGCGGGAGTAAGAGGCAAAGTGGAGTAAGCAGTGCTAGTGCCAGTGTTCAGTTTCAACTTTCTAGGCTTTGTTAGGTTCAGTGGTGACTGCGAGACTGCAAAATTCAGAGCTTCACTTCATTCCGGCTCCGCCTTATGGAAAGTGCGAGCAAAATCTGCGCGGTGCAATTTCTAATTTCGATTTCACTCACTGATTTTGTTGACTTGCTGCGAGGCCGCTGCCGGAGTTGTCGTCTTGGAAATGGAGGTCGAAGTGAGTATGACGGTCGGAGGACGTGGCAAGGGTTGAGACAGATTCAGTGCTTGACTTTGACCTGATGGAACAACGAGGAACGACGACGGTTCAAAATTTAAAAAAAAAACTGTAAAAGTTCGTATGAGCTCACTTCGAAGCCTTGAAGAAATCTTACCGAGTACGATGCTCTTGGGGACAGAAGAAGTCGAAGAGTTTATGGTGTTTATGGAAAGATTGATAGGGGAGGTTAGAGGAGACGACAGAAGGGTTCTCGAAGCCTGCTGCTGATGGACGACTCCGGGCACAGGGGCCGGTCTAGCCAGAGGTTGCACCGTCACCGACGGAGATCTCTGAGGATTCTCGACCAAAGACGTGGAAATGATGCTTCTCACCGGATAATTCAAGGAAACCGAATTAGAGGAAGATGAAGACATGGGCGCCTGGGGAACCATTTGAGTCGGCCAGGGTGATCTGAGATGGATGAGTAAGAAAATGTTGAACCTCTTGTTGCATCGGACCATTACGGCTGGGTAAAAGGGTCTCACCTCTGTGCAACATTGGAGCCCTGGGGTCTTTGCACCTGCGACACCGTGGCCCTGTTCCCGGAAAGTATGACTCTCTGCCCGGGATTGGGCATGACGTAGGCATTGCCGCTCAGCATGGACGAGGTGGACAGAGCAATGGTTGCCATGGATACAGTGTGTACGGACGAAGGTGAAGAGGACGACACGGCCTGGATCTGATGATGCTGGTTGTGCTTCGTCAGTGGAACGACGTTAGGGCGAGCAGCTGTTAAAGAAAATAAAAACATTTGTCGAGTCAGTGCCTAATATTACGTATTAATATAATACATAATAATAATGTAATATAATTTATAATATATATTAATATATTAAAAATCTCACGTCTCGATGTTGTCGTTTGGATTGACTGAATTGTCGTCCTGTTGTCGAGAACTGCCGGAGCGCGGTTCCTGATTATTCTGCTTTGTAGGTTTACTGAACCTGCCATCTAATTAAAGAGAGAAAATTTTATTATTCAAGATATAATTATACTTTCAGCTGCATTATAATTTAGCATTTGCAGATAAAAGTGTAAACTTTGTAATTGTTATTATGAGGATATACTTATCTAAACATTATCAGATAGAGACCTGTAAATAATTACTTGACGGATTACTTATTTATTCGAATTGATGTCAATTTATGCCTTATTTAGGCATTATTCAAAAGAAATACAATGCAGACTAGAAGAAATTACCATGCTATGCTGAGTGGCATCCATGTTGACAATGGAGGCACCACTTATCAAAGTCTGGTTAGTGGGCAAAGTTGCATTCACTCCGGCAGCAGACAACGTCACCAAACTGTTCAACAAGTTCTGTTGTTGATGCGGTTGTTGCAGAAGATGTTGTGCTTGCTGAAGTTGCTGTGTTTGCTGAAGGCTTCCGATGATGGCACTAGCAGCACCGTTTTTATCCCCAACCACACTCCCACCCACAATGAAACCACTCATTCCAGTTCCCCCTGGCCCAACAGAACCCCCACCTGGGACGAGAAGACTTGTGTTGGGTTGGGCCATCCTTGCCTGACCTACCACAAGCAAATTAGGTGTTTGCTGACCCATGGATGGGGTCTGAACAACCTTAGCCACCACTGACTGCCCTACACAAGGAAATGGTTCATTATCACTTAAACTATGTATGGTACATGTTTTAATATTAAATACATGAATTCAAACTATGAATGAGATTATTGGGAGGACTTAACATAATCTTAAAAGCACAAATCAAACCTTTTGAAATTCCAGACCTTCCGGAGGTAATCATTATCTAGAAAAATTTCAAAATGGCATCAGTGATTACTCAAACATTAAAAACAAGTTGGTCTTTAAGAACAAATGGCTAGAGCTTACAGGCAGCCTTTTAGGCACCTGTTACAACTTCATATAGATATCGCAGATAAATTGAAAAGTCAATCCGAAAACTTCAAAATATTTTATTCTATTTACTAACAGATGGCTTCGTCAAAGTAGATCCTGATATATCCACCTGGGATAACGGCCGGTTGATGAATTCTGATTTAGAACTACCTTCTTGTACTCCGCTCATTATTAAGCATATCAGCTGTAATTAATTTTTGATTTTTATGAACTTTGGTAGGAAAATACCAAACTCATTGGACTCAGACGATAAACACAAACATGAACAAACCTAGAACAGGGATGACAATTTGAATGTATTTTGTCGATAGAAAAACAAATTTTATATCACGTCCGATTAAGATGCTAAAATCGTAGCGTTGACGTTTTCAAGCAAAACTCGACTCGAGAATAAATTTCTGCAGCTTCCATACTCGATGCTGATTGGCTGTCCATGCAACGATGTTATTTGGTAACAAACTATTTTCGTTATTAATATTTTTATGCCATTTTATTTAAAAACATTTTTATTAGTATTTTAATTGTTTTAACAGTGTTATATATATTAATTTTTTATAACGTTATTCGTATAACAAAATATGTTTATTTTCAAATTTCAAGGCTAGAAAGTTATTAATAATTTTAAATGCACATTTAAGTTGCTTATAATTTTTTAAATAAATAAAAATAGTAAATAACAAACCTTTTATTTAATTTTAAAAATGTTTTCCAATCGGAGACTGCAAAAAATTTACTTCAGGTATGGAAAATTAAAACAAATTGAGAGTTAAATTTATCTGTGATAAACGTCTGTAACATTTAAATACTATTCATTATGAAAGATATCTCTTTATTTAAAATGGATTGTCTAAAAAGTATTGACTTAATCATGTATGGCGCTTCACGAAAACAAAGATCCCTATCTTATTGTCAATTCCTTGACCAATAATAGCGGCAGTAAACAGCTGCTTAGATAGGCGTGGTTAAGCTAAGTTTAAAAAAGCTCGCTTTAAAATATGTTATGTTTTCACAGGCACCAGATTGGAGTTTGCGCTTTCATGAGTCCTGTGATGTTTTCGCCTGATCCATTCCTTAAAAAGAACCAGAATTTTACATAAGTGGTGTCATTTGTTTTCCAATGTATTTGTTTGATTAAAGATTTTGAATTAATCGACCGAGGAGTGAAAAACGGAGTCTGGCATGTCAAAAAAATATATTTTGCTTTTGTCAAAACATACAAATTAAATAATTAGATAATTAAATGAATCATTCGTCTCAAGTCCCGTTTCCTCCTCTTCTGAAAGGTAAACAAAGTCCCAATTTGGAGTGAATCTGCTCCAAAGATATAACACATTGTTGATTTTTAAGTTGAGACCAATACGTCGTATTCTCTAAAACGAGAGTTTGTGGCAATTGTTCTTTAACTGTAAAGAAAAAGAAATGACTGAAACTAATCAGGCACCTCAAACCAATAATTCACCTCATTCACCTGTCCCTACCTGGTGGCTGCATTGCGAACGGTGTTTTACAGTAATGTTAGCATAGCACAAAGACAGCCTAATGAGCTAACCAGAGTCAATAATAAAAAATATTACAAGATTTTTTTTGTTCAACGCATGACAGACACGAAATAGAAACAGGTTAAATAACAGGTTCAACACCCGCGAAAGAAAAAAAAAACACGTATCGAATTGAACCTGTCCTCGAAATGAATTACATCAATAGTTTGCCATGTTCCTATTAATAAATATTGAAAACGATCCTAACAGAAATCGATATCCTGGAGTCACTTTGTATTCATTAGTCGGACTTTTTGTAAGCGATCTGCGAAAGGCAGCTTTCAGGCCGTCTCTGGTCTATGTCAAAGAATGTATATAAGAAGAAAATGTATTGCCACCATTTATCGGCTTTGGAGTCTCTCGACGGAATTGTACATTCTCAGCTAGCACGCCTGCATTTGGCCTTGGGTCTTTTTTTATAAACATGGTTAAAAGTGATCAGCCACCTGTGTCGGTTACGGTCGAGTCGTTGCCTGTTTTTTTACTGAAGTCCCTGTCACAGGCGACACACGATGTTGCAATGGTTGTTTCATTTTTTATTTTATTCTGATTTTTTTTTCTGACATTTTTATGACATTTAAAATATTGTGAGTGGCTCTACAAAGGGCATCAATTGATTTGTAGAAAAATATTCAAAAAGGTCTAATTTAAATGTTATTGTTATAAATGTTATGACAAAACATAAGCTTTCACATTACACACTGAAGAATATTCTGAAGAACTGACATAATATTGGACTATTTTGCACAACCACAATACTGCAAAATATTAGAAAATCTGAATAGCTATTTCATTTCTCTCCTAAACTTTAATAAGATGTTTACATTAGATATGCCTTGGGTGGGATTTGAGATCTGAAGAGTTCTTTGAATTAGTTTTCTTTTTCCTATATTCTTCAGAAGGGATAAAAAGCATGCAACTGATTTTCGTTTCTACTTGTTATCCATTACTTGTCCATTACATAACTAGATGATTAGAATGGAATACTCCCACAATGGAATTTGAATCCATGCTGCCATCCTGGGAAGCAGAATTTTTTATATTTTATTATATTATATTATTATTATTATTATTATTATTATATTATATTTAACTGCAGGAACGTTGAAACTCATTTAAGTTTGAAAACTGATTTTTCTTTCTCTCCTCTCCAGGTTGATGGCAGGTCAGGGGAAGAGGTGACATTCAACAGACTCATCTTGACTGTCAAGAAATTGGCACTAGGATTGAACAGCCTGGGAGTAGAGAAAGGGGACATTGTGGGGATATATGCCTACAACAGTCTTGAATATGCTTACTCCATGATTGCCAGCATGCTGAATGCAGCTGTCCCGGCCATGGTCAATCCTTCATATAAGACGTGTGAGTAATGCCTTGTAAATTAATATCTAATATCTAATATCTTCCTTTGCCACATATATTTTCTAAAAATAAGAAATAAATGTTTGTCTGATTAATTCAATTTAAACATTTTAAGTGATTTAAAAAAAACTGCTTGTTTGGCTATAAGTGACAAAAGTATTAAAATTTTCTTCATTTCCTGGGGAAACTTTCTATTTCATTATACAATGAGCTCCTATAATAATCCCATTTTTAAAAGAATTTCAAAAATTGTTGCAAAAAAAAAATCATGCCTGGCTGGAAAATGGTAGCAAAAATTGAGAAAAATAACTACA
Source organism: Hirudinaria manillensis (assembly GCA_034509925.1). Classification (NCBI taxonomy): domain Eukaryota; kingdom Metazoa; phylum Annelida; class Clitellata; order Hirudinida; family Hirudinidae; genus Hirudinaria; species Hirudinaria manillensis. Next base: position 7,856,059 of record CM067533.1, read on the forward strand.
AAGCACATGTACAGATGATGTCTGTTCATTTTAAACATCAACATTGCCAAAAAAATTTTTTATTATTTTAAAATACTCTGTTCAATGTCAACAAATGTTCAGTGTCACCAAAGATCTTTTTTGTTTCAGATGAAATGGAACACATTCTGAAGCTGGTAAAAGCAAAATGGTGGTTCACAACTTCATCTCTCTACAAGAACCTCGTGAGTGCCATCGAGAGAACAAATTCTCATGTCAAGGTGAAACAGAATATTTTGATGAACCGGTTTTTTTTTGCATTTGGATTTCTGATTGTTTATTGTGAAATAGTGTTAGAATTAATAGAATTAATCTGAGATTAGACAAGCACTTAATTCCAATTGGTCACTTAGTCACAATTGTACACAATTACTTAAATCTACTAAAAACGTTTTTTAATGCAAATTCAGATAAACAACAAATCTTTGTGATTACAAAGAAATGCAATCTAAGATTAAAAAAGTATTTAAATTTCATGAATCCAGGGCATCATTTTGTTGGATACAAACCAAAGCTATCCAGATACCGTATCATTTTCCATGCTCGTCAAACACCCGGCATCGACCCCCAACCAGGTGCCTCTCCCCAGGGTAGAAATCAACCCAAAGGTGGATCCAGCCTGCATCTTGTTCAGTAGTGGCACAACAGGATTTCCAAAGGCAGTCTTGATGTCACATTACAATGTCGTCTGCTCCCTTAATGTGTTCAGGTTAAACTTTTTTGTAAATTAAATTTTATTTTATTATATTTAATTATAATTAAATAAACTTATTGTATTTCATCTTAAGTAATACATTTATAATTAATTGATTAATTCTAAAAATTGGTTATTGAACACTGCAAAATAGGATGAACAAAATAGTCAAACAGTGGACTTTACAATTATGATTCCCATAAGATTGTCAAAATGTCAGTAACAATATGGAAATAATGATTCATCCATAAAGTCCATCAGTTAATTTATGGACCAGAAATTAATCTTAATAATCATTCTGATTAATAAACAAATCTGAACAAATCAAAACAAAATCAATAAACAAAACTTTAAATTATATCCTTTGTCTTAAACTTTCAATCCATCTTCCTGTACTCTGCAATTCCACAGGGCCATTTACGGATCCAAAGCTCGGCAACATCAGCAGCTAAAGCATCAGCCGCAGTCAGTCATCCTGGTCTTTCTGCCAATTTTCCATGCATTTGGACTGATGGGGTTGCTTTTGCACGCCTTGGCAGAGGGTCACAAGGTGGTCATCTTGCCAAGGTTCATTCCAGACGAAGTTTTTGGCTGCATAGAAAAGTACAAGGTAGACCACCACACCAGGCTTTACTCAGATTAACTTATAACAGCTTTATGTAACATGTCCAGAGCTATTTAAGAAGCAATGAACTACATAGAAATGAATTAAGTTTAAAATAGTTATTAAAAATATAGACTACAAATTTCGTTTTCAGATTACGTAATTATTTTCAAAGTTCATTTTGTCTTTGCAAGAAAAAAATATACTAAATTCACATCAAGTGGGCTACTGTTACATAATCATACTACTTCGTTTTTTTCTTTTTAAATTTTTAATTTTAAATAGGTCACCATGACAGCCCTCGTTCCTCCGGTCATGGTGTACATGTGCAAGAACAAAGATCTTAGGAAGAAATACGATTTCTCGAGTCTCAGAACAATCCTTTGCGGAGCTGCTCCCCTCTCCAAGGACATTGAAAAGGATTTTGTTGACCTTTACATAAAAGAGGGTCTTAGCCAAGGTCGGTAGATTGTTTTTAAAGGTTGCCAATTGATTTCAATTGATTGATCCATCTGGTCTTTGGCAATCTTTTTATGCAAATGATTGTTTGATCATTCCGTATGAAATTTTAGTCAGTGTATGAAATCTGGGATTTTTTTTATATCGGGTAAATAACACGAAATAAGGAAATAACTAGTTAATGCAAACTTTTAAGTGTGATTTATTAAACAAAACTGTTTTTCATTTTTCCACTAGGCTACGGAATGACAGAAACAACTCTTGCAGTGCTGGTAAACATACCTGGTAGACCAGTGAAGGAGGGGTCAACAGGTCAGGTGGTTCCAAATTCAGAAGTTGCTGTAAGTTGCACAAATAATTAAAATTGATTTATTGACATTTTCAAACATGTTGCTAGTTGAGTCACTTGAATATTTTTGTTTGAGGCTTGTAACCAAATTTTCATCATGTTTCTAAGCATTCAATCAATTCCTATATCTGAATAACAAAAGAGGCCAAACAAATTAAATAAATGAATAAATTGATAAAATAATCCTCATACATGTTAAATAAGTAAATAAATAAAATAATCTCCAAACAGATTAAATGCCCAGACACAAACAAGGAGCTTGGTCCTCACCAGACAGGAGAGATTTGCGTCAAATCCGAACAGGTGATGCTCGGTTACCTGAACGACCCCGAAGCCACGAGACAGACGATCGACCCACAGGGCTGGCTACATACAGGTGGGTCTCCTTTACCTGTGAGGAGTACCATTCCACTTAGTTTTGTACTACAAGCTGTTCATTCTCACAGGGGACATTGGTTACTATGACGACGAGGGATACTTCTTCGTGATTGGTAGAATCAAAGAGCTAATCAAATGCAAAGGTTTCCAGGTCGTGAACTTCTTGTTCGGTTGTGATAAATCAATTAACCAATCGATTAACCAATTGATTAATCTATTGATTAAACCAGGAACTTATCAGTTCTCTTGCCACCTAGCTCACAACTAAACAAGAAAACTCATCCACTCCCCTATTTTTTATTAATTATCGGCTAAATAAGTACAACCAGAAATTGAATTCTCAGGTTGCTCCTGCTGAAATCGAGAGACTTTTACTGAACCATCCGTCAATCGGCGAGGTGGCCGTCGTGGGAATTCCCGACCAGATCTATGGGGAGGTGCCGAAAGCTTTTGTCGTAAAAAAGTGTGGACACTCGCTGTCGGCCAAAGAAGTTGCAGACTACGTTGCAAGTAGGTGACCAACTTTATAAGTTCTTGAGGTTTAAGATTTAGTTTGAAATGTACATGCAGATAAGGTACCAAATGTATCGGATATCAGATATCGGATATCCTTTGGGCCTCCCATCTTCCTTGACATTTTGCAGAAATTCTTCTATTGTTGGAACATTAAATTTATATTCAATTTATATTTTATGGAATAGGAATACTATTGATTTTGTACTATTAATCACTCATTAATTCTGTCATGCATGTGTACAAAGTACTACAACAGCAGTTAACTCCCTCCAGGTAGGCTGTCCAATCACAAGCACCTGAGAGGTGGAGTGGACTTTCTGGATTCAATACCAAAGACAGAGAGTGGGAAATTCCTAAGAAGGAAACTAATCGAGATGAGCATAAAGCCAAAGAGCAGACTGTGAACTTCAATTAATGACAGCATTTGTCATGACTGGTGCTCCACAAATCTCATCACCTACAATTTAGTGGTTCGAACAATTATTTACTAAAGAATTATTTTAATTATTTTGCTAAAGAAAAAAATGAAATAAAAAGCAAATTGAGTTTATTATTTTTTATTAATTTATATATGTGTGTCTTTATCTATTTTAAAAGCTTCAACCTCAAAATAAATTTTTTCTTATAACTTTCTGAAACAAATGTTTCCAGAATTCATCTGATGATGATGATGATGATGGTGATGATGATGATGATGGTGATGATGATGATGGTGATGATGATGTCTACTTTGTGATCCGATTGAACATGAATGTAATGAAGCCAATTTAATGAAGGATTAATTAGCATTAGGTTTGCAATTGTTAAAAAGTAAGTGAGTGAGTAAAGAAAGGTGGTCAGGAACACGAAGCAATACTAATACTAACCAGCTAACCAATTATTGACCATCTCTTTGCAAGCACGAAGCAAATTATCAATCAAAAATGTTATAAATTAGTCCTGATAAATTAGCCATAAATTAATCAATCTTATAAGTATAAGTTAACACCTTTCACTATCCAAAATATCATGGCCTCACAAATAGAAGGATTAAAGTCAAACATTGACAAAGACAGGTTCGTGCCGAAAGCATGAACTTCTTCTCCAGGAGCCAGGATTGTCTCAGGCCCTCGGGTCGCAGAGATCAAACCTGCAAATTATGATGATGATGATTAACGTTATTAAGATAATAATTATTATGATAAAGATGATGATGATTAACATTATTAAACCATATGAGCAAAGTATCATGGAAAGGCATGGCCATCAAACAAAGCAACATGTTATTGCATTTCAAAAACTTTTTTCCCACACTTTTCCGTGTTTAGCATCAGCCTGAGTGAAGTGTCTGTTCAGCTGAAGCATGAGTTATTATTATTATTATTATTATCATTATCATTTTTATTATTTGCCATGCCCTCCATAATTTTCATAATTTGTTACATTTTATTTTTAATTACTCACAATTATTAAAACAAAGAAAGCAACCATTGAGTGACAGCCTGGTTGAGATCTCCGACTTTAGAAAGTTCTATGACGATGGAACCCATGTCCGTCCTGCTCTTCGAAAACAGACCCACGTCGTTCTTGACGGCCAAATCCAGGGACCTGAAGGGAATCTCCATGTTGCCCATAACCCACTCGAAACTGCAGTGGAAATGTCCAAAACTTTCAATTTTAAATAGCCAACAATAGAATATGCTGTTGTTAAAAAATAAACATAAAAAAATGTGATAAAATAAAACATAATTTAACAAATAAATAAACAAACAAACAAACAAATAAACAAACATATTTATAATAAATAAAAGTAACAATTTAATATTAAACGAGAAACATTTCGACGATAAATTCTCAGAGAATTTAGAATTCAAGAGCATCCATCGCCTGACGTTTCATCGAAGCATGGATTCAACGTGTTCTTGATCATCTTCGTCCTCCTTTTGCTGTCCGCGGTCCTGTCCGGGAGCAGGTAGATGCGCACGTACGGGTCTGCCAGGTTGTCCTTGTCACAGGGAATCAGGTTTCTGGTGGAGGGTAGGGGGTAGGGGACATGAACGATGGAGTGATGATTAACGAGGTAGACAAACATGATAAAAAATGCTGATAAAAAAAAAACAACTACAGTATTAAAAATAAACAGCAAATGATTTAAAATTATTATTATTATTTTATTATTATTTTTATTGTTATTATATTGATAATTGGAATGACATTAATTTTCTCACTTGCACTGATGTACGACTACAACCAACACTGAGCGATTGTTTGAGTATCTCAGCGTCAACTGGATCTGTCCAAACTTACTGCAACAACAACAAATCATTGCTTTGCATCGAGAACATTGCATTGCATAAGCTATGTATGTATTTATGTATTCATAAACCACACATATTCATGAGACAACATCCGACCTGGGTGGTTTCTTAGGTGCAGACAGATCTACCACTGGTAAAGAGATGGAAGGCTTCACATCAACAGGTGCGTGAGTGGATTTCTGGGAAGGTGATGGTGATGGCTGTTGATTGGTTCTTGGAGCAGGAATAGATTCATTGGCTGAGGTTCTACTACTCTTCATGTCAGGTGTTGCGGCTTCCTTTGGCTCTGCTGCCGGTTCCGGCTTTGGGATGGAAGATGATGATGATGATGGAGATGGTTGGGGTGGATGAATTGTGAATGGTTGGGGAGGCTGAGGTGGTGGTGGTTGCTGCACCACAGGTGTAGGTTCCAATGGCTTCAAGTCAGAAATCAAGTCATCCTAGGAAACGATTGAAATACAATATGAGATCAAAACAATATATAATCTCTCATGATTAATAAATATCTTTTTACTTAAATATTTATGAAATTATATACATATAAAAAAAGCCACACAAAAACACAAAATAAAACAGATAAGCAACAAAACCAACATCATGAAACTCTTCTTTCGTTGGTTGCTTCTTTTCCTCTTCCGGCTTTGGCTTCGTTTCCTCTACTTCTTCGGTCAGGTCTGCGAGGCCAAAGGAGAATGGGGACTTCCCGGCCTCCGAGGGGCCGGCACTGGCCCCGGGGCCTGGCGAATCCCCGACGCTGAACGAGTGCTTGAAGAGACTCCCGAGGCTGGAAGCTGCCGCTCCTCCGTACTCCGCCCAAGAGGTCGGAGACGAGTCGGACTTCAAGAACTTCGGGAAGAGAAAGTAGGAATGTAAAGGGATGAATTATCATCATTAGATATAATGACTAACAATTGATCAACAGATATGATGATATAATTATCATCACTGAGATATTATGAATACATTAAGGACAGCATGTGTCCATGGTCAACAGATTTAGAGGACACATCTAGCCAATAATTCTGATGTCCTTTCTATTATAAATTATTTGGACTCTTTTTCACACCTCTTGTGCAAACAAATATTGTTGTTGCTACAATTCATCTATTATTTCACTGGCTATTTAAATATAATAAATAACTTTATTCATCATTATTAGCAATTAGCTGTTTATTTATTTATTTTTTTTCTAAGCAAAATGAAGGGTCATCCAATGACCTACACATTTCGTAATAGCGTTAGACAACAGAAATAGAGTGAAACAGAAACAAGCAATTTAAAATCAGTTAAAATTCAATTTTCAATTCACAACAATCCAGGAAAACAATTTTAGAAACAACATTATATTGCAAAAAAAAAAAAAAGTTCCTACTCTGAGAACGAGTTGTAGGGTGATGGTGGACCTTCCAGTGAGTTCAGGAAGGTTGAAAGCCTTGGTGAGGGTCAAGTTTTTGTTGAGCATCACTGAGTTTATTGGCACCATGACAGTTGCCATGGACTGCTCGTGGTTGCTGCCCTTGTGCATCAGCTAGAAATGGTTAAAAATGGCTGCCAATGAATACAATCACCTCCAAACGAATCTATTGGAGTCAGGGATTGACAAATTTGTTTATTATAGGGTGCCTTTGATGCTATACATGCAGTGCCTTACAAATGACCATTATTATTATTATTACCATTATTATTATTATCACTATTAATATTATTATTTTCCAATGTTTCTATTTGCCTGGACACAACACCAGGTCGGACCAACTAGACTGGAAGACAACGATAGACAACTGGAGGGGAGGCGGACACCTTGCCGAAGTTTTCCGACCTCAGGAAGTCAAGTTGAGTCAAGTCAGTTACCTGCACTTCCAGCTGTTGGTTCTTGGGATCGGTGAGCGAATAGTTGAAGTTCTCGGACCAGACGGGATCTGCCGTCTGAGTCTTTATCGAGCTCTGCTTGGTGTCGTTGCCCAGCTTCAATCTTACGAAAGGATTGCGCAGTCTGCCAGTGTTCATGCTGACCTTTATAAAGGAAGGAAGGATAATACCAATAATAATAATAATAATAATTATATAATAATAATTATTATTATTATACAATAGTATTAATAATAATAATAATAATAATAAAATGCATCATATCCATCCAAACAATGTTTATTGGGATGTACAAATGCATGTAGAAAACAACAAACTGGAATATTGCAGGCAGATTCGAGCACCACGAGGAGGAGGGCCGTGGCAAACGTGTCTCCAACGCCACCTGTCGGCTCTCTCTTTCGGTTTGTGAAAAGAAAAAAAAGTGTTTCAGATGAATGAATTAAGAAAGAAATAAATAAATAAATAAGTTAATTAATTAATTAATTAAAATCTCTTGGGTGCAAAAGAAATTCAATTGGCTCTTGACCTGACCATGGCTGTCACAATGGTACACATATAGTGCCACAATAATCATTATCATCACAAACCATCCTGTACTTGTATAACGTTATAATATTTCTACTATGTACATCAAGAACTGCCAATCATTGAGCAGGTTAAGATACAAACAGGGATGTAATCCTCCATGTTGCTGCTGACAGACAGCCAGAGAGCCCTTAGATGGACTGAACCGGTCTGAACATTCGCCAGAGGGAGCCACTGTTTTCATAATAAACAATTTATTACTAATTTCTAATTACTAATGTGCCCATCAATCAATCAATCAATCAACCAATCAATCAAATTCAAAGTTGTTGAACATAAACTTAATATGCTAAAAAACAAATCATAAAAAACAGGTAACACTTAAATTTTCAATCTCTCACCTACCATGTCAACATTCTTTTTATTGGCAATGAGTTCAATGTCAAGTGACGTGCTGGAAATAATAAGGCGATTGTCGGTCGCTTAACTTTCAATCAGGAAAGAAGAAAGTGTGAAGATGGATTGAAAGGTAGATGAATGCATTCAATGGACAAATCTTAACTTTAAAAGTGAATGGACTGGAATTGCATCAGAAAATGAATAGGTAATTTAACATGTAATCTTCAGAGACCAGAATGAATGGATGAATGCATTCACAGATAAATCTTTACATTGAATAATTAATATTAATTATTGATTAATATTTAATAATAATTAATTAATAATTAATTTAACACATAATCTTCAGAGACCAGAATAACGACAGAGGTATGGCACAAAGAAAGCTCACTTTCCAAGCGAGTCATCGACAGTACTGCCCACGTCTTCGTCGAAAACCTTCACTTCCACCGATTGGCCATGCCTTTGATCCACGACAGCCTATCATAGGAGGAGAAAAAAAATAAAGTAAATTAAAAATAATTTATTTGAAGAAAGGAAGGAGTGAATAAATGAATGAATGATTGGATGGATGGATACAATCCACCTGGAAGAACTGGTTCCATGATGGGTACAATGTGCTCTGAATGGTTGCTGTCCTCATCACTTGATTTCCAACTGTTGTGGAAAATTAAATTAAAAAAAAAAAGAGATTTAATAATACAAAAAAATCATGCAATAAATTAATCAAATCTGAGCAAATATGAAAATCCAAACTCGTGACAGTGCAGTACGGATCGGACTTTCCCTTTCCCATGATGTTGACATCACCGCTCTTTAGGTCCTTTGCTTCCAATACGTGGACAATAACCAAACCCTGTTGTAAAAACAATAGTTATAAATTATAATTGTTATTAATATAATAGCAATAATAATTATTCTTATTAAAATTATATATGTGATGAATAATAATTATTATTATATTATAAACAAATAATTATCAATACATAATTATTATTATAACACTTAAAACCGAGATAAATACGCCACTAAAAACACTTGCTACACAAAAACCTTCCAATTCCAACTCAACTCCTCAAAAAGACTGAAACGTCAGAGAACCCAGCAAAACACAAAAACTTCATAATATTAATAATATTACAAACAATAATATTAATAATAACAAAATAACAAATATATAGTAATAAAATATATAAAAAGATATAATGTAGGTATATAAATGATATAAATATAAAATTATTATATATTAATTGTATATTATATATTAATAATAATAATAATGATAATAATAATAATAATAATATTACCACAACCTGCACGAATTTATGACATTTGATGACTAAATGCTTAAAAATCGTTCAAATACCATCACCACATCACAGCCTACACAATGCAAGAACAGTCACATTCGAATGCATGCTAAGGTGCATGCGACCATGCGCACGCGAACATCGGCATGCTAGGGCTCACCTCGGGCGGCGGGTACCTGATCTTATTGACCTGAACGTTGGCATTGAGGGCAATGGGTACCCTCCTTGGCAGGACCATGATGTCTGAGACTACTCGCCTCACTATGTCTCTGATCGTATTCCTGCCGGTATTAGCGATGATGATGTAGACAATAATAATAATAATAATAATAATAATAATAATAATGATAATAATAATAATAACAATAACAACAACAATGTTACGGCAGTGTAACAAAGGAAAAGAGTTTAATAAATAATAAAGCATTGTCCAAAAAAATTGTAAAACTAATTAAAACAACAACAGCTACTCGTAAAAACCACCACCAACCACAACAACAGCAACTGGTGACAACTGAAAAGTTGTCGATAAAATATTAAAACGAATAAAAATAATAAGCAAATAAAAAGAGTCGTTCAATGTTTGCATTGATTTTTAAGTTCTTTCCATCGTGGAGCTTGGACCTGATGTGTGGTCAGCAAGTGAATGATCTAGAATTATTTCTTAATAATAATAATAATAATAATAATAATAATAAATTTATACTTAATAAGTAATAAAAGCATTAATAAAAAGTTTAATTGTCTTTTACATTTTAGATCATGTGAGAGTACTGATATCCATATCTTTCCTCAGATTGGTGACAGAGAAAAGTTTGATAAGCCACTTAACATGAAGAAGCATATTTACAAAAATAGTATCCTTATGCAAGCACATGCCCTAAACAAATTACAAACTGCAACAGTATTCCACCTGGAAAATTATTAAACCAAAGCAATGGTCATATTAATGAAAGTAATTTCGACCCCTAGAAATAATTATTTAAAAGCCTGCAGCCATCCGTCTGTCCGTTTGACTGCAAAGAGTCGAGAGATAGTAATAGTTGTGGAAGCCCACACAAAGCAATGATAAAAGCGACAATGCATCACTTGCATTCCTAGATGATCGGGTATGATAAAATCATCGTCCTGCATCTCTGACCTGGTAATTAATAAATCTCTGCATTCCAGCAATCCATACTAGAATAACTCTGACTGGTGAGAATTAATAATGTCAAAGTAATGATGACAATGACGTTTGGCGGCATTAATAATAAGAATAATAATATGTAATATAATAATAATAAGAATAATATGTCTCATTTCAGTCATATGTTGTAGTTAAATATTAATGGCATATGCATACTTATAACTAGTTGACAGATGTGATGATAATGAATAATAATAATAATAATAATAATAATAATAACCCTTTTCAACCACAATTCATCAGTTATTATTAATTATACATTATAAGAAATTTATTATTATTATTATTATTATTATTTCAACTGAAACCTTAACTCTTAAGTTGAAACAGTCAGCAATTATGTTGAATTTGTCTCTAATTGATAAATTAACAGATGATATTTTCTTGAGCACCACTTAAAGTGGTTATATTATTGTGGTAGGTGAGAACCCAATTGAGCTGGGAAGGTCAAGTGCTTATAATAAGCCTTACTTGAGTTTTCACTTGAATTTTATACTGCATTGACCACTGCATTGAACAGTAACCATGAAATTGGAAAATACTTAAAGTAACTCTTTCGGTCAAAAACATCACACGCAAGGTTACAACTTTCAATTGGTGCAACGACAACGATCGAGACTCACTTTATGAACGGCATGTCCAGCACGTTAGCTGCAGCCGTCATGTCGAAATCCACGTCCTGAGAGTCAACAACAACAAGTCAACTTTCAATCAAAAAGGAAGGTTTCAATCAAACAATTGATTGATAATCTAGAAGTGCTTGATTTTAAACAAAGCTCTTCCATCTACTTTGAAAATTCCACCATTGTCAAGATGCCAAAACAACTAAACAACTCTTAGCACAAGATAAGACATTCTAACAACAACAACAATAACCCACTGGAGCATTGAGAAAGAAGACAGAGAGACCTCCAATGATTGGCATCTCGCTTATCAACGGATTCACCACAACTCTCATCTTTCCACTGATCTGGAATCGTAATTATTTACGAATAATAATGTAATTTTCCAAACATATTAAAATATCTTAATATGCATCTAACATTACCTTTAACCGGAGAGATAGAAATATATATCACGAGGCTACAAATTGAACCTAATGACCTACCCTCAACGATTTGATGCCAAAGTTGATGCCCTTCACTTCACACTTGATGCTGGCATCACCCATGTACCTAGAAAATTTCCCATTCATGTAAGGAAACAATTGTAAATATAAACTACTTACAATAACATTGCATAGCATACATTTATTTGTATTCCATAATAAACAAAAAACATAAATGATACCTAAATACTAGGGAAAAAAGAACTAAAAAGAAAGATGTGATGTGTATATTAATATGTATATAATATGTATATTAATATGTATATAACGTGCATAGTAATATGTATATTAATATGTATATAATATGCATATTAATATGTATATAATATGTACATTAATACGTATATTAAATGTTTTATTTGCTTCATTTTACTTAAATTTCCAACTTTTCCTTAACTTTTTTCTCAACCTTTCCAGTTTTATCACCAATTGATATTCACAGGAAAGTTGAGGGTTAATAATAAATAACCCTTTTCAAATCAGCAGTTTTTGCTGAACCCACCTGACATTGACATCTGCCACAATCTCCTCCCCCTTTTGCGGATCCGTGTACACTTTTACGCCATCAATCCTGAGTGGCTGAAAGGTTTTATTTGCATTTTATTTTAACTTTAACATTAGTCCAAATAAATAAACAAATAAATAATTAATTAAATAAATAAAACTTATAAATCACTATATTGAAAAACATTGAAAGACTAACAATGTCACCAATATCCACGTTGGTGAACTTAAAAACTCCAAGGTTACTGGGCATGTACCCTTGTATGGAATCTTGAATGACAGTATTAATCAGGTTCTGAACATATTCTGCTATGACTGGCCACAATTGTTTCAGCATCTGAAACATCGGATGAAGAATGTTGGATTTATTTTTATTCATAAAATATTCATTTCCAGCTGCTATATGTGAATAATAATGCCATAGATTTGATTTTTTTATTTGTTTATTTTGTACTTATTTACTAGAAGAGTAAGTATACATTAACATGTTTCATTAACGATAAATTTATCAGGTCTAATATTTTCCCCACTTGTAAAGAACACTGCATGACCAGGAAATCATAATGTAACAAATTCAAGACCCCGCTTTGAATCTACGTACCTTATTCAACCATTCAGCTTTTTCAACTTCTGGAAAGTAAATCTGAAGAACAAATATACATAAATAAGCCTAAAAAGGGCACAAAATGACCTTCTAACAAGATAAGAGCTGCCATGAAAGTGCACTAAATGAATATTTATGGAATGTTTACGTTAAAAGGCTTAAAACGAAACTAATGCAAGCAAATAAGAACCCATGCTCGTTGCTGATCAACCCGACTGAGTATGGCCCCCTTTTCACTGCACATTGCCTGGAGAGCATATTTCCTCTTAGACTTGGTTTGCTTCCTCACTTCATTGCTGATGATGTGGAAAAAAAGAACCACAAAAATCCAGGCAACACTCATGCCCAAATAACCCCAGAACCAGACTGCAATGGCAACACCAGTAGTCTTAAAACCCTTCACAAGAAGGGAAGCCATGCTCAGTTCGTCATCTTTTTCTAGTTTTTGTTGGCGTTTTGCCAACAATTCAGTATGGTAATCGTCCACTGAAGACATTGCTCAATTTTGGTTTATCTCAGATCCGTATATCAACCAACAGACCTGCCCACCATGTTTTGCTAATCGTTTAGACAGACAACATTATCATAAGAGATGGCGAAGAAATGTTTTTGCGCATTTCACAAATTTAGTTTATTAATTGTGAATTAATAAGTTGTATGAGAATGCATTTATTTAATTTTATTAACTTTTTAAAAGTTTGAAGACAAATAACTGCTCCACTAGAAGGAGAGACATTTTGATGATTAGTATACTTTTCGGAGAGTTTAACGCTGACAATTTCGTTAATAAATGACATAATGTGTACTGATTTTTATTATATATCATTGCAGGACCTTCCATGCAACATATTCTTAAGTTTTATTATTCAACAAAAGCGACAAAAAAATCAATGAACGACGATTGTCAACTCTCCTTATTAATTAATCTCTCAAGATTTTTTTGAGAATTCAGAAGTAATTTTTTAATGAAGCTAAAACTACTTTCACCATGAAAAAGATTATTTGAGATGACCAGATATAATTTGCACAAAGACTTGATCAACACTCCTAGATAAATGAAGGTTTAACCGAAAAATTCTCCAATGACTTTAACTTTTATCAACATTTTGCAATGTCCCTTCAATAGATTAAAACACATGGTAAGTTACTTATAGGCTGCAACTTATACCATCCATGAGAAAAGCGGGACGTTACATCTAGTGGAAGATCTGGGAAAGAGAATGATCCGCATTGAATGTTTTCATTCATTTTGCTTGACCCTGAGCCCTCCGTTAAATGTTTTTTCCACTTATTTAAAAAAAAGCCATTTGTTTATTTTATGTTGCTCTTATAAATATGTAAACTGCCAAATTACTTAATCATTATCAATATACATTGTTTTATTAGCGAGCGAAACCACATTAAATATCTTTGAATCTGTTCTGATGAAATGACAGCAGTCATCCGAAGTTCCATTCTTTCCTCGGAATTTCAGTGTCCATTAGATGAACATTTTCTACTTTTGAGTCCCAACGAATAGAACTGGCGTTTCCCACGGATCCTTGTTAAAATCAATTTAATCGCGCGAAAGTGTTGTCCTAAATGTTGTTGTTGTTGTTAACTTCGCCATCTTCATCTACGTCACCTACTTCATTCAGCTAAAATCGTACTGCATTAAGAACGCCTTTGACAATGACTTTGACTTGAAAAGCATAAATAGTTGATTTTTAAGCGTTTCAAGAGAAGAAAAATACAAAAATTACAGCCGAAAATATAAAACCAAACTTAAACAAGTTGCTAATTTGATGTTTATAATAACTAATTACATAAAAAATAGACTTTAAAGTAATCAGTCGCTTCGCAAAAAAATATATATATAAGATACATATAAGTCAGCAAACCAAAGACAAAAAACAATCAAACATTCAAATAATCGGGATATTTAAAAAAAAATCATGAAACCGTGAAATTTCTTTTGAATTTAACGCTTTTGAATAAATATTCAAAATATTTTCGCGTGGCGTCATAAAATACGCTTGAATGAATATGGTCTTGGGCGGAACCGCCAGCCCGATTTGATTGTCTGACTTAGGAATGTTGTTTGTGTATGAATATGTATCCTACATGTGGTACGTTAAAGGCTTAAAAACATTTATTTAGTTAATTAATAGCTTATTATTATTATTATTATTATTATTATTATTATTATTATTATTATTTCGTTACTGCCAGTAATCATCATCATTATTAGAACAAAAGACTTTTCAGCCACTTTACTCTTTTAAGATTATTGTTCAGTCGTCAGAAAGTTTTTAATTGAGTTGTAGTACGATAAATTAACGAATAACAATCGGAATTGTAACAATACTTAGTCACACAATCACATCAGAGGTTTGTTTAATCAAGCCGACCTAAAAGTTTCAATAGCTTTTTTTGAAATTCTTGTTTGGCTGTTTTTTTTGCAGGGTTCTTTAATATTAAGAAATAATAAAAAATGAATTAAATCGTGAATAAAAGAAACACGACCAAGAGCTAACAATAGGTTTGAAAATTCAATTGAAACTCAGCTCTAAATGGCTGCAATAAAAGTTGAAGTGTGCGATACATGTATGTATGTATGTGTTTCACTTGAATTGTCTAAACTTGAACTAAGTATCGTAACAATCCAGAGTGTTCCCCATCCTGTGGGATTGATTTAAGAGAATTTCTGAGTGAAATTCCAGAATTTCCATTCATTAAATTAGTCACTCATTCAACAGTTAATGGATCATTGAGAACAATCAGATAGCCTATCATATATTGGATCCTTTTATAGCTCAGCTTCGGATATTGTCCATTTTCTTTAATGGCGCGTGCCTGTCTCGTACATCAGGCTATAATCCTTTAGAATATCTTCATTTTTCAAGTAACTCGAATAACAAAGGCGCTTATAATTACTGGCATTATTTAGGACTTGAATTCTTCATTTAGACAACATAGTTTCAACTCTTTCATGAGAAAGTATCACTTATTCCTTTGTTGTTTGCTCAGGGTTTCGCTAGATCAGAACTAAGAAATCTGTATCGAGCGAATAAAAGGATGACTGAAGTGTCTCGTGACTGGTTTCTTGTTTCGCAGGTTTGTGATAATCAAATCAACGTTTTTTTCACTGCACTGTGAACGTGCCAGTTATGAGTTCCCCGAGTTCCCACAAGTTCTCAAGTTCCTCGAGCTGGCCGGAACGTCGTCCTAAAAACTAAATATTAAGTGTAACTGAAGATTAGGAGAAAAATAAATAGCGAAAAGAAATATTGCAAAAAAAATTTTTTTATTCAATGAGTTCGAACCTAAAGACCTCTTGTTGTATGGAGTGAGCACATAGTAACAGCGTTTGAACGCAATTGAAAAAGGCAGCTCAATAAAATAGCTAGAAAATCTTGGGCCTATGGCTGTCTAATAAGTTATTAAGCGAATATTAAGAATCTTTGAGGTGACGAAACGACCAACCAAAAAAGGACACAAACAGACGATAATCTCTTTTCTTTTTTAAAACCACTTTATTCAGTAATTCGCTTATGCACGATCCCTGCAGAAATTCGTAATTTCATCAATCCCATCGCCTATTTACAAATAATAATGATAATAATTTACAAATAATAATAAAGACAATAATAATAACTGAAATATAAAAGGGTTAATTTCACGCCACGTTAAATCAGAAAATGAAATCATCAAATCATTGCTTAACATCGACTGTTTAGCTTTTAATGGGCTTTTATAAAACTATATCTAAATATTAGGTTGAAAAACACAAATTCACCTGAAAATAGAAGAATGATTTATGGCATTTCGTCTGTGAATACATTTTTAAAAGCACCCGAAATTGACGTAAGGCTGTGATTTCAAAGGCGCCAGCGTCCAATTGAATTACGAGGAGAGATTTGCCGGTCGAGCATAACATTTTAAGCTGTTCGTTATATTAAATATTTCCTTAAATGTCTTATCCGCAATTAATTATTACATTATTACACCATAATAATATAATTAATAATAAACACTAAAATAAGAAAAGAAAAAATAAATATAGGCCGTAAATTAAATTTACGGCAATATGGCAATTGTGACAATCATTCCAAACCGTTCCATCGACGTCCACCGTCGATTTCTCGTCCGGTTCATTCCCAGACTTGTTGAACCCAACTTGGGCATTCCATTTGACCCTATGCTGTGGACATGCACGCAGAAAAATCCCAATTTATTTTACTCTGTCCACATTACCCAACTATTTAAGATGACCTTTGGCCTTAGGTTTTGCACCAAACGAATGCAGTTTCAAAGTGTGCGTCTCAAAATGTGGACGTTGCATCAGATAGAGACCAACCATTCGCTATTGTAACGGATGACTGACATGCACTGCAATTTGGGTGAGCAGTCCACTTCTATTTCGAAATTTTATAATTAGATAAACGTTACTAACTTCAGAAATAACTTATTAATTCCTTATTAGCCTTGCTGGCACGTAACACGTAATTACGTAACTTTCTGAAATGCGCTACGTCGATGGCTCTGCAATTAGTCACGCAAATCTAGTACCAATGGTTCTATAATTATTTCGACAAATATTTGAGCGGACAATAGAAAATTCCGTGCAATTTTACAGGCCACAGAATCAGAAGTTTAGTTCGCACGACAGTATTGTATACCTTATGGTATGTCTATTAGATAGAGTAATTAGTTCTTATAAATATTTAATTATTAAACATTAAACATAAATATTAAACATATTAAATAGACAAATTGTACAACATCAGTTGACCTTTGACTAAATAGTGCCCCATGGGTTCATGAGATCTTAAGATCATGTGTTCATTAACAGAAGCATTAAAGAAGCATTTACTGATGATTTTTCCATTTTTCTAATTATATCAATTTAAAAGGTAAATAGATAAATAAATAGACCTATATGCATAAATAATTAGGACAGCAGAGATTCCCATAAACTCTAAAGATTGAACTAGTCTGTGAGAATTAGAGCAGTAGCTACCTAGTCGTAAGATGGAGGTATGTATGAGAAAGATCATTATTGGTTTTGGTATAAGATTTATAATTTATTGTAACCATTGTCCAGCAGTCCAGTCCAATTTGTATTTCTTCAGTAGTAATTCTCAGGATCGTAATACCTAAAGTATTTTGCTAATTGGAGCAGCTAAGACAAAATAAATGTCTTTAGACGTAAAAGTTTTCTAATTAATTTTAAGACATTAAAAGAATCCAATAACAGCATTAAGTGATGCGTTTAAAGTTATTTTGAAGGACCGTCATAATTTATTTTTATTTAAAAATATAAATATTATCGTTGTGATCTTATTACAAATTAATTTATTATTACTAATTAAATTACGACATTGTAATAACGGTAGATTTTAGATGTGACACAATTAACAGTCACGATTCCACAATCAGGCGCCACTTTTACTGCGAAGGTTTTGACGAAAGCGTGGCATTTTGGGCTGTTTTGAGTTTCTCTCAGTCACTCTTTAGAAGATTAATAAGATGATTGAAGGTTAAATAAACAGAAAAATGAATGAATGAATGAACGATTGTTATCACAGGAGTGGCTCACTACAAGCCTCTCAATTGCAGATTGTTCAGCTTTTCAAAGAATTTTCTGGGGTCATGCGTCACTCGAAGATTTTTATGAGCACTTCGTTGTTTATTACTGACAAATTGTAAATTTATTCTGCGGGATCAATCTCAAAAATATAGTTTTTTTTTAAATCAACTATGGAAATTTAAAGCAATCTTCTTTTGAATCAGATGCTCAATAATCCGAATTCTGCAATCTTACATCATGAGCTTGAAGTTTGGAAGCTCTCTGACTTTTAGAGTGATGAATATGGGCATATAAGACATGAAATAATGTATTTAAAGTGTTTAAAACAACTTTTAGTGTTTACATAACCACCCAACAAATCGAATGGCAACTGGCTGTTCTTTGTTTTAATATAAAAATAAGAAATATTCTCGATGAAATTGTGTTGTAATTTTAATTTAAATCATGTTTAATTAAAATTTTTAACCAACAACAGAACATTTATAATTAACTTTTGTACATAAAAGAAATAAAATTCATATTATTTAATCACTTTATTAACCCATAGTGTATTGATTTATAGATTTTATAAGGTAAAAAAAAATAAATGATATTTCAATGCCTTCAGATTAACAGTCACAGGTCACTGTATGTTTGAAACTAAGGCAACATTCTTAAAAGCTCTTTAGAAGTAGTTTTAGCCAAAAGAACAAGTATGGATTAATATTATAGCCAATTTTCTTAAACAACAAGATTTTTAAACATATCAAATATTATCATTTTCATTTTTAATTACCCATAGGGCTCTGCAGAAGTTCGTCTCGAGTTTACAATTGTCTACAATTCTGTGTTCACTATGAAAGAAGTTCAAAGATACATGGAGAAGATGTCGGAAAACATTAAGTATTCAGCGGTAGGTTGGAATGTTTTATCTCCTTTTTCTTCCACAAAAGTCAATGCGAAGGATCCAACTTACTGTGGGATCGAAAAATGCCAGGCAAAGAAGATGGCATTCAAATTGGTTGTTTTGGATCTGAGATCATCAAAAGGAATTAATTTGTGGCTATTGTTTATTGAATAGTTATTCATTTAATTTAACTTCCACTCTGCATTCCTAAACTTCATTCTCTTGATAGTCAGTCCATTGTCTTCAGTCTAATTAGATGCTTCACGGCTTTCATACCTTGAGCATTTGCTGATAGTTGCAGGCTTATGAGTGAGCGTTAATAATAGTAATAATAATAGTTAATAATAGTAATAATAATAAATAATAATAGTTAATAATAGTAATAATAATAAAATAATAGTAAAGGTGAACTTTTGAATGATTATTAACGAACGAATTTATGATAATCAATCAGGTATCACGCAAGAGAAAATACGAAATTTATTACAAGAATAGGACATAACAAAAAAAGTTCGAATAAATAATAGACTTACATAAATCATACATGTATGCATACTAATTTCGTAATGGAAAATAAACAACCGTTCAAACTTAATAATGTTAATAACTTCAAAATAAGAATAGAATAAATTCAATTAATCGAATTAATAATTTAATAAGAATGACATAAAAAAATTACCAAAGTAAAGTTATGGGTAGTTTAAAGATGCTACTATTTTCAGCACATTCTGGAGGTCCCGCCATATTTACTGTTTAGGTCCTTTGATCCTGGGTCCCTGCTCCATGGTTTGGTACCTGGAATGAAGTGTTTGAATTGGCGTTTTCCATTTTGGATGAAAATTTGCTTTTGCATTTTTAAATTTTCTAATTAAAACTTAAAAATCGTTAAAACCTTCTCTGCTTTCTGTAATCTTATTAACAGTTTATTACTTTCACTTATTTAACTATTTTTTTTTATCTTTTCCTTATTTCGGTTTGATGGATTTCGTGCTCACGCTTGGGAGCGAATCGTCGTCTTCTTCTATTGAACAGAAAACGAGGACGTGCGATGTGACCAAACACTTTCAATGAATCAACGTCCAATCGATCAATCAATCAATCATTCAATCAATGTCCAATCACTTCCTTCATAATTCTAAACTCTCTATGGCAATGCCTCTGCTGTGGCACTATGCACGTGACGCTACGTGAGTTAATCGCAACTTAATCGTTGTTAATCTCGACTGAGTTGTCGTCGTCATCCAGGAAACTTTGCTCATATATTCAACAACTGAGTCATAATTTCAAGAAATGTAATTAAATGTAATTTTATGAATCTTAAACATATCATTCAAAAGCTTGAACTGTAAATGAATTTATTATTCATTCATTTATTTATTTTCAAAACCAGTCAAAACTTTCAGCTGAATTTGTATACGCAGTAGTTTTCCACGCCATATGATTGTGTAAGGGGCTTGTACAGTAATAGGCTTAATAATAACAATAAATAAATAATAATACCTAGTAATAAAAAATAATGAAAATAACAATAATAATAATAATAATAATAGTGGCAATAATATT
Organism: Hirudinaria manillensis; assembly: GCA_034509925.1. Taxonomy (NCBI): domain Eukaryota; kingdom Metazoa; phylum Annelida; class Clitellata; order Hirudinida; family Hirudinidae; genus Hirudinaria; species Hirudinaria manillensis. The sequence goes on from CM067533.1 coordinate 7,876,906, forward strand.
GACGATTCGAATAGAACCTTTTCGAGACTTTATTCGCTTTATTAATTGTTCAATCATTTTAAAGACTTGAGCTTAAAGCAGGCAGGCTGCGGCTATCGAGAGGCGCGCATTCAAAGTCGGACAACAAGACAAATAAATAGCTAATTTTTTTATTTATTAGGAGAGTCGTACGGGATCCACCAATTTTCGTCTTTGATTTTTCAGATTTTCTGAAGCTTTTCGTACTTTTATAGTTTTTTGGAGATTATTTTTCGAACTTTTCCAAAGCTACAATTCGAGATTCCAATATATTTGTATTCTTCAATTTTCGTCTGTAAATCCATCTCGGCTGAGTGGTGATTTGAAAGAATTTATCCTCTCCGTTTGGAGGTAATGATTTACATTTACCAGTTTAATTGATTTAATATAAAATATAATTACTAATGTTTAATTCAAAGTATTTTTTGTTCAATGTCTGACAAACATTAACAAATACGAATTGATAAATTGATCTAAATATCGATTGTAATCAAAGAACATTCGACTCCCACTTGATCAGTAGAAATGTTTCTTTTGTCACACAACTAAGAGTTGTTTAAATTTTATTATTTTTCATAAAAATTACTCTTAAAGTTAAAATTCCAACGAAACAATTCATATGAGTATAACAGTAAAAAATACAATTTCCAGAATTTAAAATATAAATATATTCCAAATGATGCATATGTGATGACTTTAAATTACACATAATTTTAAAGACTTAATTAATCTTAATTTATAATAAAATATGACAACAATAAACATAAAAATAAATATTGTGAATAAAAAAACAATGAATTTTAGGGAGAGAAAGAGAAACAAATTGTCGACAAATTGCAAAAACAGAGGTAGGATAATATAAATTCCATGATTCTTTAAAATAATTTTAAATTAAAATAATCAAAAACAAACAAGTAATAAAACAAGTTAAAACAATTACTATGACTTAGGACAAAAGATCTAAAACGAAAATATGGCAGAAAGAAGAGGATTATCAGTGATAAAAATTCTATACTTCATGCTGATAACAATGACGATTACAACTGCATCTACAACAACGGAATCAACACCAGTGACGACCACAGAATCCACGACTGAATCAACAACAACACCAGTGACGACCACTGAATCTACAACGGAATCAACAACAACACCAGTGACGACCACTGAATCTACAACAGAATCAACAACAACAGTTCCAACGACCACTGAATCTACAACAGAATCAACAACAACAGTTCCAACGACCACTGAATCTACAACAGAATCAACAACAACAGTTCCAACGACCACTGAATCTACAACAGAATCAACAACAACAGTTCCAACGACCACTGAATCTACAACAGAATCAACAACAACAGTTCCAACGACCACTGAATCTACAACAGAATCAACAACAACAGTTCCAACGACCACTGAATCTACAACAGAATCAACAACAACAGTTCCAACGACCACTGAATCTACAACAGAATCAACAACAACAGTTCCAACGACCACTGAATCTACAACAGAATCAACAACAACAGTTCCAACGACCACTGAATCTACAACAGAATCAACAACAACACCAGTGACGACCACTGAATCTACAACAGAATCAACAACACCACACACGACCACTGAATCTACAACAGAATCAACAACAACAGTTCCAACGACCACTGAATCTACAACAGAATCAACAACAACAGTTCCAACGACCACTGAATCTACAACAGAATCAACAACAACAGTTCCAACGACCACTGAATCTACAACAGAATCAACAACAACAGTTCCAACGACCACTGAATCTACAACAGAATCAACAACAACAGTTCCAACGACCACTGAATCTACAACAGAATCAACAACAACAGTTCCAACGACCACTGAATCTACAACAGAATCAACAACAACACCAGTGACGACCACTGAATCAACAACAGAATCAACAACACCACTGACGACCACTGAATCTACAACGGAATCAACAACAACAGTTCCAACGACCACTGAATCTACAACAGAATCAACAACAACAGTTCCAACGACCACTGAATCTACAACAGAATCAACAACAACAGTTCCAACGACCACTGAATCTACAACAGAATCAACAACAACAGTTCCAACGACCACTGAATCTACAACAGAATCAACAACAACAGTTCCAACGACCACTGAATCTACAACAGAATCAACAACAACAGTTCCAACGACCACTGAATCTACAACAGAATCAACAACAACACCAGTGACGACCACTGAATCCACGACTGAATCAACAACACCACTGACGACCACTGAATCTACAACAGAATCAACAACAACAGTTCCAACGACCACTGAATCTACAACAGAATCAACAACAACAGTTCCAACGACCACTGAATCTACAACAGAATCAACAACAACAGTTCCAACGACCACTGAATCTACAACAGAATCAACAACAACAGTTCCAACGACCACTGAATCTACAACAGAATCAACAACAACAGTTCCAACGACCACTGAATCTACAACAGAATCAACAACAACAGTTCCAACGACCACTGAATCTACAACAGAATCAACAACAACAGTTCCAACGACCACTGAATCTACAACAGAATCAACAACAACAGTTCCAACGACCACTGAATCTACAACAGAATCAACAACAACAGTTCCAACGACCACTGAATCTACAACAGAATCAACAACAACACCAGTGACGACCACTGAATCCACGACTGAATCAACAACAACAGTTCCAACGACCACTGAATCTACAACAGAATCAACAACAACAGTTCCAACGACCACTGAATCTACAACAGAATCAACAACAACAGTTCCAACGACCACTGAATCTACAACAGAATCAACAACCATAGTTCCAACGACCACTGAATCTACAACGGAATCAACAACAACAGTTCCAACGACCACTGATTCTACAACAGAATCAACAACAACAGTTCCAACGACCACTGAATCTACAACAGAATCAACAACAACAGTTCCAACGACCACTGAATCTACAACAGAATCAACAACAACAGTTCCAACGACCACTGAATCTACAACAGAATCAACAACAACAGTTCCAACGACCACTGAATCTACAACAGAATCAACAACAACAGTTCCAACGACCACTGAATCTACAACAGAATCAACAACAACAGTTCCAACGACCACTGATTCTACAACAGAATCAACAACAACAGTTCCAACGACCACTGAATCTACAACAGAATCAACAACAACAGTTCCAACGACCACTGAATCTACAACAGAATCAACAACAACAGTTCCAACGACCACTGAATCTACAACAGAATCAACAACAACAGTTCCAACGACCACTGAATCTACAACAGAATCAAAAACAACAGTTCCAACGACCACTGAATCTACAACAGAATCAACAACAACAGTTATAACGACCACTGAATCTACAACAGAATCAACAACAACAGTTCCAACGACCACTGATTCTACAACAGATTCAACAACAACAGTTCCAACGACCATTGAATCTACAACAGAATCAACAACAACAGTTCCAACGACCACTGAATCTACAACAGAATCAACAACAACAGTTCCAACGACCACTGAATCTACAACAGAATCAACAACAACAGTTCCAACGACCACTGAATCTACAACAGAATCAACAACAACAGTTCCAACGACCACTGAATCTACAACAGAATCAACAACAACACCAGTGACGACCACTGAATCCACGACTGAATCAACAACACCACTGACGACCACTGAATCTACAACGGAATCAACAACAACAGTTCCAACGACCACTGAATCTACAACAGAATCAACAACAACAGTTCCAACGACCACTGAATCTACAACAGAATCAACAACAACAGTTCCAACGACCACTGAATCTACAACAGAATCAACAACAACAGTTCCAACGACCACTGAATCTACAACAGAATCAACAACAACAGTTCCAACGACCACTGAATCTACAACAGAATCAACAACAACAGTTCCAACGACCACTGAATCTACAACAGAATCAACAACAACAGTTCCAACGACCACTGAATCTACAACAGAATCAACAACAACAGTTCCAACGACCACTGAATCTACAACAGAATCAACAACAACAGTTCCAACGACCACTGAATCTACAACAGAATCAACAACAACAGTTCCAACGACCACTGAATCTACAACAGAATCAACAACAACAGTTCCAACGACCACTGAATCTACAACAGAATCAACAACAACAGTTCCAACGACCACTGAATCTACAACAGAATCAACAACAACAGTTCCAACGACCACTGAATCTACAACAGAATCAACAACAACACCAGTGACGACCACTGAATCCACGACAGAATCAACAACACCACTGACGACCACTGAATCTACAACAGAATCAACAACAACAGTTCCAACGACCACTGAATCTACAACAGAATCAACAACAACAGTTCCAACGACCACTGAATCTACAACAGAATCAACAACAACAGTTCCAACGACCACTGAATCTACAACAGAATCAACAACAACAGTTCCAACGACCACTGAATCTACAACAGAATCAACAACAACAGTTCCAACGACCACTGAATCTACAACAGAATCAACAACAACAGTTCCAACGACCACTGAATCTACAACAGAATCAACAACAACAGTTCCAACGACCACTGAATCTACAACAGAATCAACAACAACAGTTCCAACGACCACTGAATCTACAACAGAATCAACAACAACAGTTCCAACGACCACTGAATCTACATCAACGACCACTGAATCTACAACAGAATCAACAACAACAGTTCCAACGACCACTGAATCTACAACAGAATCAACAACAACAGTTCCAACGACCACTGAATCTACAACAGAATCAACAACAACAGTTCCAACGACCACTGAATCTACAACAGAATCAACAACAACAGTTCCAACGACCACTGAATCTACAACAGAATCAACAACAACAGTTCCAACGACCACTGAATCTACAACAGAATCAACAACAACAGTTCCAACGACCACTGAATCTACAACAGAATCAACAACAACAGTTCCAACGACCACTGAATCTACAACAGAATCAACAACAACAGTTCCAACGACCACTGAATCTACAACAGAATCAACAACAACAGTTCCAACGACCACTGAATCTACAACAGAATCAACAACAACAGTTCCAACGACCACTGAATCTACAACAGAATCAACAACAACAGTTCCAACGACCACTGAATCTACAACAGAATCAACAACAACAGTTCCAACGACCACTGAATCTACAACAGAATCAACAACAACAGTTCCAACGACCACTGAATCTACAACAGAATCAACAACAACAGTTCCAACGACCACTGAATCTACAACAGAATCAACAACAACAGTTCCAACGACCACTGAATCTACAACAGAATCAACAACAACAGTTCCAACGACCACTGAATCTACAACAGAATCAACAACAACAGTTCCAACGACCACTGAATCTACAACAGAATCAACAACAACAGTTCCAACGACCACTGAATCTACAACAGAATCAACAACAACAGTTCCAACGACCACTGAATCTACAACAGAATCAACAACAACAGTTCCAACGACCACTGAATCTACAACAGAATCAACAACAACAGTTCCAACGACCACTGAATCTACAACAGAATCAACAACAACAGTTCCAACGACCACTGAATCTACAACAGAATCAACAACAACAGTTCCAACGACCACTGAATCTACAACAGAATCAACAACAACAGTTCCAACGACCACTGAATCTACAACAGAATCAACAACAACAGTTCCAACGACCACTGAATCTACAACAGAATCAACAACAACAGTTCCAACGACCACTGAATCTACAACAGAATCAACAACAACAGTTCCAACGACCACTGAATCTACAACAGAATCAACAACAACAGTTCCAACGACCACTGAATCTACAACAGAATCAACAACAACAGTTCCAACGACCACTGAATCTACAACAGAATCAACAACAACAGTTCCAACGACCACTGAATCTACAACAGAATCAACAACAACAGTTCCAACGACCACTGAATCTACAACAGAATCAACAACAACAGTTCCAACGACCACTGAATCTACAACAGAATCAACAACAACAGTTCCAACGACCACTGAATCTACAACAGAATCAACAACAACAGTTCCAACGACCACTGAATCTACAACAGAATCAACAACAACAGTTCCAACGACCACTGAATCTACAACAGAATCAACAACAACAGTTCCAACGACCACTGAATCTACAACAGAATCAACAACAACAGTTCCAACGACCACTGAATCTACAACAGAATCAACAACAACACCAGTGACGACCACTGAATCTACAACAGAATCAACAACATCAGTTCCAACGACCACTGAATCTACAACAGAATCAACAACAACAGTTCCAACGACCACTGAATCTACAACAGAATCAACAACAACAGTTCCAACGACCACTGAATCTACAACAGAATCAACAACAACAGTTCCAACGACCACTGAATCTACAACAGAATCAACAACAACAGTTCCAACGACCACTGAATCTACAACAGAATCAACAACAACAGTTCCAACGACCACTGAATCTACAACAGAATCAACAACAACAGTTCCAACGACCACTGAATCTACAACAGAATCAACAACAACAGTTCCAACGACCACTGAATCTACAACAGAATCAACAACAACAGTTCCAACGACCACTGAATCTACAACAGAATCAACAACAACAGTTCCAACGACCACTGAATCTACAACAGAATCAACAACAACAGTTCCAACGACCACTGAATCTACAACAGAATCAACAACAACAGTTCCAACGACCACTGAATCTACAACAGAATCAACAACAACAGTTCCAACGACCACTGAATCTACAACAGAATCAACAACAACAGTTCCAACGACCACTGAATCTACAACAGAATCAACAACAACAGTTCCAACGACCACTGAATCTACAACAGAATCAACAACAACAGTTCCAACGACCACTGAATCTACAACAGAATCAACAACAACAGTTCCAACGACCACTGAATCTACAACAGAATCAACAACAACAGTTCCAACGACCACTGAATCTACAACAGAATCAACAACAACAGTTCCAACGACCACTGAATCTACAACAGAATCAACAACAACAGTTCCAACGACCACTGAATCTACAACAGAATCAACAACAACAGTTCCAACGACCACTGAATCTACAACAGAATCAACAACAACAGTTCCAACGACCACTGAATCTACAACAGAATCAACAACAACAGTTCCAACGACCACTGAATCTACAACAGAATCAACAACAACAGTTCCAACGACCACTGAATCTACAACAGAATCAACAACAACAGTTCCAACGACCACTGAATCTACAACAGAATCAACAACAACAGTTCCAACGACCACTGAATCTACAACAGAATCAACAACAACAGTTCCAACGACCACTGAATCTACAACAGAATCAACAACAACAGTTCCAACGACCACTGAATCTACAACAGAATCAACAACAACAGTTCCAACGACCACTGAATCTACAACGGAATCAACAACAACAGTTCCAACGACCACTGAATCTACAACAGAATCAACAACAACAGTTCCAACGACCACTGAATCTACAACAGAATCAACAACAACAGTTCCAACGACCACTGAATCTACAACAGAATCAACAACAACAGTTCCAACGACCACTGAATCTACAACAGAATCAACAACAACAGTTCCAACGACCACTGAATCTACAACAGAATCAACAACAACAGTTCCAACGACCACTGAATCTACAACAGAATCAACAACAACAGTTCCAACGACCACTGAATCTACAACAGAATCAACAACAACAGTTCCAACGACCACTGAATCTACAACAGAATCAACAACAACAGTTCCAACGACCACTGAATCTACAACAGAATCAACAACAACAGTTCCAACGACCACTGAATCTACAACAGAATCAACAACAACAGTTCCAACGACCACTGAATCTACAACAGAATCAACAACAACAGTTCCAACGACCACTGAATCTACAACAGAATCAACAACAACAGTTCCAACGACCACTGAATCTACAACAGAATCAACAACAACAGTTCCAACGACCACTGAATCTACAACAGAATCAACAACAACAGTTCCAACGACCACTGAATCTACAACAGAATCAACAACAACAGTTCCAACGACCACTGAATCTACAACAGAATCAACAACAACACCAGTGACGACCACTGAATCCACGACTGAATCAACAACAACAGTTCCAACGACCACTGAATCTACAACAGAATCAACAACAACAGTTCCAACGACCACTGAATCTACAACAGAATCAACAACAACAGTTCCAACGACCACTGAATCTACAACAGAATCAACAACAACAGTTCCAACGACCACTGAATCTACAACAGAATCAACAACAACAGTTCCAACGACCACTGAATCTACAACAGAATCAACAACAACAGTTCCAACGACCACTGAATCTACAACAGAATCAACAACAACACCAGTGACGACCACTGAATCCACAACAGAATCAACAACAACAGTTCCAACGACCACTGAATCTACAACAGAATCAACAACAACAGTTCCAACGACCACTGAATCTACAACAGAATCAACAACAACAGTTCCAACGACCACTGAATCTACAACAGAATCAACAACAACAGTTCCAACGACCACTGAATCTACAACAGAATCAACAACAACAGTTCCAACGACCACTGAATCTCCAACAGAATCAACCACACCAGTTCCAACGACCACTGAATCTACAACAGAATCAACAACAACAGTTCCAACGACCACTGAATCTACAACAGAATCAACAACAACAGTTCCAACGACCACTGAATCTACAACAGAATCAACAACAACAGTTCCAACGACCACTGAATCTACAACAGAATCAACAACAACAGTTCCAACGACCACTGAATCTACAACAGAATCAACAACAACAGTTCCAACGACCACTGAATCTACAACAGAATCAACAACAACAGTTCCAACGACCACTGAATCTACAACAGAATCAACAACAACAGTTCCAACGACCACTGAATCTACAACAGAATCAACAACAACAGTTCCAACGACCACTGAATCTACAACAGAATCAACAACAACAGTTCCAACGACCACTGAATCTACAACAGAATCAACAACAACAGTTCCAACGACCACTGAATCTACAACAGAATCAACAACAACAGTTCCAACGACCACTGAATCTACAACAGAATCAACAACAACACCAGTGACGACCACTGAATCTACAACAGAATCAACAACAACAGTTCCAACGACCACTGAATCTACAACAGAATCAACAACAACAGTTCCAACGACCACTGAATCTACAACAGAATCAACAACAACAGTTCCAACGACCACTGAATCTACAACAGAATCAACAACAACAGTTCCAACGACCACTGAATCTACAACAGAATCAACAACAACAGTTCCAACGACCACTGAATCTACAACAGAATCAACAACAACAGTTCCAACGACCACTGAATCTACAACAGAATCAACAACAACAGTTCCAACGACCACTGAATCTACAACAGAATCAACAACAACAGTTCCAACGACCACTGAATCTACAACAGAATCAACAACAACAGTTCCAACGACCACTGAATCTACAACAGAATCAACAACAACAGTTCCAACGACCACTGAATCTACAACAGAATCAACAACACCAGTGACGACCACTGAATCTACAACAGAATCAACAACAACAGTTCCAAACAACAGAATCAACAACAACAGTTCCAACGACCACTGAATCTACAACAGAATCAACAACAACAGTTCCAACGACCACTGAATCTACAACAGAATCAACAACAACAGTTCCAACGACCACTGAATCTACAACAGAATCAACAACAACAGTTCCAACGACCACTGAATCTACAACAGAATCAACAACAACAGTTCCAACGACCACTGAATCTACAACAGAATCAACAACAACAGTTCCAACGACCACTGAATCTACAACAGAATCAACAACAACAGTTCCAACGACCACTGAATCTACAACAGAATCAACAACAACACCAGTGACGACCACTGAATCCACGACTGAATCAACAACAACAGTTCCAACGACCACTGAATCTACAACAGAATCAACAACAACAGTTCCAACGACCACTGAATCTACAACAGAATCAACAACAACAGTTCCAACGACCACTGAATCTACAACAGAATCAACAACAACAGTTCCAACGACCACTGAATCTACAACAGAATCAACAACAACAGTTCCAACGACCACTGAATCTACAACAGAATCAACAACAACAGTTCCAACGACCACTGAATCTACAACAGAATCAACAACAACAGTTCCAACGACCACTGAATCTACAACAGAATCAACAACAACAGTTCCAACGACCACTGAATCTACAACAGAATCAACAACAACAGTTCCAACGACCACTGAATCTACAACAGAATCAACAACAACAGTTCCAACGACCACTGAATCTACAACAGAATCAACAACAACAGTTCCAACGACCACTGAATCTACAACAGAATCAACAACAACAGTTCCAACGACCACTGAATCTACAACAGAATCAACAACAACAGTTCCAACGACCACTGAATCTACAACAGAATCAACAACAACAGTTCCAACGACCACTGAATCTACAACAGAATCAACAACAACAGTTCCAACGACCACTGAATCTACAACAGAATCAACAACAACAGTTCCAACGACCACTGAATCTACAACAGAATCAACAACAACAGTTCCAACGACCACTGAATCTACAACAGAATCAACAACAACAGTTCCAACGACCACTGAATCTACAACAGAATCAACAACAACACCAGTGACGACCACTGAATCCACGACTGAATCAACAACAACAGTTCCAACGACCACTGAATCTACAACAGAATCAACAACAACAGTTCCAACGACCACTGAATCTACAACAGAATCAACAACAACAGTTCCAACGACCACTGAATCTACAACAGAATCAACAACAACAGTTCCAACGACCACTGAATCTACAACAGAATCAACAACAACAGTTCCAACGACCACTGAATCTACAACAGAATCAACAACAACAGTTCCAACGACCACTGAATCTACAACAGAATCAACAACAACAGTTCCAACGACCACTGAATCTACAACAGAATCAACAACAACAGTTCCAACGACCACTGAATCTACAACAGAATCAACAACAACAGTTCCAACGACCACTGAATCTACAACAGAATCAACAACAACAGTTCCAACGACCACTGAATCTACAACAGAATCAACAACAACAGTTCCAACGACCACTGAATCTACAACAGAATCAACAACAACAGTTCCAACGACCACTGAATCTACAACAGAATCAACAACAACAGTTCCAACGACCACTGAATCTACAACAGAATCAACAACAACAGTTCCAACGACCACTGAATCTACAACAGAATCAACAACAACAGTTCCAACGACCACTGAATCTACAACAGAATCAACAACAACAGTTCCAACGACCACTGAATCTACAACAGAATCAACAACAACAGTTCCAACGACCACTGAATCTACAACAGAATCAACAACAACACCAGTGACGACCACTGAATCTACAACAGAATCAACAACAACAGTTCCAACGACCACTGAATCTACAACAGAATCAACAACAACAGTTCCAACGACCACTGAATCTACAACAGAATCAACAACAACAGTTCCAACGACCACTGAATCTACAACAGAATCAACAACAACAGTTCCAACGACCACTGAATCTACAACAGAATCAACAACAACAGTTCCAACGACCACTGAATCTACAACAGAATCAACAACAACAGTTCCAACGACCACTGAATCTACAACAGAATCAACAACAACAGTTCCAACGACCACTGAATCTACAACAGAATCAACAACAACAGTTCCAACGACCACTGAATCTACAACAGAATCAACAACAACAGTTCCAACGACCACTGAATCTACAACAGAATCAACAACAACAGTTCCAACGACCACTGAATCTACAACAGAATCAACAACAACAGTTCCAACGACCACTGAATCTACAACAGAATCAACAACAACACCAGTGACGACCACTGAATCTACAACAGAATCAACAACAACAGTTCCAACGACCACTGAATCTACAACAGAATCAACAACAACAGTTCCAACGACCACTGAATCTACAACAGAATCAACAACAACAGTTCCAACGACCACTGAATCTACAACAGAATCAACAACAACAGTTCCAACGACCACTGAATCTACAACAGAATCAACAACAACAGTTCCAACGACCACTGAATCTACAACAGAATCAACAACAACAGTTCCAACGACCACTGAATCTACAACAGAATCAACAACAACAGTTCCAACGACCACTGAATCTACAACAGAATCAACAACAACAGTTCCAACGACCACTGAATCTACAACAGAATCAACAACAACACCAGTGACGACCACTGAATCCACGACTGAATCAACAACAACAGTTCCAACGACCACTGAATCTACAACAGAATCAACAACAACAGTTCCAACGACCACTGAATCTACAACAGAATCAACAACAACAGTTCCAACGACCACTGAATCTACAACAGAATCAACAACAACAGTTCCAACGACCACTGAATCTACAACAGAATCAACAACAACAGTTCCAACGACCACTGAATCTACAACAGAATCAACAACAACAGTTCCAACGACCACTGAATCTACAACAGAATCAACAACAACAGTTCCAACGACCACTGAATCTACAACAGAATCAACAACAACAGTTCCAACGACCACTGAATCTACAACAGAATCAACAACAACAGTTCCAACGACCACTGAATCTACAACAGAATCAACAACAACAGTTCCAACGACCACTGAATCTACAACAGAATCAACAACAACAGTTCCAACGACCACTGAATCTACAACAGAATCAACAACAACAGTTCCAACGACCACTGAATCTACAACAGAATCAACAACAACAGTTCCAACGACCACTGAATCTACAACAGAATCAACAACAACAGTTCCAACGACCACTGAATCTACAACAGAATCAACAACAACAGTTCCAACGACCACTGAATCTACAACAGAATCAACAACAACAGTTCCAACGACCACTGAATCTACAACAGAATCAACAACAACAGTTCCAACGACCACTGAATCTACAACAGAATCAACAACAACAGTTCCAACGACCACTGAATCTACAACAGAATCAACAACAACAGTTCCAACGACCACTGAATCTACAACAGAATCAACAACAACAGTTCCAACGACCACTGAATCTACAACAGAATCAACAACAACAGTTCCAACGACCACTGAATCTACAACAGAATCAACAACAACAGTTCCAACGACCACTGAATCTACAACAGAATCAACAACAACAGTTCCAACGACCACTGAATCTACAACAGAATCAACAACAACAGTTCCAACGACCACTGAATCTACAACAGAATCAACAACAACAGTTCCAACGACCACTGAATCTACAACAGAATCAACAACAACAGTTCCAACGACCACTGAATCTACAACAGAATCAACAACAACAGTTCCAACGACCACTGAATCTACAACAGAATCAACAACAACAGTTCCAACGACCACTGAATCTACAACAGAATCAACAACAACAGTTCCAACGACCACTGAATCTACAACAGAATCAACAACAACAGTTCCAACGACCACTGAATCTACAACAGAATCAACAACAACAGTTCCAACGACCACTGAATCTACAACAGAATCAACAACAACAGTTCCAACGACCACTGAATCTACAACAGAATCAACAACAACAGTTCCAACGACCACTGAATCTACAACAGAATCAACAACAACAGTTCCAACGACCACTGAATCTACAACAGAATCAACAACAACAGTTCCAACGACCACTGAATCTACAACAGAATCAACAACAACAGTTCCAACGACCACTGAATCTACAACAGAATCAACAACAACAGTTCCAACGACCACTGAATCTACAACAGAATCAACAACAACAGTTCCAACGACCACTGAATCTACAACAGAATCAACAACAACAGTTCCAACGACCACTGAATCTACAACAGAATCAACAACAACAGTTCCAACGACCACTGAATCTACAACAGAATCAACAACAACAGTTCCAACGACCACTGAATCTACAACAGAATCAACAACAACAGTTCCAACGACCACTGAATCTACAACAGAATCAACAACAACAGTTCCAACGACCACTGAATCTACAACAGAATCAACAACAACAGTTCCAACGACCACTGAATCTACAACAGAATCAACAACAACAGTTCCAACGACCACTGAATCTACAACAGAATCAACAACAACAGTTCCAACGACCACTGAATCTACAACAGAATCAACAACAACAGTTCCAACGACCACTGAATCTACAACAGAATCAACAACAACAGTTCCAACGACCACTGAATCTACAACAGAATCAACAACAACAGTTCCAACGACCACTGAATCTACAACAGAATCAACAACAACAGTTCCAACGACCACTGAATCTACAACAGAATCAACAACAACAGTTCCAACGACCACTGAATCTACAACAGAATCAACAACAACAGTTCCAACGACCACTGAATCTACAACAGAATCAACAACAACAGTTCCAACGACCACTGAATCTACAACAGAATCAACAACAACAGTTCCAACGACCACTGAATCTACAACAGAATCAACAACAACACCAGTGACGACCACTGAATCTACAACAGAATCAACAACAACAGTTCCAACGACCACTGAATCTACAACAGAATCAACAACAACAGTTCCAACGACCACTGAATCTACAACAGAATCAACAACAACAGTTCCAACGACCACTGAATCTACAACAGAATCAACAACAACAGTTCCAACGACCACTGAATCTACAACAGAATCAACAACAACAGTTCCAACGACCACTGAATCTACAACAGAATCAACAACAACAGTTCCAACGACCACTGAATCTACAACAGAATCAACAACAACAGTTCCAACGACCACTGAATCTACAACAGAATCAACAACAACACAACAAACGACCACTGAATCTACAACAGAATCAACAACAACAGTTCCAACGACCACTGAATCTACAACAGAATCAACAACAACAGTTCCAACGACCACTGAATCTACAACAGAATCAACAACAACAGTTCCAACGACCACTGAATCTACAACAGAATCAACAACAACAGTTCCAACGACCACTGAATCTACAACAGAATCAACAACAACAGTTCCAACGACCACTGAATCTACAACAGAATCAACAACAACAGTTCCAACGACCACTGAATCTACAACAGAATCAACAACAACAGTTCCAACGACCACTGAATCTACAACAGAATCAACAACAACAGTTCCAACGACCACTGAATCTACAACAGAATCAACAACAACAGTTCCAACGACCACTGAATCTACAACAGAATCAACAACAACAGTTCCAACGACCACTGAATCTACAACAGAATCAACAACAACAGTTCCAACGACCACTGAATCTACAACAGAATCAACAACAACAGTTCCAACGACCACTGAATCTACAACAGAATCAACAACAACAGTTCCAACGACCACTGAATCTACAACAGAATCAACAACAACAGTTCCAACGACCACTGAATCTACAACAGAATCAACAACAACAGTTCCAACGACCACTGAATCTACAACAGAATCAACAACAACAGTTCCAACGACCACTGAATCTACAACAGAATCAACAACAACACCAGTGACGACCACTGAATCCACGACTGAATCAACAACAACACCAACGACCACTGAATCTACAACAGAATCAACAACAACACCAGTGACGACCACTGAATCCACGACTGAATCAACAACACCACTGACGACCACTGAATCTACAACGGAATCAACAACAACAGTTCCAACGACCACTGAATCTACAACAGAATCAACAACAACAGTTCCAACGACCACTGAATCTACAACAGAATCAACAACAACAGTTCCAACGACCACTGAATCTACAACAGAATCAACAACAACAGTTCCAACGACCACTGAATCTACAACAGAATCAACAACAACAGTTCCAACGACCACTGAATCTACAACAGAATCAACAACAACAGTTCCAACGACCACTGAATCTACAACAGAATCAACAACAACAGTTCCAACGACCACTGAATCTACAACAGAATCAACAACAACAGTTCCAACGACCACTGAATCTACAACAGAATCAACAACAACAGTTCCAACGACCACTGAATCTACAACAGAATCAACAACAACAGTTCCAACGACCACTGAATCTACAACAGAATCAACAACAACAGTTCCAACGACCACTGAATCTACAACAGAATCAACAACAACAGTTCCAACGACCACTGAATCTACAACAGAATCAACAACAACAGTTCCAACGACCACTGAATCTACAACAGAATCAACAACAACAGTTCCAACGACCACTGAATCTACAACAGAATCAACAACAACAGTTCCAACGACCACTGAATCTACAACAGAATCAACAACAACACCAGTGACGACCACTGAATCCACTACTGAATCAACAACACCACTGACGACCACTGAATCTACAACAGAATCAACAACAACAGTTCCAACGACCACTGAATCTACAACAGAATCAACAACAACAGTTCCAACGACCACTGAATCTACAACAGAATCAACAACAACAGTTCCAACGACCACTGAATCTACAACAGAATCAACAACAACAGTTCCAACGACCACTGAATCTACAACAGAATCAACAACAACAGTTCCAACGACCACTGAATCTACAACAGAATCAACAACAACAGTTCCAACGACCACTGAATCTACAACAGAATCAACAACAACAGTTCCAACGACCACTGAATCTACAACAGAATCAACAACAGTTCCAACGACCACTGAATCTACAACAGAATCAACAACAACAGTTCCAACGACCACTGAATCTACAACAGAATCAACAACAACAGTTCCAACGACCACTGAATCTACAACAGAATCAACAACAACACATAAAACTACCACTGAATCTACAACAGAATCAACAACAACAGTTCCAACGACCACTGAATCTACAACAGAATCAACAACAACACCAGTGACGACCACTGAATCTACAACAGAATCAACAACACCACTGAGACCACTGAATCTACAACAGAATCAACAACAACAGTTCCAACGACCACTGAATCTACAACAGAATCAACAACAACAGTTCCAACGACCACTGAATCTACAACAGAATCAACAACAACAGTTCCAACGACCACTGAATCTACAACAGAATCAACAACAACAGTTCCAACGACCACTGAATCTACAACAGAATCAACAACAACAGTTCCAACGACCACTGAATCTACAACAGAATCAACAACAACAGTTCCAACGACCACTGAATCTACAACAGAATCAACAACAACAGTTCCAACGACCACTGAATCTACAACAGAATCAACAACAACAGTTCCAACGACCACTGAATCCACGACAACTGAATCTACAACATAATCACAACAACAGTTCCAACGACCACTGAATCTACAACAGAATCAACAACAACAGTTCCAACGACCACTGAATCTACAACAGAATCAACAACAACAGTTCCAACGACCACTGAATCTACAACAGAATCAACAACAACAGTTCCAACGACCACTGAATCTACAACAGAATCAACAACAACAGTTCCAACGACCACTGAATCTACAACAGAATCAACAACAACAGTTCCAACGACCACTGAATCTACAACAGAATCAACAACAACAGTTCCAACGACCACTGAATCTACAACAGAATCAACAACAACACCAGTGACGACCACTGAATCCACGACTGAATCAACAACAACACCAACGACCACTGAATCTACAACAGAATCAACACCAACACCAGCTACGACCACTGAATCCACCACAGAATCAACAACACCACTGACGACCACTGAATCTACAACGGAATCAACAACAACAGTTCCAACGACCACTGAATCTACAACAGAATCAACAACAACAGTTCCAACGACCACTGAATCTACAACAGAATCAACAACAACAGTTCCAACGACCACTGAATCTACAACAGAATCAACAACAACAGTTCCAACGACCACTGAATCTACAACAGAATCAACAACAACAGTTCCAACGACCACTGAATCTACAACAGAATCAACAACAACAGTTCCAACGACCACTGAATCTACAACAGAATCAACAACAACAGTTCCAACGACCACTGAATCTACAACAGAATCAACAACAACAGTTCCAACGACCACTGAATCTACAACAGAATCAACAACAACAGTTCCAACGACCACTGAATCTACAACAGAATCAACAACAACAGTTCCAACGACCACTGAATCTACAACAGAATCAACAACAACAGTTCCAACGACCACTGAATCTACAACAGAATCAACAACAACAGTTCCAACGACCACTGAATCTACAACAGAATCAACAACAACAGTTCCAACGACCACTGAATCTACAACAGAATCAACAACAACAGTTCCAACGACCACTGAATCTACAACAGAATCAACAACAACAGTTCCAACGACCACTGAATCTACAACAGAATCAACAACAACAGTTCCAACGACCACTGAATCTACAACAGAATCAACAACAACAGTTCCAACGACCACTGAATCTACAACAGAATCAACAACAACAGTTCCAACGACCACTGAATCTACAACAGAATCAACAACAACAGTTCCAACGACCACTGAATCTACAACAGAATCAACAACAACAGTTCCAACGACCACTGAATCTACAACAGAATCAACAACAACAGTTCCAACGACCACTGAATCTACAACAGAATCAACAACAGTTCCAACGACCACTGAATCTACAACAGAATCAACAACAACAGTTCCAACGACCACTGAATCTACAACAGAATCAACAACAACAGTTCCAACGACCACTGAATCTACAACAGAATCAACAACAACAGTTCCAACGACCACTGAATCTACAACAGAATCAACAACAACAGTTCCAACGACCACTGAATCTACAACAGAATCAACAACAACAGTTCCAACGACCACTGAATCTACAACAGAATCAACAACAACACCAGTGACGACCACTGAATCCACGACTGAATCAACAACAACAGTTCCAACGACCACTGAATCTACAACAGAATCAACAACAACAGTTCCAACGACCACTGAATCTACAACAGAATCAACAACAACAGTTCCAACGACCACTGAATCTACAACAGAATCAACAACAACACCAGTGACGACCACTGACTCTACAACGGAATCAACAACAACACCAGTAACGACCACTGAATCTACAACAGAATCAACAACAACAGTTCCAACGACCACTGAATCTACAACAGAATCAACAACAACAGTTCCAACGACCACTGAATCTACAACAGAATCAACAACAACAGTTCCAACGACCACTGAATCTACAACAGAATCAACAACAACAGTTCCAACGACCACTGAATCTACAACAGAATCAACAACAGTTCCAACGACCACTGAATCTACAACAGAATCAACAACAACAGTTCCAACGACCACTGAATCTACAACAGAATCAACAACAACAGTTCCAACGACCACTGAATCTACAACAGAATCAACAACAACAGTTCCAACGACCACTGAATCTACAACAGAATCAACAACAACAGTTCCAACGACCACTGAATCTACAACAGAATCAACAACAACAGTTCCAACGACCACTGAATCTACAACAGAATCAACAACAACAGTTCCAACGACCACTGAATCTACAACAGAATCAACAACAACAGTTCCAACGACCACTGAATCTACAACAGAATCAACAACAACAGTTCCAACAACCACTGAATCTACAACAGAATCAACAACAACACCAGTGACGACCACTGAATCCACGACTGAATCAACAACAACACCACTGACGACCACTGAATCTACAACGGAATCAACAACAACACCAGTGACGACCACTGAATCCACGACTGAATCAACAACACCACTGACGACCACTGAATCTACAACGGAATCAACAGCAACAGTTCCAACGACCACTGAATCTACAACAGAATCAACAACAACAGTTCCAACGACCACTGAATCTACAACAGAATCAACAACAACAGTTCCAACGACCACTGAATCTACAACAGAATCAACAACAACAGTTCCAACGACCACTGAATCTACAACAGAATCAACAACAACAGTTCCAACGACCACTGAATCTACAACAGAATCAACAACAACAGTTCCAACGACCACTGAATCTACAACAGAATCAACAACAACAGTTCCAACGACCACTGAATCTACAACAGAATCAACAACAACAGTTCCAACGACCACTGAATCTACAACAGAATCAACAACAACAGTTCCAACGACCACTGAATCTACAACAGAATCAACAACAACAGTTCCAACGACCACTGAATCTACAACAGAATCAACAACAACAGTTCCAACGACCACTGAATCTACAACAGAATCAACAACAACAGTTCCAACGACCACTGAATCTACAACAGAATCAACAACAACAGTTCCAACGACCACTGAATCTACAACAGAATCAACAACAACAGTTCCAACGACCACTGAATCTACAACAGAATCAACAACAACAGTTCCAACGACCACTGAATCTACAACAGAATCAACAACAACAGTTCCAACGACCACTGAATCTACAACAGAATCAACAACAACAGTTCCAACGACCACTGAATCTACAACAGAATCAACAACAACAGTTCCAACGACCACTGAATCTACAACAGAATCAACAACAGTTATAACGACCACTGAATCTACAACAGAATCAACAACAACAGTTCCAACGACCACTGAATCTACAACAGAATCAACAACAACAGTTCCAACGACCACTGATTCTACAACAGATTCAACAACAACAGTTCCAACGACCATTGAATCTACAACAGAATCAACAACAACAGTTCCAACGACCACTGAATCTACAACAGAATCAACAACAACAGTTCCAACGACCACTGAATCTACAACAGAATCAACAACAACACCAGTGACGACCACTGAATCCACGACTGAATCAACAACAACACCACTGACGACCACTGAATCTACAACGGAATCAACAACAACACCAGTGACGACCACTGACTCTACAACGGAATCAACAACAACACCAGTGACGACCACTGAATCTACAACGGAATCAACAACAACACCAGTGACGACCACTGAATCTACAACGGAATCAACAACAACACCAGTGACGACCACTGAATCTACAACAGAATCAACAACAACAGTTCCAACGACCACTGAATCTACAACAGAATCAACAACAACAGTTCCAACGACCACTGAATCTACAACAGAATCAACAACAACAGTTCCAACGACCACTGAATCTACAACAGAATCAACAACAACAGTTCCAACGACCACTGAATCTACAACAGAATCAACAACAGTTCCAACGACCACTGAATCTACAACAGAATCAACAACAACAGTTCCAACGACCACTGAATCTACAACAGAATCAACAACAACAGTTCCAACGACCACTGAATCTACAACAGAATCAACAACAACAGTTCCAACGACCACTGAATCTACAACAGAATCAACAACAACAGTTCCAACGACCACTGAATCTACAACAGAATCAACAACAACAGTTCCAACGACCACTGAATCTACAACAGAATCAACAACAACAGTTCCAACGACCACTGAATCTACAACAGAATCAACAACAACAGTTCCAACGACCACTGAATCTACAACAGAATCAACAACAACAGTTCCAACAACCACTGAATCTACAACAGAATCAACAACAACACCAGTGACGACCACTGAATCCACGACTGAATCAACAACAACACCACTGACGACCACTGAATCTACAACGGAATCAACAACAACACCAGTGACGACCACTGAATCCACGACTGAATCAACAACACCACTGACGACCACTGAATCTACAACAGAATCAACAACAACAGTTCCAACGACCACTGAATCTACAACAGAATCAACAACAACAGTTCCAACGACCACTGAATCTACAACAGAATCAACAACAACAGTTCCAACGACCACTGAATCTACAACAGAATCAACAACAACAGTTCCAACGACCACTGAATCTACAACAGAATCAACAACAACAGTTCCAACGACCACTGAATCTACAACAGAATCAACAACAACAGTTCCAACGACCACTGAATCTACAACAGAATCAACAACAACAGTTCCAACGACCACTGAATCTACAACAGAATCAACAACAACAGTTCCAACGACCACTGAATCTACAACAGAATCAACAACAACAGTTCCAACGACCACTGAATCTACAACAGAATCAACAACAACAGTTCCAACGACCACTGAATCTACAACAGAATCAACAACAACAGTTCCAACGACCACTGAATCTACAACAGAATCAACAACAACAGTTCCAACGACCACTGAATCTACAACAGAATCAACAACAACAGTTCCAACGACCACTGAATCTACAACAGAATCAACAACAACAGTTCCAACGACCACTGAATCTACAACAGAATCAACAACAACAGTGACGACCACTGAATCTACAACTCAACAACACACGACCACTGAATCTACAACGGAATCAACAACAACAGTTCCAACGACCACTGAATCTACAACAGAATCAACAACAACAGTTCCAACGACCACTGAATCTACAACAGAATCAACAACAACAGTTCCAACGACCACTGAATCTACAACAGAATCAACAACAACAGTTCCAACGACCACTGAATCTACAACAGAATCAACAACAACAGTTCCAACGACCACTGAATCTACAACAGAATCAACAACAACAGTTCCAACGACCACTGAATCTACAACAGAATCAACAACAACAGTTCCAACGACCACTGAATCTACAACAGAATCAACAACAACAGTTCCAACGACCACTGAATCTACAACAGAATCAACAACAACAGTTCCAACGACCACTGAATCTACAACAGAATCAACAACAACAGTTCCAACGACCACTGAATCTACAACAGAATCAACAACAACAGTTCCAACGACCACTGAATCTACAACAGAATCAACAACAACAGTTCCAACGACCACTGAATCTACAACAGAATCAACAACAACACCAGTGACGACCACTGAATCTACAACGGAATCAACAACAACACCAGTGACGAACACTGAATCCACGACTGAATCAACAACAACAGTTCCAACGACCACTGAATCTACAACAGAATCAACAACAACAGTTCCAACGACCACTGAATCTACAACAGAATCAACAACAACAGTTCCAACGACCACTGAATCTACAACAGAATCAACAACAACAGTTCCAACGACCACTGAATCTACAACAGAATCAACAACACCAGTGACGACCACAGAATCCACGACTGAATCAACAAAAACACCAGTGACGATCAATGAATCCATGACTGAATCAACAACAACACCAGTGACGACCACTGAATCTACAACGGAATCAACAACAACACCAGTGACGACCACTGAATCTACAACAGAATCAACAACAACAGTTCCAACGACCACTGAATCTACAACAGAATCAACAACAACAGTTCCAACGACCACTGAATCTACAACAGAATCAACAACAACAGTTCCAACGACCACTGAATCTACAACAGAATCAACAACAGTTCCAACGACCACTGAATCTACAACAGAATCAACAACAACAGTTCCAACGACCACTGAATCTACAACAGAATCAACAACAACAGTTCCAACGACCACTGAATCTACAACAGAATCAACAACAACAGTTCCAACGACCACTGAATCTACAACAGAATCAACAACAACAGTTCCAACGACCACTGAATCTACAACAGAATCAACAACAACAGTTCCAACGACCACTGAATCTACAACAGAATCAACAACAACAGTTCCAACGACCACTGAATCTACAACAGAATCAACAACAACAGTTCCAACGACCACTGAATCTACAACAGAATCAACAACAACAGTTCCAACGACCACTGAATCTACAACAGAATCAACAACAACACCAGTGACGACCACTGAATCCACGACTGAATCAACAACAACACCAGTGACTACCACTGAATCTACGACTGAATCAACAACAACACCAGTGACGACCACTGAATCTACAACAGAATCAACAACAACACCAGTGACGACCACTGAATCCACGACTGAATCAACAACAAAACCAGTGACGACCACTGAATCCACAACTGAATCAACAACAACACCAGTGACGACCACTGAATCCACGACTGAATCAACAACACCAGTGACGACCACTGAATCTACAACAGAATCAACAACAACAGTTCCAACGACCACTGAATCTACGACTGAATCAACAACAAAACCAGTGACGACCACTGAATCCACGACTGAATCAACAACAACACCAGTGACGACCACTGAATCTACAACGGAATCAACAACAACACCAGTGACGACCACTGAATCCACGACTGAATCAACAACAACACCAGTAACGACCACTGAATCCATGACTGAATCAACAACAACACCAGTGACGACCACTGAATCTACAACAGAATCAACAACAACACCAGTGACTACCACTGAATCTACAACTGAATCAACAACAACACCATTGACTACCACTGATTCTACAACTGAATCAACAACAACACCAGTGACGACCACTGAATCTACAACAGAATCAACAACAACAGTTCCAACGACCACTGAATCTACGACTGAATCAATAACAAAACCAGTGACGACCACTGAATCCACGACTGAATCAACAACACCAGTGACGACCACTGAATCCACGACTGAATCAACAACAACACCAGTGACGACCACTGAATCTACAACGGAATCAACAACAACACCAGTGACGACCACTGAATCCACGACTGAATCAACAACAACACCAGTGACGACCATTGAATCCACGACTGAATCAACAACAACACCAGTGACTACCACTGAACCCACGACTGAATCAACAACAACACCAGTGACGACCACTGAATCCACGACTGAATCAACAACAACACCAGTGACGACCACTGAACCCACGACTGAATCAACAACAACACCAGTGACGACCATTGAATCCACGACTGAATCAACAACAACACCAGTGATTACCACTGAATCTACAACGGAGTCAATAACAACTCCAGTGACGACCACTGAATCCACGACTGAATCAACAACAACACCAGTGACGACCATTGAATCCACGACTGAATCAACAACAACACCAGTGACTTCCACTGAATCTACAACGGAATCAACAACAACACCAGTGACGACCACTGAATCCACGACTGAATCAACAACACCAGTGACGACCACTGAATCCACGACTGAATCAACAACACCAGTGACGACCACTGAATCTACAACGGAATCAATAACAACTCCAGTGACGACCACTGAATCCACGACTGAATCAACAACACCAGTGACGACCACTGAATCCACGACTGAATCAACAACACCAGTGACGACCACTGAATCCACGACTGAATCAACAACAATACCAGTGACAACCACTGAATCTACAACTGAATCAACAACAACACCAGTGACGACCACTGAATCCACGACTGAATCAACAACAACACCAGTGACGACCACTGAATCCACGACTGAATCAACAACAACACCAGTGACGACCATTGAATCCACGACTGAATCAACAACAACACCAGTGACGACCACTGAATCCACGACTGAATCAACAACAACACCAGTGACGACCACTGAATCCACGACTGAATCAACAACAACACCAGTGACTACCACTGAATCTACAACGGAATCAATAACAACTCCAGTGACGACCACTGAATCCACGACTGAATCAACAACAACACCAGTGACGACCACTGAATCTACAACGGAATCAATAACAACTCCAGTGACGACCACTGATTCCACGACTGAATCAACAACACCAGTGACGACCACTGAATCCACGACTGAATCAACAACACCAGTGACGACCATTGAATCTACAACTGAATCAACAACAACACCAGTGACGACCACTGAACCCACGACTGAATCAACAACAACACCAGGGACGACCATTGAATCCACGACTGAATCAACAACAACACCAGTGACTACCACTGAATCTACAACGGAATCAATAACAACTGCAGTGACGACCACTGAATCCACGACTGAATCAACAACAACACCAGTGACGACCACTGAATTTACGACGGAATCAACAACAACAACAGTGACGACCACTGAATCTACAACGGAATCAAAAACAACACCAGTGCCGACCACTGAATCCACGACAGAATCAACAACAACACCAGTGACGACCACTGAATCCACAACTGAATCAACAACAACACCAGTGACGACCACTGAATCTACAACGGAATCAACAACAACACCAGTGACGACCATTGAATCCACGACTGAATCAACAACAACACCAGTGACTACCACTGAATCTACAACGGAATCAATAACAACTCCAGTGACGACCACTGAATCCACGACTGAATCAACAACAACACCTGTGACGACCATTGAATCCACGACTGAATCAACAACAACACCAGTGACGACCACTGAACCCACGACTGAATCAACAACAACACCAGTGACGACCACTGAATCTACAACTGAATCAACAACAACACCAGTGACGACCACTGAATCCACGACTGAATCAACAACAACACCAGTGACGACCACTGAATCCACAACTGAATCAACAACAACACCAGTGACGACCACTGAATCCACGACTGAATCAACAACAACACCAGTGACGACCACTGAATCTACAACCGAATCAACAACAACACCAGTGACGACCACTGAATCCACGACTGAATCAACAACAACACCAGTGACGACCACTGAACCCACGACTGAATCAACAACAACACCAGTGACGACCACTGAATCTACAACTGAATCAACAACAACACCAGTGACGACCACTGAATCCACGACTGAATCAACAACAACACCAGTGACGACCACTGAACCCACGACTGAATCAACAACAACACCAGTGACGACCATTGAATCCACGACTGAATCAACAACAACACCAGTGACGACCACTGAACCCACGACTGAATCAACAACAACACCAGTGACGACCACTGAATCCACGACTGAATCAACAACAACACCAGTGACTACCACTGAATCTACAACGGAATCAATAACAACTCCAGTGACGACCACTGAATCCACGACTGAATCAACAACAACACCAGTGACGACCACTGAACCCACGACTGAATCAACAACAACACCAGTGACGACCACTGAATCTACAACTGAATCAACAACAACACCAGTGACGACCACTGAATCCACGACTGAATCAACAACAACACCAGTGACGACCACTGAATCCACAACTGAATCAACAACAACACCAGTGACGACCACTGAATCCACGACTGAATCAACAACAACACCAGTGACGACCACTGAACCCACGACTGAATCAACAACAACACCAGTGACGACCATTGAATCCACGACTGAATCAACAACAACACCAGTGACGACCACTGAACCCACGACTGAATCAACAACAACACCAGTGACGACCACTGAATCTACAACTGAATCAACAACAACACCAGTGACGACCACTGAATCCACGACTGAATCAACAACAACACCAGTAACGACCACTGAATCCATGACTGAATCAACAACAACACCAGTGACGACCACTGAATCCACGACTGAATCAACAACAACACCAGTGACGACCACTGAACCCACGACTGAATCAACAACAACACCAGTGACGACCACTGAATCCACGACTGAATCAACAACAACACCAGTGACTACCACTGAATCTACAACGGAATCAATAACAACTCCAGTGACGACCACTGAATCCACGACTGAATCAACAACAACACCAGTGACGACCACTGAACCCACGACTGAATCAACAACAACACCAGTGACGACCATTGAATCCACGACTGAATCAACAACAACACCAGTGACGACCACTGAACCCACGACTGAATCAACAACAACACCAGTGACGACCACTGAATCCACGACTGAATCAACAACAACACCAGTGACTACCACTGAATCTACAACGGAATCAATAACAACTCCAGTGACGACCACTGAATCCACGACTGAATCAACAACAACACCAGTGACGACCATTGAATCCACGACTGAATCAACAACAACACCAGTGACTACCACTGAACCCACGACTGAATCCACAACAACACCAGTGACGACCATTGAATCCACGACTGAATCAACAACAACACCAGTGACGACCACTGAATCCACGACTGAATCAACAACAACACCAGTGACGACCACTGAACCCACGACTGAATCAACAACAACACCAGTGACTACCACTGAATCTACGACGGAGTCAATAACAACTCCAGTGACGACCACTGAATCCACGACTGAATCAACAACAACACCAGTGACGACCACTGAATTTACGACGGAATCAACAACAACCACAGTGACGACCACTGAATATACAACGGAATCAAAAACAACACCAGTGCCGACCACTGAATCCACGACAGAATCAACAACAACACCAGTGACGACCACTGAATCCACAACTGAATCAACAACAACACCAGTGACGACCACTGAATCTACAACGGAATCAACAACAACACCAGTGACGACCATTGAATCCACGACTGAATCAACAACAACACCAGTGACTACCACTGAATCTACAACGGAATCAATAACAACTCCAGTGACGACCACTGAATCCACGACTGAATCAACAACAACACCAGTGACGACCACTGAATTTACGACGGAATCAACAACAACCACAGTGACGACCACTGAATCCACGACAGAATCAAAAACAACACCAGTGCCGACCACTGAATCCACGACAGAATCAACAACAACACCAGTGACGACCACTGAATCCACAACTGAATCAACAACAACACCAGTGACGACCACTGAATCTACAACGGAATCAACAACACCAGTGACGACCACTGAATCTACAACTGAATCAACAACAACACCAGTGACGACCACTCCAACAGCAGAATCTTCCATTTCCTCCGCTAGCATAGGATCGACCGAGTCTACCAGCGTCGGGTCAACGGAAACCACGACACCCTATTCTACTGTTTCTGAGACCACTGCGACCGTCGAATCGACATCAGCCTCGACAGTAAGTGCCGGTACCAGCGAAACTACCACTGTTCCAACAGCAGAATCTTCCATTTCCTCCGCTAGCTTAGGATCGACCGAGTCTACCAGCGTCGGGTCAACGGAAACCACGACACCCTATTCTACTGTTTCTGAGACCACTGCGACCGTCGAATCGACATCAGCCTCGACAGTCAGTGCCGGTACCAGCGAAACTACCACTGTTCCAACAGCAGAATCTTCCATTTCCTCCGCTAGCATAGGATCGACCGAGTCTACCAGCGTCGGGTCAACGGAAACCACGACACCCTATTCTACTGTTTCTGAGACCACTGGGACCGTCGAATCGACATCAGCCTCGACAGTCAGTGCCGGTACCAGCGAAACTACTACTGTTCCAAAAGCAGAATCTTCCATTTCCTACGCTAGCATAGGATCGACCGAGTCTACCAGCGTTCCGTCAACGGAATCCACGACAGCCTATTCTACTATTGCTGAAACCACGAGTACCGTCGAATCGACATCGGCCTCGACAGTCAGTGCCGGTACCAGCGAAACTACCACTGTTCCAAGAGCAGAATCTTCCATTTCTTCCGCTAGCATAGGATCGACCGAGTCTACCAGCGTCGGGTCAACGGAAACCACGACACCCTATTCTACTGTTTCTGAAACAACTGCGACCGTCGAATCGACATCAGCCTCGACAGTCAGTGCCGGTACCAGCGAAACTACCACTGTTCCAACAGCAGAATCTTCCATTTCCTCCGCTAGCATAGGATCGACCGAGTCTACCAGCGTCGGGTCAACGGAATCCACGACAGCCTATTCTACTGTTTCTGAGACCACGAGTACCGTCGAATCGACATCAGCCTCGACAGTCAGTGCCGGTACCAGCGAAACTACCACTGTTCCAACAGCAGAATCTTCCATTTCCTCCGCTAGCATAGGATCGACCGAGTCTACCAGCGTCGGGTCAACGGAATCCACGACAGCCTATTCTACTGTTTCTGAGACCACTGCGACCGTCGAATCGACATCGGCCTCGACAGTCAGTGCCGGTACCAGCGAAACAACCACTGTTCCAACAGCAGAATCTTCCATTTCCTCCGCTAGCATAGGATCGACCGAGTCAACCAGCGTCGGGTCAACGGAAACCACGACACCCTATTCTACTGTTTCTGAGACCACTGCGACCGTCGAATCGACATCAGCCTCGACAGTCAGTGCCGGTACGAGCGAAACTACCACTGTTCCAACAGCAGAATCTTCCATTTCCTCCGCTAGCATAGGATCGACCGAGTCTACCAGCGTCGGGTCAACGGAATCCACGACAGCCTATTCTACTATTGCTGAAACCACGAGTACCGTCGAATCGACATCAGCCTCGACAGTCAGTGCCGGTACCAGCGAAACTACCACTGTTGCAACAGCAGAATCTTCGATTTCCTCCGCTAGCATAGGATCGACCGAGTCTACCAGCGTCGGGTCTATGGAAACCATGACACCCTATTCTACTGTTTCTGAGACCACTGGGACCGTCGAATCGACATCAGCCTCGACAGTCAGTGCCGGTACCAGCGAAACTACTACTGTTCCAACAGCAGAATCTTCCATTTCCTCCGCTAGCATAGGATCGACCGAGTCTACCAGCGTCGGGTCAACGGAAACCACGACAGCCTATTCTACTGTTTCTGAGACCACTGCGACCGTCGAATCGACATCGGCCTCGACAGTCAGTGCCGGTACCAGCGAAACTACCACTGTTCCAAGAGCAGAATCTTCCATTTCCTCCGCTAGCCTAGGATCGACCGAGTCTACCAGCGTCGGGTCAACGGAATCCACGACAGCCTATTCTACTATTGCTGAAACCACGAGTACCATCGAATCGACATCAGCCTCGACAGTCAGTGCCGGTACCAGCGAAACTACCACTGTTCCAACAGCAGAATCTTCCATTTCTTCCGCTAGCATAGGATCGACCGAGTCTACCAGCGTCGGGTCAACGGAAACCACGACACCCTATTCTACTGTTTCTGAAACAACTGCGACCGTCGAATCGATATCAGCCTCGACAGTCAGTGCCGGTACCAGCGAAACTACCACTGTTCCAACAGCAGAATCTTCCATTTCCTCCGCTAGCATAGGATCGACCGAGTCAACCAGCGTCGGGTCAACGGAAACCACGACACCCTATTCTATTGTTTCTGAGACCACTGCGACCGTCGAATCGACATCAGCCTCGACAGTCAGTGCCGGTACGAGCGAAACTACCACTGTTCCAACAGCAGAATCTTCCATTTCCTCCGCTAGCATAGGATCGACCGAGTCAACCAGCGTCGGGTCAACGGAAACCACGACTCCCTATTCTACTGTTTCTGAGACCACTGCGACCGTCGAATCGACATCGGCCTCGACAGTCAGTGCCGGTACCATCGAAACTACCACTGTTCCAACAGCAGAATCTTCCATTTCCTCCGCTAGCATAGGATCGACCGAGTCAACCAGCGTCGGGTCAACGGAAACCACGACACCCTATTCTACTGTTTCTGAGACCACTGGGACCGTCGAATCGACATCAGCCTCGACAGTCAGTGCCGGTACCAGCGAAACTACTACTGTTCCAACAGCAGAATCTTCCATTTCCTCCGCTAGCATAGGATCGACCGAGTCTACCATCGTCGGGTCAACGGAAACCACGACAGCCTATTCTACTGTTTCTGAGACCACTGCGACCGTCGAATCGACATCGGCCTCGACAGTCAGTGCCGGTACCAGCGAAACTACCACTGTTCCAAGAGCAGAATCTTCCATTTCCTCCGCTAGCATAGGATCGACCGAGTCTACCAGCGTTCCGTCAACGGAATCCACGACAGCCTATTCTACTATTGCTGAAACCACGAGTACCGTCGAATCGACATCAGCCTCGACAGTCAGTGCCGGTACCAGCGAAACTACCACTGTTCCAACAGCAGAATCTTCCATTTCCTCCGCTAGCATAGGATCGACCGAGTCTACCAGCGTTCCGTCAACGGAATCCACGACAGCCTATTCTACTATTGCTGAAACCACGAGTACCGTCGAATCGACATCGGCCTCGACAGTCAGTGCCGGTACCAGCGAAACTACCACTGTTCCAACAGCAGAATCTTCCATTTCTTCCGCTAGCATAGGATCGACCGAGTCTACCAGCGTCGGGTCAACGGAAACCACGACACCCTATTCTACTGTTTCTGAAACAACTGCGACCGTCGAATCGACATCAGCCTCGACAGTCAGTGCCGGTACCAGCGAAACTACCACTGTTCCAACAGCAGAATCTTCCATTTCCTCCGCTAGCATAGGATCGACCGAGTCTACCAGCGTCGGGTCAACGGAAACCACGACAGCCTATTCTACTGTTTCTGAGACCACTGCGACCGTCGAATCGACATCGGCCTCGACAGTCAGTGCCGGTACCAGCGAAACTACCACTGTTCCAAGAGCAGAATCTTCCATTTCCTCCGCTAGCATAGGATCGACCGAGTCTACCAGCGTCGGGTCAACGGAATCCACGACAGCCTATTCTACTATTGCTGAAACCACGAGTACCATCGAATCGACATCAGCCTCGACAGTCAGTGCCGGTACCAGCGAAACTACCACTGTTCCAACAGCAGAATCTTCCATTTCTTCCGCTAGCATAGGATCGACCGAGTCTACCAGCGTCGGGTCAACGGAAACCACGACACCCTATTCTACTGTTTCTGAAACAACTGCGACCGTCGAATCGACATCAGCCTCGACAGTCAGTGCCGGTACCAGCGAAACTACCACTGTTCCAACAGCAGAATCTTCCATTTCCTCCGCTAGCATAGGATCGACCGAGTCAACCAGCGTCGGGTCAACGGAAACCACGACACCCTATTCCATTGTTTCTGAGACCACTGCGACCGTCGAATCGACATCAGCCTCGACAGTCAGTGCCGGTACGAGCGAAACTACCACTGTTCCAACAGCAGAATCTTCCATTTCCTCCGCTAGCATAGGATCGACCGAGTCAACCAGCGTCGGGTCAACGGAAACCACGACACCCTATTCTACTGTTTCTGAGACCACTGCGACCGTCGAATCGACATCGGCCTCGACAGTCAGTGCCGGTACCATCGAAACTACCACTGTTCCAACAGCAGAATCTTCCATTTCCTCCGCTAGCATAGGATCGACCGAGTCAACCAGCGTCGGGTCAACGGAAACCACGACACCCTATTCTACTGTTTCTGAGACCACTGGGACCGTCGAATCGACATCAGCCTCGACAGTCAGTGCCGGTACCAGCGAAACTACTACTGTTCCAACAGCAGAATCTTCCATTTCCTCCGCTAGCATAGGATCGACCGAGTCTACCAGCGTCGGGTCAACGGAAACCACGACAGCCTATTCTACTGTTTCTGAGACCACTGCGACCGTCGAATCGACATCGGCCTCGACAGTCAGTGCCGGTACCAGCGAAACTACCACTGTTCCAAGAGCAGAATCTTCCATTTCCTCCGCTAGCATAGGATCGACCGAGTCTACCAGCGTTCCGTCAACGGAATCCACGACAGCCTATTCTACTATTGCTGAAACCACGAGTACCGTCGAATCGACATCAGCCTCGACAGTCAGTGCCGGTACCAGCGAAACTACCACTGTTCCAACAGCAGAATCTTCCATTTCCTCCGCTAGCATAGGATCGACCGAGTCTACCAGCGTTCCGTCAACGGAATCCACGACAGCCTATTCTACTATTGCTGAAACCACGAGTACCGTCGAATCGACATCGGCCTCGACAGTCAGTGCCGGTACCAGCGAAACTACCACTGTTCCAACAGCAGAATCTTCCATTTCTTCCGCTAGCATAGGATCGACCGAGTCTACCAGCGTCGGGTCAACGGAAACCACGACACCCTATTCTACTGTTTCTGAAACAACTGCGACCGTCGAATCGACATCAGCCTCGACAGTCAGTGCCGGTACCAGCGAAACTACCACTGTTCCAAGAGCAGAATCTTCCATTTCCTCCGCTAGCATAGGATCGACCGAGTCTACCAGCGTCGGGTCAACGGAATCCACGACAGCCTATTCTACTATTGCTGAAACCACGAGTACCATCGAATCGACATCAGCCTCGACAGTCAGTGCCGGTACCAGCGAAACTACCACTGTTCCAACAGCAGAATCTTCCATTTCTTCCGCTAGCATAGGATCGACCGAGTCTACCAGCGTCGGGTCAACGGAAACCACGACACCCTATTCTACTGTTTCTGAAACAACTGCGACCGTCGAATCGACATCAGCCTCGACAGTCAGTGCCGGTACCAGCGAAACTACCACTGTTCCAACAGCAGAATCTTCCATTTCCTCCGCTAGCATAGGATCGACCGAGTCAACCAGCGTCGGGTCAACGGAAACCACGACACCCTATTCTATTGTTTCTGAGACCACTGCGACCGTCGAATCGACATCAGCCTCGACAGTCAGTGCCGGTACCAGCGAAACTACCACTGTTCCAACAGCAGAATCTTCCATTTCCTCCGCTAGCATAGGATCGACCGAGTCTACCAGCGTCGGGTCAACGGAAACCATTACACCCTATTCTACTGTTTCTGAGACCACTGCGACCGTCGAATCGACATCGGCCTCGACAGTCAGTGCCGGTACCAGCGAAACTACCACTGTTCCAACAGCAGAATCTTCCATTTCCTCCGCTAGCATAGGATCGACCGAGTCTACCAGCGTCGGGTCAACGGAAACCACGACACCCTATTCTACTGTTTCTGAGACCACTGCGACCGTCGAATCGACATCAGCCTCGACAGTCAGTGCCGGTACCAGCGAAACTACTACTGTTCCAACAGCAGAATCTTCCATTTCCTCCGCTAGCATAGGATCGACCGAGTCTACCAGCGTCGGGTCAACGGAAACCACGACAGCCTATTCTACTGTTTCTGAGACCACTGCGACCGTCGAATCGACATCGGCCTCGACAGTCAGTGCCGGTACCAGCGAAACTACCACTGTTCCAAGAGCAGAATCTTCCATTTCCTCCGCTAGCATAGGATCGACCGAGTCTACCAGCGTTCCGTCAACGGAATCCACGACAGCCTATTCTACTATTGCTGAAACCACGAGTACCGTCGAATCGACATCAGCCTCGACAGTCAGTGCCGGTACCAGCGAAACTACCACTGTTCCAACAGCAGAATCTTCCATTTCCTCCGCTAGCATAGGATCGACCGAGTCTACCAGCGTTCCGTCAACGGAATCCACGACAGCCTATTCTACTGTTTCTGAAACAACTGCGACCGTCGAATCGACATCAGCCTCGACAGTCAGTGCCGGTACCAGCCAAACTACCACTGTTCCAACAGCAGAATCTTCCATTTCCTCCGCTAGCATAGGATCGACCGAGTCTACCAGCGTTCCGTCAACGGAATCCACGACAGCCTATTCTACTATTGCTGAAACCACGAGTACCGTCGAATCGACATCGGCCTCGACAGTCAGTGCCGGTACCAGCGAAACTACCACTGTTCCAACAGCAGAATCTTCCATTTCCTCCGCTAGCATAGGATCGACCGAGTCTACCAGCGTCGGGTCAACGGAAACCACGACACCCTATTCTACTGTTTCTGAGACCACTGCGACCGTCGAATCGACATCAGCCTCGACAGTCAGTGCCGGTACCAGCGAAACTACCACTGTTCCAACAGCAGAATCTTCCATTTCCTCCGCTAGCATAGGATCGACCGAGTCTACCAGCGTCGGGTCAACGGAAACCACGACAGCCTATTCTACTGTTTCTGAGACCACTGCGACCGTCGAATCGACATCGGCCTCGACAGTCAGTGCCGGTACCAGCGAAACTACCACTGTTCCAAGAGCAGAATCTTCCATTTCCTCCGCTAGCATAGGATCGACCGAGTCTACCAGCGTCGGGTCAACGGAATCCACGACAGCCTATTCTACTATTGCTGAAACCACGAGTACCGTCGAATCGACATCAGCCTCGACAGTCAGTGCCGGTACCAGCGAAACTACCACTGTTCCAACAGCAGAATCTTCCATTTCCTCCGCTAGCATAGGATCGACCGAGTCTACCAGCGTTCCGTCAACGGAATCCACGACAGCCTATTCTACTATTGCTGAAACCACGAGTACCGTCGAATCGACATCGGCCTCGACAGTCAGTGCCGGTACCAGCGAAACTACCACTGTTCCAACAGCAGAATCTTCCATTTCCTCCGCTAGCATAGGATCGACCGAGTCTACCAGCGTCGGGTCAACGGAATCCACGACAGCCTATTCTACTATTGCTGAAACCACGAGTACCGTCGAATCGACATCAGCCTCGACAGTCAGTGCCGGTACCAGCGAAACTACCACTGTTCCAACAGCAGAATCTTCCATTTCCTCCGCTAGCATAGGATCGACCGAGTCTACCAGCGTTCCGTCAACGGAATCCACGACAGCCTATTCTACTATTGCTGAAACCACGAGTACCGTCGAATCGACATCAGCCTCGACAGTCAGTGCCGGTACCAGCGAAACTACCACTGTTCCAACAGCAGAATCTTCCATTTCCTCCGCTAGCATAGGATCGACCGAGTCTACCAGCGTCGGGTCAACGGAATCCACGACAGCCTATTCTACTATTGCTGAAACCACGAGTACCATCGAATCGACATCAGCCTCGACAGTCAGTGCCGGTACCAGCGAAACTACCACTGTTCCAACAGCAGAATCTTCCATTTCCTCCGCTAGCATAGGATCGACCGAGTCTACCAGCGTCGGGTCAACGGAAACCACGACACCCTATTCTACTGTTTCTGAAACAACTGCGACCGTCGAATCGACATCAGCCTCGACAGTCAGTGCCGGTACCAGCGAAACTACCACTGTTCCAACAGCAGAATCTTCCATTTCCTCCGCTAGCATAGGATCGACCGAGTCAACCAGCGTCGGGTCAACGGAAACCACGACACCCTATTCTATTGTTTCTGAGACCACTGCGACCGTCGAATCGACATCAGCCTCGACAGTCAGTGCCGGTACGAGCGAAACTACCACTGTTCCAACAGCAGAATCTTCCATTTCCTCCGCTAGCATAGGATCGACCGAGTCAACCAGCGTCGGGTCAACGGAAACCACGACACCCTATTCTACTGTTTCTGAGACCACTGCGACCGTCGAATCGACATCGGCCTCGACAGTCAGTGCCGGTACCATCGAAACTACCACTGTTCCAACAGCAGAATCTTCCATTTCCTCCGCTAGCATAGGATCGACCGAGTCAACCAGCGTCGGGTCAACGGAATCCACGACAGCCTATTCTACTATTGCTGAAACCACGAGTACCGTCGAATCGACATCAGCCTCGACAGTCAGTGCCGGTACCAGCGAAACTACCACTGTTCCAACAGCAGAATCTTCCATTTCCTCCGCTAGCATAGGATCGACCGAGTCTACCAGCGTTCCGTCAACGGAATCCACGACAGCCTATTCTACTATTGCTGAAACCACGAGTACCGTCGAATCGACATCGGCCTCGACAGTCAGTGCCGGTACCAGCGAAACTACCACTGTTCCAACAGCAGAATCTTCCATTTCTTCCGCTAGCATAGGATCGACCGAGTCTACCAGCGTCGGGTCAACGGAAACCACGACACCCTATTCTACTGTTTCTGAAACAACTGCGACCGTCGAATCGACATCAGCCTCGACAGTCAGTGCCGGTACCAGCGAAACTACCACTGTTCCAACAGCAGAATCTTCCATTTCCTCCGCTAGCATAGGATCGACCGAGTCTACCAGCGTTCCGTCAACGGAATCCACGACAGCCTATTCTACTATTGCTGAAACCACGAGTACCGTCGAATCGACATCAGCCTCGACAGTCAGTGCCGGTACCAGCGAAACTACCACTGTTCCAACAGCAGAATCTTCCATTTCCTCCGCTAGCATAGGATCGACCGAGTCTACCAGCGTTCCGTCAACGGAATCCACGACAGCCTATTCTACTATTGCTGAAACCACGAGTACCGTCGAATCGACATCGGCCTCGACAGTCAGTGCCGGTACCAGCGAAACTACCACTGTTCCAACAGCAGAATCTTCCATGTCAACCGCAAGCATAGGATCGACCGAGTCTACCAGCGTCGGGTCAACGGAAACCATTACACCCTATTCTACTGTTTCTGAGACCACTGCGACCGTCGAATCGACATCAGCCTCGACAGTCAGTGCCGGTACCAGCGAAACTACCACTGTTCCAACAGCAGAATCTTCCATTTCCTCCGCTAGCATAGGATCGACCGAGTCTACCAGCGTTCCGTCAACGGAATCCACGACAGCCTATTCTACTATTGCTGAAACCACGAGTACCGTCGAATCGACATCGGCCTCGACAGTCAGTGCCGGTACCAGCGAAACTACCACTGTTCCAACAGCAGAATCTTCCATTTCCTCCGCTAGCATAGGATCGACCGAGTCTACCAGCGTCGGGTCAACGGAAACCACGACACCCTATTCTACTGTTTCTGAGACCACTGCGACCGTCGAATCGACATCAGCCTCGACAGCCAGTGCCGGTACCAGCGAAACTACTACTGTTCCAACAGCAGAATCTTCCATTTCCTCCGCTAGCATAGGATCGACCGAGTCTACCAGCGTCGGGTCAACGGAAACCACGACAGCCTATTCTACTGTTTCTGAGACCACTGCGACCGTCGAATCGACATCGGCCTCGACAGTCAGTGCCGGTACCAGCGAAACTACCACTGTTCCAAGAGCAGAATCTTCCATTTCCTCCGCTAGCATAGGATCGACCGAGTCTACCAGCGTCGGGTCAACGGAATCCACGACAGCCTATTCTACTATTGCTGAAACCACGAGTACCGTCGAATCGACATCAGCCTCGACAGTCAGTGCCGGTACCAGCGAAACTACCACTGTTCCAACAGCAGAATCTTCCATTTCCTCCGCTAGCATAGGATCGACCGAGTCTACCAGCGTTCCGTCAACGGAATCCACGACAGCCTATTCTACTATTGCTGAAACCACGAGTACCGTCGAATCGACATCGGCCTCGACAGTCAGTGCCGGTACCAGCGAAACTACCACTGTTCCAACAGCAGAATCTTCCATTTCCTCCGCTAGCATAGGATCGACCGAGTCTACCAGCGTCGGGTCAACGGAATCCACGACAGCCTATTCTACTATTGCTGAAACCACGAGTACCGTCGAATCGACATCAGCCTCGACAGTCAGTGCCGGTACCAGCGAAACTACCACTGTTCCAACAGCAGAATCTTCCATTTCCTCCGCTAGCATAGGATCGACCGAGTCTACCAGCGTTCCGTCAACGGAATCCACGACAGCCTATTCTACTTTTGCTGACACCACGAGTACCGTCGAATCGACATCGGCCTCGACAGTCAGTGCCGGTACCAGCGAAACTACCACTGTTCCAACAGCAGAATCTTCCATTTCCTCCGCTAGCATAGGATCGACCGAGTCTACCAGCGTCGGGTCAACGGAAACCACGACACCCTATTCTACTGTTTCTGAGACCACTGCGACCGTCGAATCGACATCAGCCTCGACAGCCAGTGCCGGTACCAGCGAAACTACTACTGTTCCAACAGCAGAATCTTCCATTTCCTCCGCTAGCATAGGATCGACCGAGTCTACCAGCGTCGGGTCAACGGAAACCACGACAGCCTATTCTACTGTTTCTGAGACCACTGCGACCGTCGAATCGACATCGGCCTCGACAGTCAGTGCCGGTACCAGCGAAACTACCACTGTTCCAAGAGCAGAATCTTCCATTTCCTCCGCTAGCATAGGATCGACCGAGTCTACCAGCGTCGGGTCAACGGAATCCACGACAGCCTATTCTACTATTGCTGAAACCACGAGTACCGTCGAATCGACATCAGCCTCGACAGTCAGTGCCGGTACCAGCGAAACTACCACTGTTCCAACAGCAGAATCTTCCATTTCCTCCGCTAGCATAGGATCGACCGAGTCTACCAGCGTTCCGTCAACGGAATCCACGACAGCCTATTCTACTATTGCTGAAACCACGAGTACCGTCGAATCGACATCGGCCTCGACAGTCAGTGCCGGTACCAGCGAAACTACCACTGTTCCAACAGCAGAATCTTCCATTTCCTCCGCTAGCATAGGATCGACCGAGTCTACCAGCGTCGGGTCAACGGAATCCACGACAGCCTATTCTACTATTGCTGAAACCACGAGTACCGTCGAATCGACATCAGCCTCGACAGTCAGTGCCGGTACCAGCGAAACTACCACTGTTCCAACAGCAGAATCTTCCATTTCCTCCGCTAGCATAGGATCGACCGAGTCTACCAGCGTTCCGTCAACGGAATCCACGACAGCCTATTCTACTATTGCTGAAACCACGAGTACCGTCGAATCGACATCAGCCTCGACAGTCAGTGCCGGTACCAGCGAAACTACCACTGTTCCAACAGCAGAATCTTCCATTTCCTCCGCTAGCATAGGATCGACCGAGTCTACCAGCGTTCCGTCAACGGAATCCACGACAGCCTATTCTACTATTGCTGAAACCTCGAGTACCGTCGAATCGACATCGGCCTCGACAGTCAGTGCCGGTACCAGCGAAACTACCACTGTTCCAAGAGCAGAATCTTCCATTTCCTCCGCTAGCATAGGATCGACCGAGTCTACCAGCGTCGGGTCAACGGAAACCACGACAGCCTATTCTACTGTTTCTGAGACCACTGCGACCGTCGAATCGACATCGGCCTCGACAGTCAGTGCCGGTACCAGCGAAACTACCAATGTTCCAAGAGCAGAATCTTCCATTTCCTCCGCTAGCATAGGATCGACCGAGTCTACCAGCGTCGGGTCAACGGAATCCACGACAGCCTATTCTACTATTGCTGAAACCACGAGTACCATCGAATCGACATCAGCCTCGACAGTCAGTGCCGGTACCAGCGAAACTACCACTGTTCCAACAGCAGAATCTTCCATTTCTTCCGCTAGCATAGGATCGACCGAGTCTACCAGCGTCGGGTCAACGGAAACCACGACACCCTATTCTACTGTTTCTGAAACAACTGCGACCGTCGAATCGACATCAGCCTCGACAGTCAGTGCCGGTACCAGCGAAACTACCACTGTTCCAACAGCAGAATCTTCCATTTCCTCCGCTAGCATAGGATCGACCGAGTCAACCAGCGTCGGGTCAACGGAAACCACGACACCCTATTCTATTGTTTCTGAGACCACTGCGACCGTCGAATCGACATCAGCCTCGACAGTCAGTGCCGGTACGAGCGAAACTACCACTGTTCCAACAGCAGAATCTTCCATTTCCTCCGCTAGCATAGGATCGACCGAGTCAACCAGCGTCGGGTCAACGGAACCCACGACACCCTATTCTACTGTTTCTGAGACCACTGCGACCGTCGAATCGACATCGGCCTCGACAGTCAGTGCCGGTACCATCGAAACTACCACTGTTCCAACAGCAGAATCTTCCATTTCCTCCGCTAGCATAGGATCGACCGAGTCAACCAGCGTCGGGTCAACGGAAACCACGACACCCTATTCTACTGTTTCTGAGACCACTGGGACCGTCGAATCGACATCAGCCTCGACAGTCAGTGCCGGTACCAGCGAAACTACTACTGTTCCAACAGCAGAATCTTCCATTTCCTCCGCTAGCATAGGATCGACCGAGTCTACCAGCGTCGGGTCAACGGAAACCACGACAGCCTATTCTACTGTTTCTGAAACCACGAGTACCGTCGAATCGACATCGGCCTCGACAGTCAGTGCCGGTACCAGCGAAACTACCACTGTTCCAACAGCAGAATCTTCCATTTCCTCCGCTAGCATAGGATCGACCGAGTCTACCAGCGTCGGGTCAACGGAAACCACGACACCCTATTCTACTGTTTCTGAGACCACTGCGACCGTCGAATCGACATCAGCCTCGACAGTCAGTGCCGGTACCAGCGAAACTACTACTGTTCCAACAGCAGAATCTTCCATTTCCTCCGCTAGCATAGGATCGACCGAGTCTACCAGCGTTCCGTCAACGGAATCCACGACAGCCTATTCTACTATTGCTGAAACCACTGCGACCGTCGAATCGACATCGGCCTCGACAGTCAGTGCCGGTACCAGCGAAACTACCACTGTTCCAAGAGCAGAATCTTCCATTTCCTCCGCTAGCATAGGATCGACCGAGTCTACCAGCGTCGGGTCAACGGAATCCACGACAGCCTATTCTACTATTGCTGAAACCACGAGTACCGTCGAATCGACATCAGCCTCGACAGTCAGTGCCGGTACCAGCGAAACTACCACTGTTCCAACAGCAGAATCTTCCATTTCCTCCGCTAGCATAGGATCGACCGAGTCTACCAGCGTTCCGTCAACGGAATCCACGACAGCCTATTCTACTATTGCTGAAACCACGAGTACCGTCGAATCGACATCGGCCTCGACAGTCAGTGCCGGTACCAGCGAAACTACCACTGTTCCAACAGCAGAATCTTCCATTTCCTCCGCTAGCATAGGATCGACCGAGTCTACCAGCGTCGGGTCAACGGAATCCACGACAGCCTATTCTACTATTGCTGAAACCACGAGTACCGTCGAATCGACATCAGCCTCGACAGTCAGTGCCGGTACCAGCGAAACTACCACTGTTCCAACAGCAGAATCTTCCATTTCCTCCGCTAGCATAGGATCGACCGAGTCTACCAGCGTTCCGTCAACGGAATCCACGACAGCCTATTCTACTATTGCTGAAACCACGAGTACCGTCGAATCGACATCAGCCTCGACAGTCAGTGCCGGTACCAGCGAAACTACCACTGTTCCAACAGCAGAATCTTCCATTTCCTCCGCTAGCATAGGATCGACCGAGTCTACCAGCGTTCCGTCAACGGAATCCACGACAGCCTATTCTACTATTGCTGAAACCACGAGTACCGTCGAATCGACATCGGCCTCGACAGTCAGTGCCGGTACCAGCGAAACTACCACTGTTCCAAGAGCAGAATCTTCCATTTCCTCCGCTAGCATAGGATCGACCGAGTCTACCAGCGTCGGGTCAACGGAAACCACGACAGCCTATTCTACTGTTTCTGAGACCACTGCGACCGTCGAATCGACATCGGCCTCGACAGTCAGTGCCGGTACCAGCGAAACTACCACTGTTCCAACAGCAGAATCTTCCATTTCCTCCGCTAGCATAGGATCGACCGAGTCTACCAGCGTCGGGTCAACGGAATCCACGACAGCCTATTATACTGTTTCTGAGACCACTGGCACCGTCGAATCGACATCAGCCTCGACAGTCAGTGCCGGTACCAGCGAAACTACTACTGTTCCAACAGCAGAATCTTCCATTTCCTCCGCTAGCATAGGATCGACCGAGTCTACCAGCGTCGGGTCAACGGAAACCACGACACCCTATTCTACTGTTTCTGAGACCACTGGGACCGTCGAATCGACATCAGCCTCGACAGTTAGTGCCGGTACCAGCGAAACTACTACTGTTCCAACAGCAGAATCTTCCATTTCCTCCGCTAGCATAGGATCGACCGAGTCTACCAGCGTCGGGTCAACGGAATCCACGACAGCCTATTCTACTATTGCTGAAACCACGAGTACCGTCGAATCGACATCAGCCTCGACAGTCAGTGCCGGTACCAGCGAAACTACCACTGTTCCAACAGCAGAATCTTCCATTTCCTCCGCTAGCATAGGA
Source organism: Hirudinaria manillensis (assembly GCA_034509925.1). NCBI lineage: Eukaryota > Metazoa > Annelida > Clitellata > Hirudinida > Hirudinidae > Hirudinaria > Hirudinaria manillensis. Next base: position 7,921,231 of record CM067533.1, read on the forward strand.
TCGACCGAGTCTACCAGCGTTCCGTCAACGGAATCCACGACAGCCTATTCTACTATTGCTGAAACCACGAGTACCGTCGAATCGACATCGGCCTCGACAGTCAGTGCCGGTACCAGCGAAACTACCACTGTTCCAAGAGCAGAATCTTCCATTTCCTCCGCTAGCATAGGATCGACCGAGTCTACCAGCATCGGGTCAACGGAATCCACGACAGCCTACTATACTGTTTCTGAGACCACTGGGACCGTCGAATCGACATCAGCCTCGACAGTCAGTGCCGGTACCAGCGAAACTACTACTGTTCCAACAGCAGAATCTTCCATTTCCTCCGCTAGCATAGGATCGACCGAGTCTACCAGCGTCGGGTCAACGGAAACCACGACACCCTATTCTACTGTTTCTGAGACCACTGCGACCGTCGAATCGACATCGGCCTCGACAGTCAGTGCCGGTACCAGCGAAACTACCACTGTTCCAACAGCAGAATCTTCCATTTCCTACGCTAGCATAGGTTCGACCGAGTCTACCAGCGTCGGGTCAACGGAAACCACGACAGCCTATTCTACTGTTTCTGAGACCACTGCGACCGTCGAATCGACATCGGCCTCGACAATCAGTGCCGGTACCAGCGAAACTACCACTGTTCCAACAGCAGAATCTTCCATTTCCTCCGCTAGCATAGGATCGACCGAGTCTACCAGCGTCGGGTCAACGGAATCCACGACAGCCTATTCTACTATTGCTGAAACCACGAGTACCGTCGAATCGACATCGGCCTCGACAATCAGTGCCGGTACCAGCGAAACTACCACTGTTCCAACAGCAGAATCTTCCATTTCCTCCGCTAGCATAGGATCGACCGAGTCTACCAGCGTCGGGTCAACGGAAACCATTACACCCTATTCTACTGTTTCTGAGACCACTGCGACCGTCGAATCGACATCAGCCTCGACAGTCAGTGCCGGTACCAGCGAAACTACCACTGTTCCAACAGCAGAATCTTCCATTTCCTACGCTAGCATAGGATCGACCGAGTCTACCAGCGTCGGGTCAACGGAATCCACGACAGCCTATTCTACTGTTTCTGAGACCACTGCGACCGTCGAATCAACATCAGCCTCGACAGTTGGTTTCGGCATCGGGGAATCAACCTCTTCAAAGCCCGCATTTAGCGAATCCAGTGTTGGAATTTTTGTAACTTCTGGATTACAGTCTTCTGTCTCTTCCTCTATTTTCTCCCATCCCCCATCCAGTATTGACTCAGGCTTATCAAGTAAATTTTCTATTGTTTAGTTTTTCCTACCTATCAAGGGGTTTATTTTTTTAACTTTTTTTGCTTCAGGTTCTTCACCATTTTCAGTATCAGTTAATGTATCTTTGGAAAGTTCCATATTTCCACTTTCTACAGCATATATCTCTCAAGTTTCCGACTCTGTATTTTCTACAACCTCTAGTCCCAGTTTACTCTCTATGACATTGTCATCATCTGCAGGTTAGATTTTTGAGTTTCTTGGTTGTTCAATCTATTCTTTTATTAATTTCTTATTCTTGTCATTTAAGGGTCCTGTCCTCCTTATTACTGTCCGTTTTGCTCATCTGACTACGATTGCAAAACAAATCAAAAACTAGTTTTATGCTCTTACTCTGTTAGTCTTATATAATTTATTTAACATTTTTATACAACGTAGCACTGAATTGAGATATTTTGTATTAACAGGACGTTTGTTTTACGAACGTGACAAGAAATGAACGTGGTGTCATAGTGCATCAAAATAAAGGTTGCATGGCTTCCTCTCAGTGTTCCTCAGTTTCAGGTTCTTGTTCAAATTCTGGTTGTTTGACTTGCTCTCTGGGATCGTGTTCTCCTGGTAAGTTGATTTTTATGAAATATATTTCTTAGATTTATAAATTTGTTAATTTTGTTCTTTAAGGTTGCCCTCCTTATTACTGTCCTTTATGTTCATCTCTTTCTGAATGCGAAACGAATCCTTCGGTCACTCTTTGCAATCAGGCTACTGTCAGTTCATTTGGTTCAATTCATAATATTGTCAGTTTTTGTATTTACCCTTTTCTTTAATTTACTAGGAATTATGCTTTACAAATACCTCAAGAAACGACCGAGGTGTGATAGTTCACCAAAATAAAGGATGCATCCCAGCTGCTCAATGTCCTACTCCGTCCGCTGCCTGCAATAATGGGATCTGTCTAACCTGTCAAAATGGCTCCTGTGATGGTGGAGGTATTATATTTATTTTATTCTCTGTGTTCTGTTGCAACATTTGGTAATGAAATTTATTTCTTTTTACTGTAGTTCCATTTACAACACCTACAGCAGTACCGGCACAAACGACGTATACAGGTATTTTTGGAGTCGTACAATTAGATAACATGTTATGATTAAAGGAATAAGACGCTCACAGTTAATGGTTGATTACATTAGGTTCATTGCCTGCAAGACCATGCTGTTTCAAGTCTATTTGTCCAATTTGCAAAAATGAATACGGAGAATGTTCTACTAGTGAAATCATCTATGCAAGCTGTGAAATAGGACTGGTAAATAAAATCGCTTTGATACATTTGATAAAATTTAACAAGAGTTGCTCAGCATAATGAGGTTAATCTTTAAATTTAAGGATTACTGTAAGAGACAGTATACAATAAGCTTAGCAGGATCAATCATAAGGGACGAGAGATCATGTTCATCATTCTCTTCCTGTCCTTCAGGAGAAGATAGATCATTGTATTCTACCAATACGATAGTTACATCGTGTGCTAGTCCAAAGAACTGCGAATATAATCCAGCCAATTGTAAAGGTGATTTACTGACTCTATCATGTATTTGTACTATGAGAAATTATGTCGTTATTTCAATGCATAAATTAAGTTTTCGTGTTTACATATTATCACTTAATGAAACAGAGAAACCGTAAATAATGATATTTTAATTCAATCGTAGTATGTTGAGCCTAGGTTATCGTTTCTATGTCTTATTGACTAGGAAATGTCTTTAGTCTGTTGAGTTATATAATAATTGTGCACAATCTATGGAATCGAGAGAAAATAATTTATATCAAACTTAATTGGAACATCAGACCCTTGCGCTAGTTCTCCATGCAAAAACGGTGCTACCTGCAATTCCACCAACGAATTGGACTACAGATGCAAGTGTGACATTGGATGGAAAGGAAAGAATTGCGAAAGTAAATATCGCAATCCATTGTTGTAATTATTTTGTTTCATCAAGTTAATTGTTAAGTGTTAAATAGTCAGAAATATTCAACCATATTTAATTTTGTAATTTTTCTGTTTGAAGGTCTCGGGCAATTTTTCCCATATGGACCAATCTATGGCGACAAGAAATTGCTTTTAAATAATGGCGATGGTGGTTACGCCCAAATTCGATTTCCGTTGCCTTTTAAATTCGGTTGTCAAAAATATGATAGCTATTTCGTAAGTTATTATTCTCAAGCAGTAATTAATACTTGGCATATAATATATACTTATTTTCCATACCACAGGTGAATGTTAACGGATATATCACTTTGGGTAGCACTATGGTAAACCGCAATCCTTCTTCTTTTCCCATAAAAGGAAATCCTGCAAACATGGCAATCATAGCTCCATTTTGGTCTGATTTGGATATAAGTTATGGCGATGGAACCATTTATTACAATTGTCACAGTCGACTTAATGAAGATTTTGACGATGTGTTTGTCCCCATTGAGAGTTCATTTGTGTTTAATGTGACCGATGAATTCATAAAACGATATAAGGGTGACAGCAGCTTTTCGTCCACAATGGTTTGCATCATCACTTATTATAAAGTCTCCCCATTTCCAAGTTACTATAAGTACGAAGAGGTTAGTTTAGAGTCGCATTTGAAATTCATTGTGATAGTGAATAATTTTGATTGATTCAGTTTCTTTGATACTTGAATAAACTCATAAAAAAATAAAGTTAGAATAACAGTTATTTTGTTGAATTGTAGCAGGCAAGTTTCCAAGTAGTTCTAGCTTCAGATGCCAGGACTGAAAGGTCTTACACACTTTTTAACTACGAGAATAACAACTGGAAAATATCTGCCAATAGAAAAATATCTCAAGGGTTTCAATATGAGCAAACGTCTGCGCCACAACCGTCGTATTACGACTTCTTTACATCTATGAAAATGTCAGCACATTATACATATAGAATCCAGGGTCCTGCAGGTATGTGTCACATTTACCAATATTTCTGCTGTTTATGAATTTATTAATAAATCAAATGTATTCCATATATAGGACCTCAGGGACAGTGGCTCTTCAACACAAGCTTTGATAGCGATCAATATTGTCACTCTGATAGAGACGAATATAAATGCAGAATGTGGTCCAATCAGCAATATCAAGAACATAAAGTGTTCTTTGATAGATATAAAAATTTCGCTCCACCTTGTCCATGTTTTCTATGGCAGGCTAATAATGTCATGTTTAATCCAGTTTTCCGTCAAGCAAAAAATACCTTTTGCTTCAACATGGCACCTCAAAGAAACGTTTACAACCAATACATTTTGGAAAAGGTAGTCTTACGTGAAATACACGAAATAAATGAAGTATAATTAAAACGATTAAAACGAATATTTATTGTAAATTGAATTTTACATAGTCTAATTGTATTATTTTCAGTCATGCTGCTACTCAGAAACATCAGGCAAACTCATCACAGAACCCTCCTGGGAAAGTGGGTCAATCTCTTTAAAGCATCCATACATTAGTATGAGAGATGATGAAGCTAAAGAATGGTGCTGTGGAAAGAAGAATGGACCAGGCTTAAATGGTCGATATCTGGATACGTGCAAATTCTTTTTCAAAGCTCGTCCAATCGACAAATGCGAGAATTATCAACTTCCTCGAAATGGTGAGCATCAATGGAGCTTCATTTCGAAATTAAAACATAAATACATTCTAAGGTGCAGCCTCTTGTAAATCTATTTTTAAATTATCATATCATTCTAGATGCAAATGTCAAAATTCGCAAGTCAGAGAACATATTGAAATTTATTTTTTAGCTTTTTCATTTGGAGAGCCTCATATTATTACTCCGGACAACGCCACCTACGTGTTTAATGGACTGGGTGAATATTGGCTCATTAAAGATACACAAAAGCTACTTTTACAAGGAAGAACTGGCAAAGCATGGGATTTAAATGGAATTGACGTAAATTTCACCGTCTTCACAGCATTCGCAGCTGTTGGAGTTATGGATGGAGTGAATTCATCGAGATTATTTGTCGGTCTCAACAAGGACAGAAATGGTAACCGAGTCTTATATTTAACATTAAGTAGTATTCTGCCAATTCTGCTACTTGTGTTTTTGTCGTTCTTAGACTTAATAGTGATGATCAACGATACTACGAACATATCTGATGTATGGCAAAAATCTGAAGAAAAATCATTCAATGGATTACACATTTGGAAGGATGGAAACTCTCTCGTTGCTATCTATGACTCAGGTAATTAAAGTGAACAACAAAAAAGTAGATTTATTATTTAATATACCAAACATATTAACTCCAATACTTATAATGATTGCATAAAACTTCATATTCTTTTTTCAGGCTTTGGGTTCGAAATAAGTCTCGGGTTCCAACAGTTGTCGTGCTCTCTGATTTTACCCACCAATATGTTGGGTGGTCAAAATTTCAAAGGACTTTTTGGCAACTACGATGGTATACCAAATAACGATCTAAATTGCAATCCAGAAAGTCTTCGGTGCAACGCCGAAAAATGTGCGACAATTGATACGTCGAATGTTTCGGAAAAGGAAATTTATGAATGCGCCCAGACTTGTAAGTAGTTTCTTTATTGAGTTTAGCGGTGAAATTTCGCTATTGTAATATTTTTAAAATGTATTTATTATAGGGATGGTCGAAAGAGTAGAAAACACTCTATTTTATTATGAGGATCCAAAAAATAGTGCAGCTTTAAGGAGTCCAGACTTTGTTCCAGAATTTGACTTAAGTGTTTCAGATGTAGAAATTCCTTCAATAAAGTCAACAATTTGCAATGCATCGGGATCATTTGGTTACAGCGTTGATGCTTGTGTTTACGACTACCTGCGAACCAGAAACAAAAAATTAGCAGTTGATACTCTCATCACTTCTCAAGATTATTTCAATGCTCAAACATCAAGGGGTACTTTTATGTCAACTTCATTCTGCTAAATATTAACTATTACATAACGACTTGTTATTATATATATTAATACTTTTGCCCCATTCTTAAATTTTTCATCTTGAGTAACATAAAAGATAAAAAATTTACAAAATAATTTGTTTTCTCAGATACATCAAATATCATCAGAGTAACTGGACCAGAAAATAATCCAATTGACCGTATCAAATGGAACGTTGGAGAGGAGTCATCCATTGAACTAAAAGTCATTCCTGCCAAGACCATTCCAAATCCCATAATAATGATGAATTTCACTTTGGAAAGTGGAACCAATTATTCATTTCTTCAGTCTCCAACTGACCTATTGAAGTGGAAATTTACATGGACACCGAAGTCTCTCAGCCCTGTAACACTTAGGTAAGAATTTGCTTAAACATTAGGCTGAGTTAATGATTGTTATAATGCTATATTCATTTCGTTATTGCAGCTTTATCGGATCTGATAGCATCAACAACTTCACAGTTCCTCTAAATATCTACATTTCGTTATGCGATTGCAATCGACATGGCACTTGTCAATGGACTTTAAGTGATAAAAACGCCAACCAAACCAACTATTTCCAAGTCGCAACTTGTTTCTGCGATCAGAACTATATAGGTTAAAATTACATCAATAACCACGATTTCTTTGTATAATTTCTATGTCAATTCCCATATTTACTGTATCCATGCCTTTAGGTGACAGATGTGAATCTCCGATAGACCAATGTTTTGGAAAACCATGTGGAAACAGCACCTGCAAAAATCTTTCTCCTGAGGAAGTGGATGAGGAAAATAAGAAGTACAACATTACAAACCATCCTGGATACGTGTGTATTAGCTGTGACCCTGGTTTTTCGTACAATGACTTCAAATGTCAAGGTTACAATCATTGTTTATGAGGCATAAATAATTTATTTTAGTTTTCGAAATTCAACGTCACTTGCTGAATGAAATTTCATATTTAGATATAGACGAATGCGCGAATTCCAGTCTCAACAATTGCACTACAGAAGAGGTATGCATCAACAATCAAGGAGGCTACAGTTGTGAATGTTACGATGAAAACAAACCAGCATGTTCAAGTAATTTAATTTATATTATCATATTTAAGCTTTTATACAAATTTATTTATCCTTAACTTAATTGATTTTGCAAAGGTGATGTAAGTCTAGGTTGGCGAGAGTGATAGAGTTCATTACCCTATGAGTTTATTTTGTTGTTTTATAAGTTCACTTGTTTCATTGTGTTATGTACATAATTCTTTGTTTAATATTGTACATGTTCAATTTGCTATATGTTCTTTCATTTGCTTTGATACCTTAATAAACTCATATTTAAAAAAAAATAGAACACTTTTTTTTTTAAATTTACCTACTATGATTTAAATTTCAGGATGTTATCCCGGACGTTTTGGCGAAAATTGTGACGATTTCTGCCAATGTCCTGAAGAACATTGCGATTCCTTGAACGGTTGTAGTACGTGTCCAAATCCGGGTTTGACAGGGCCAAACTGCTCCACTAATATAGATGAGTGTTCGATATTGACTCCAAGTCCTTGTTCAGCTAACAGCAATTGTTCTGATAGTTATGGAACTTATGAATGTCTGTGCCACTCAGGATATGTTAAGGAATTGGATTCGTGCATTGGTAAGTACGAAGTCTCACTTAGCATTTTTCAATCAAATATGTATTGGTAATATAAACCTACATTTCAGTGAGAGATGTCTGCTTTTACGACGATGATGGATCGGATCTCATCAGCAAGAACATATCGAGATGCAATTATAACGGAACATGTGTTAATGGAAGTGTGACATTAAACCATTACGACTGTATTTGCAACGAAGGGTATGAAGGGAGATTCTGTGAGAATAGTAAGTTCACGTCTTCGTTCATTACGCCACTGGTTCTCAATATAGTAGCGGCATTTTAGTATCTTTAAATGTATCAAATGTATCAATGTATCGTTGACGGTCATCTTTTTATTTAATAGAAATCGATTACTGCAAAACGCAACCTTGTCAGAATAACGCAACTTGCTTGTCTCACCTAAGCTCTTATCAATGTCTTTGCCTGAAAGATTATGGAGGGACACAGTGTCAATATTGTAAGTTGATTGTAATTCTTTGCAAAATTATTTATTTTTTATATGACATTATTTACTTGTATTCAACAGATACAGCCACGTTCACAGAAAGTAAGTACTATTAGCGCTCAACTTAGACTGTCTTGTAATATTTATTAAATTTTCAAACTCTAACAGCACCAATTCAACAAACTGAGACAGACATGACCTGGCTCGTAATCTTACTGGGGACCTTGCTTGGAGTTGCAATACTTGCAATTGCCATACTTCTATCGGTGTGCCTCACAATGAAAGTCTTTGGAAGTCGAAGGAGAAATGAACAGGACAGAAATGAACAACGCCAAGTTCAAACTTCCGCTTCACCACAGCAATCAAAAGTCGAGTCGATCCAAACCACAAACAATCCTCTGCCTCTTCCTCCTCCTCAAAGTTCGACGGTTCCAGTGGTTGGTGTCCAATTGCCTAGACCCCAAAGTAGGGTGTGGAGGGCCGGTTCCAGATGGCTACCTGCTTATATTCCGAGACATCCTGACTTAGTGCACGTGAATTACAGCCCGACGTCTCCAATTCTCAGGGTTTGATTCTATTCGGTCATTATTATGTTTGAGTTTTTTAATAATTAAGCTTTTTAAAATTGGCAGTCTTGGAATGCTCTCAGAGACAACAGATTTAATCCATGGAGGCCACGGCCCCAAGCAAATTTTCAGTTGCCTCACAGTGGAGTTAGTATTACAATGTTTTTCACAGTGTTCTCATGAATTGGTTATGTACAGTATATCAAATATGTATTGCTTATATTATACTGTTTATATTACCTGTTTATATTCCGAGACATATATGTATTTATATATAATTACGATAATATGATTAAATGATTTATGTATATTTATATAAATGATTTTTTTATATAATTTTATGCAAATTTATATATATTTGCACGTATTTACTTTTATATGTGCAACATGTCTTTGCAGGACGCTGGAGGATTCGTAACGAGAATGTAGCCGAAGTGAAACTGAGAGTCTGATGACAAGAACTGTTTGTTAAAATTATAATATTAATTGTTACTTGATTAAAAAAAAACAGCTAGTGGGGCTTATACGAATGTAATTTCTGGTTCTTCATTGCGCTTATATGGACACAATGCATTGCAATCCGTTTTAAATTGTAATTAGCCGGAAAAAAAGATTTAGTTACATTACATTACGTGTGCAGAATGTATGTGCAAAGGTTGAATTGTCATGTTTTTGATTGTAATAAATTTGAGGTTTATTTTTAAAAGTGAAGTTACTCGTTACAATGATACTTTGATCTTTTTGCTTTACATGACGTCAATGATATCATTAATTGGTTGTTGAATTGAAATAGTTGAAATAAAGAAGATGAACACTTATTAAGTTTGAATTGTGATATAAATTAGCCTATAGTTTCATGCTTTTGTGTTGAATCGCATCTTAATTAGAAATAATTTCGCTAGAATTACAAACTGCAGCAAAGATAATATCTGGCATGTAAATGCAAATGGCCAGAGTATTTCTCTCTAAATATAAATAACAATAGTCCTAGTCTGAAGAAGCAGTCTTTTACGTGACACACAGTAGCTTTCGTAATCTGTGACATCAGATATTTATCTTCAAATTTCTTTAGAGAGACATTCAAGACTGGCACACCAAGTAGCAAGGTCGAAGGATAAATCTAGAGACTTGACATTTGCCTAACTATGAATGAAATGCTTACAAACATGTGAATAGACATTTATTATAGACGTTTGACATAAGAAGCCATTAACTTTTCGTTGAACCGTTTTTATTATAAGGTATCCGAACATGAAATTAGTAAAACTGTAAAATTTTATTTCCTAACATGCTGTGGTGAGCAACGCAAATTATAATCAAGTTCCAGATAAGAATTTGAATCAACAATAGCACGTTATGTAAATATAGGTGCTTAGTAGCTCATTATGTCAATAACGATCGTATGCTATCTAGTTTCGATTGCCAATAATGCATTCAAGGCTTCTCACAAAATGTTAAAGGACCGTCAAAATTTAGGAAAGCATTTAACCGGCTATTTTTATAAACAAATCTTTAATCAAAATTTAAGCTTAATAATAACTTAATTAGATTTTCGCTTCCCAATAGAATCGATCATGAAATACTGAAGGGGACTTTGGGGAATTTGAATCTAGACTAGTGATCAACCAGGAGGAGGATTTTCTATATTAAACTTGCATTTTTTTTCATTTTACCATAATATTCTGTTTATGTTTTTAAAATTATTTTTGGGGAGGGTGGGAAGTCACGATCAATCCTCTCCAAATGCCTTCTCTCTTAGACTGCTGATTCTGTATGGGCATTTTAAAAATATCAAGTTATTTTTTTTCGTCTGACTTCATGAAATTCAAGGACTTTTATCCAATAAAATCTGTCTTCGAATTCTCAGAGCTGTTTACGCCTGACAAAAGATTGTGAATAGAGGACTTTCAAAAGCTAAGAGAAGCTAACTTCGATTTGATAGTTTCTAGCTAAATGGTCACACCCTGTCAAGAGAATCTTTACCAGTTACGGGCTCTCACGCGTAAACCACTATAACTTTTACTGTCCCTATTCACCTACTCTTAGTAAAAAGTGAAATTACATTCATCTAACAGCGTTCATTTTTATTTTGATAAAATCTGATTTTCATATTTCATTATCATATCGCATCTCGCATCGGTTCAATTATGCATTGCGGTCCAGTTAGGACAAGTTCAAGAAGTTTAATTCAACTGGTCTCAATTATTTTTATTATTATTTTTAATGAGGAAACTCTTATCTCTTGAAAACCTCAATTTTATATATATAAATTTATTAATATTATTATTAACGTTAACTATTAGTGTATTAATACGGGAACTTTCATCTATATATGTTCTATTCTACTGCGCAGCTCGGCTTTTGATGGCATCTCGCGGCACCACTGCACCCGAATACTTTACTTAAATTCTTCTTTTGAGCCCGAACGAAGCGGCAACTGTGTGCAAATTCTGCGATCCGATTAGAAAGACCATTCACCGACCATTGTAGAATCTTAAACATTGTTCTACTGCTTTGTCGATTTGTATATTTCATCTGTTAATATAACAAGCATTTCTCGGTGCAAATAGGTTTTATTTTGTCCTTTTTTGTTTTTTTCCCTCAGAGAAACGTGTTGCAGACCGTGAGGCAAGCTAAGGTAAGTTTACAGTAGAAACAAGTTGCGACAAATTCGTTCTTATGACTACATTTTATAATCTGCACCAAAACAATCTAAACCCAAATATTAAAAAACCCCGAAGTTTCTTATCATATTTATAAAGTTTGGAATGAAAATTAACCGAGCTCTAAACATCATTCAAACTATCAAATAAATAGTATTTGATGAGTGTTACTGTTATTGTTGCTGCCTATCATCATCATTATCATCATCAGAACTGCCGATATTATGCCATGCAAACCATTCTTGAACTTCAAGAGTACAATTATTTATCGTTTCTTTAGCCTAACTTATTAAATTAAACACGTATTTAACCACTAAAGTTATATTAATCACTGAATCCTCATAAAATACAAACCCTAAGATATTAATTTCACAATTTAAATTGTAAACCATGGCATCGTAGAATTTAATGAGGCAGGTACGACTAACGACGTCTATTGAAGTTCGCTACAGCTTTCACTTCAATACCGCAGAAGCAATGTTGTTGGCCTCAAATTCTTCTTGATATGCTCATTGGAGCGTAATGGTTCTTGACGCTGGCGAGGAAGGCAGAAACTGAAGTTTCTGACTTTTGTTTCGATCTAACTTTCGCATTTTGTGAGGCATTCGATTTTTGCAGTTTAAGCAGAAGATTTGCATTTTTTCCGTTGTATATCTTATTCGATTTTCAATAAGAGACTGCTGACAGAAACTCTAATTCTTCTCCAGTCGGAGGTAAATGCGTTTAAGAATTACATTTCGTTAATTTGTAACTACGATGCCTTAATAAACAATTAATTATAATTATTTCATCGACTCTTTTTTCTTTATTTTGACTAACTTTTCCGTGATAAATATTAGTCTCCTTGATTTGAAGTGGTGTGTACTCAAATCTATAAATTCAATTTTATTGCTATTTCTTGCTTCTCAAGAAGTAGAACTACGCCGATAATTATGTTAGGGGATGACTAATAACATTACACGTAGCTTACTTGTATTGCTTATTACTTGAATATAAAAATAATTCATGCTATTGTCAAACTTTAAACTAAGTTACGAACCACTGTGGCAAACATTTTTCTATGTTTCCTTAATCTGAAGGCTCAAGTTCTTCCAATTTTTCTGTTCGACCGATTAATATATTTTTATATATCTATATATATTTTATATATGGAGATTAAATGTGCATACATTTTCAATATTATTAACGTAGCTATTTTGGTGTATTTAAAAAAAAAATTCTACACGTTTATGTGAAATATTTATTTATTGTAATTAAACGAGGGAAATATTTTATAGAAGATTGCTTTAACCGAAAGGAGAGTCTGGATATTGGCAACTCAAGCTGGAATCGTAAATGTGAGGATTCTTCCAATTAATTAAAAATACATTATATGGATATTATGTGTGATGTTGCTTAAATATAAAATTTTAATGCATACATTGTCATATATAATATCTTAACCTTTTATTTTTTAAGTTATGTAATTCTTTATGCTTCCTATTATTACGAGATTTTCAAACGGAATGTAACTGACAGCTTTTGAAACCAAACAAAAGTCACCAACGTCACAGTTTTGTAGATGATTGACAAGCCAAAAAATCAAAATACCGACGGGTGGTATTTGCCTTTGCGCAGTGCAAATGCAGTTTCTGATCATACAGCAAGTTAACTCCTTTTTAACGTTTAAATCCTGTCGGACCATTTCTCTAAGTCTGGTAACTCCAGCCTATTCCATCCCATTTCATTATTTACCTGGTCCGACGCTCAACTCCCTCTGGTCAACTAGGGGTCTGTCCGTCCAGCATTCCGGGTCGACAAGCAGTCCATCCCACTGTGCCTTTTCAGAGCGCTAATTCGGCCTAATGGCAAATATTGTTGGCCCTGTAAAGCAGTCCTCAAGTAGAGCTATCTCAACTACTTGTATGATATGGAATAATTTAAGAAGAAATAAATTTAGGCCTTTTAACGGCGAAGTATCAGTCGAAACTGAAATAATGGAGAATTTTTAGAATATAATAATAATAATAATAATAATAATAATAATAATAATAATAATAATAATAATAATAATAATAATAATAATAATAATAAAAGCGAATTTATAAGGCGCTATCTCTAGCCACTTAAGGCCGCTGGTATATAGAGTTAATTCATTAATGGCCATTACCTGTATCACAAATGAAACGCGAACTACTCAATTGTTAATGGCAAATTTTCACAGCAAGCCCCTTAATTCATTCGGCTAAAGTCAATCGAGTACATTCACAATAGTTAGTCGAGGCTCGACTTCTCTTGAACGTGATTTGCTATAATTTTAAGTAGAATGAAGATCCGCTTACTAGTTCAATTCCCACAATCGCAGAAAGAGTACCTGCACTTATTCTGTAAGTAACGCCATAAAGTAATATCATCTTATGTGCAATAAAACAGCATGGGGTACAACAAATATTTGTTTGATGATAATTAATAATATTATTAATATATTCTAATAACTTAATATTATTATTATTATTATTTAAATATATATTATTATTATTATTGTTAATACGAACGCACTCTTCGTCGAATCATGCAAAGCAAAAAGTAAGGACAAGAAGCAACAAAAGAAAACTTTTTAAATGTCAAGTCCACAAGCACTCCGCCGCCATAATAATTGTCAACAAAAAGCTCAAAGTTGGAGGCTTTTTTTTTGAGCCAAGACTACTTTTGTTAAAGCATTCCGGACATTTACAAGTATTTACAAAAAAAATATTTTTATATAATTTTATAATTTCCGGTAATTTTATTAATTTCAAAGCCGTGCCGAAAGTCGAAAGCGATCTGCATTAAAAATTATCATAGAAAATTAGATTAGTGGATTGAACAATTTAAATGGAATATTGATCACTATTGATTGATTATTGTAAAATAGGACAATATGGCAATATATTTGAGCAATCTTTGAGACTACACATTGAGCACGATAACATTTAAAGAGAGAAATCTTGTTTCATAACGATAGTTATAGCAGATAGTTTAGTAGCTGCATTTTCTTGTCTACCTGGAAAGCTAGCAAGATGGTTTTTAAATGTTGAAATAAAAAATTATATGAACAGAATTATAATGATAGTTATAAAAAGTTGGAATTTCAATAGGATATAGAAAAATAATACAAAACTCATTTATATGACAAGACATATAAAGAGGCATCATTAATTCACTTGTCAGAGCAACAAGTGGTAGATAAAAATATTTCGTTGGATAGTTAAAGTCTATTTTCGAACCAAGACCTTCGAGTTGAGAAAATACGTAGGACTAAAATATTGCTGAAAAAAAACCTGATTTGTTTTGCATAAAAGGTCCACACTGTTTCCCGTCCAATTACAAATGTTGCTCAATACTACAATTATCTAAAAAAATACATATACAGTCAAGTCTCGCTACTATGCCACTTTTGCTCGGTCCAGACAAAATTCAATACAAAATAAATTAACTATCTACCCCAACTATCGCTACTATACCAGGGTCCTGACAATATTTAACCCATGAAGTTAAGGACATATTCCCAGACGGAGAAGTAATTAAGAGATATTACCTTGTATTTTTAAGACCTGAGGATTTTCAGATAATTTAACAGATCAAATATTAAGAGAGTAGGACCTTAGAATTTGTTTTTATTTTTGGGGGAGAGAGGGGGGGGGGTTTATTACAAAACATATCAAAATTAGTGGTTATAAAAGAAAAAAGGCAACAAATTTATAAAAAGATACTAATTCATATTCTTCACAAATCAATCCACCATACTCTTACTCATTACTCAATAAAATGTCGTGCTAAACAACAGAATAATAGATATCATAACATAACATCATTGAACAAAAGCAAATCAAAAAATATAAATTCAATATTCAAACATTTCAGAATGAAACAATGAAAACAGAAGAAACGCAAAACCGAGAAATAAAAATGAGAACAATACTAATTCTAACAATAATAACAACAATTCCAATTACCACTGCATCAACAACTGAATCAACAACAACAGTTCCAACGACCACTGAATCTACAACAGAATCAACAACAACAGTTCCAACGACCACTGAATCTACAACAGAATCAACAACAACAGTTCCAACGACCACTGAATCTACAACAGAATCAACAACAACAGTTCCAACGACCACTGAATCTACAACAGAATCAACAACAACAGTTCCGACGACCACTGAATCTACAACAGAATCAACAACAACAGTTCCAACGACCACTGAATCTACAACAGAATCAACAACAACAGTTCCAACGACCACTGAATCTACAACAGAATCAACAACAACAGTTCCAACGACCACTGAATCTACAACAGAATCAACAACAACTCCTTTAACTACCAGTGAATCTACAACAGAATCAACAACAACAGTTCCAACGACCACTGAATCTACAACAGAATCAACAACAACAGTTCCAACGACCACTGAATCTACAACAGAATCAACAACAACAGTTCCAACGACCACTGAATCTACAACAGAATCAACAACAACTCCTTTAACTACCAGTGAATCTACAACAGAATCAACAACAACAGTTCCAACGACCACTGAATCTACAACAGAATCAACAACAACAGTTCCAACGACCACTGAATCTACAACAGAATCAACAACAACAGTTCCAACGACCACTGAATCTACAACAGAATCAACAACAACAGTTCCAACGACCACTGAATCTACAACAGAATCAACAACAACAGTTCCAACGACCACTGAATCTACAACAGAATCAACAACAACAGTTCCAACGACCACTGAATCTACAACAGAATCAACAACAACAGTTCCAACGACCACTGAATCTACAACAGAATCAACAACAACAGTTCCAACGACCACTGAATCTACAACAGAATCAACAACAACAGTTCCAACGACCACTGAATCTACAACAGAATCAACAACAACAGTTCCAACGACCACTGAATCTACAACAGAATCAACAACAACAGTTCCAACGACCACTGAATCTACAACAGAATCAACAACAACAGTTCCAACGACCACTGAATCTACAACAGAATCAACAACAACAGTTCCAACGACCACTGAATCTACAACAGAATCAACAACAACAGTTCCAACGACCACTGAATCTACAACAGAATCAACAACAACAGTTCCAACGACCACTGAATCTACAACAGAATCAACAACAACAGTTCCAACGACCACTGAATCTACAACAGAATCAACAACAACAGTTCCAACGACCACTGAATCTACAACAGAATCAACAACAACAGTTCCAACGACCACTGAATCTACAACAGAATCAACAACAACAGTTCCAACGACCACTGAATCTACAACAGAATCAACAACAACAGTTCCAACGACCACTGAATCTACAACAGAATCAACAACAACAGTTCCAACGACCACTGAATCTACAACAGAATCAACAACAACAGTTCCAACGACCACTGAATCTACAACAGAATCAACAACAACAGTTCCAACGACCACTGAATCTACAACAGAATCAACAACAACAGTTCCAACGACCACTGAATCTACAACAGAATCAACAACAACAGTTCCAACGACCACTGAATCTACAACAGAATCAACAACAACAGTTCCAACGACCACTGAATCTACAACAGAATCAACAACAACAGTTCCAACGACCACTGAATCTACAACAGAATCAACAACAACAGTTCCAACGACCACTGAATCTACAACAGAATCAACAACAACAGTTCCAACGACCACTGAATCTACAACAGAATCAACAACAACAGTTCCAACGACCACTGAATCTACAACAGAATCAACAACAACAGTTCCAACGACCACTGAATCTACAACAGAATCAACAACAACAGTTCCAACGACCACTGAATCTACAACAGAATCAACAACAACAGTTCCAACGACCACTGAATCTACAACAGAATCAACAACAACAGTTCCAACGACCACTGAATCTACAACAGAATCAACAACAACAGTTCCAACGACCACTGAATCTACAACAGAATCAACAACAACAGTTCCAACGACCACTGAATCTACAACAGAATCAACAACAACAGTTCCAACGACCACTGAATCTACAACAGAATCAACAACAACAGTTCCAACGACCACTGAATCTACAACAGAATCAACAACAACAGTTCCAACGACCACTGAATCTACAACAGAATCAACAACAACAGTTCCAACGACCACTGAATCTACAACAGAATCAACAACAACAGTTCCAACGACCACTGAATCTACAACAGAATCAACAACAACAGTTCCAACGACCACTGAATCTACAACAGAATCAACAACAACAGTTCCAACGACCACTGAATCTACAACAGAATCAACAACAACAGTTCCAACGACCACTGAATCTACAACAGAATCAACAACAACAGTTCCAACGACCACTGAATCTACAACAGAATCAACAACAACAGTTCCAACGACCACTGAATCTACAACAGAATCAACAACAACAGTTCCAACGACCACTGAATCTACAACAGAATCAACAACAACAGTTCCAACGACCACTGAATCTACAACAGAATCAACAACAACAGTTCCAACGACCACTGAATCTACAACAGAATCAACACAAACAGTTCCAACGACCACTGAATCTACAACAGAATCAACAACAACAGTTCCAACGACCACTGAATCTACAACAGAATCAACAACAACAGTTCCAACGACCACTGAATCTACAACAGAATCAACAACAACAGTTCCAACGACCACTGAATCTACAACAGAATCAACAACAACAGTTCCAACGACCACTGAATCTACAACAGAATCAACAACAACAGTTCCAACGACCACTGAATCTACAACAGAATCAACAACAACAGTTCCAACGACCACTGAATCTACAACAGAATCAACAACAACAGTTCCAACGACCACTGAATCTACAACAGAATCAACAACAACAGTTCCAACGACCACTGAATATAAAACAGAATCAACAACAACAGTTCCAACGAACACTGAATCTACAAAAGAATCAAAAACAACATTTCCAACGACCACTGAATCTACAACAGAATCAACAACAACAGTTCCAACGACCACTGAATCTACAACAGAATCAACAACAACAGTTCCAACGACCACTGAATCTACAACAGAATCAACAACAACAGTTCCAACGACCACTGAATCTACAACAGAATCAACAACAACAGTTCCAACGACCACTGAATCTACAACAGAATCAACAACAACAGTTCCAACGACCACTGAATCTACAACAGAATCAACAACAACAGTTCCAACGACCACTGAATCTACAACAGAATCAACAACAACAGTTCCAACGACCACTGAATCTACAACAGAATCAACAACAACTCCTTTAACTACCAGTGAATCAACAACAGAATCAACAACAACAGTTCCAACGACCACTGAATCTACAACAGAATCAACAACAACAGTTCCAACGACCACTGAATCTACAACAGAATCAACAACAACAGTTCCAACGACCACTGAATCTACAACAGAATCAACAACAACAGTTCCAACGACCACTGAATCTACAACAGAATCAACAACAACAGTTCCAACGACCACTGAATCTACAACAGAATCAACAACAACAGTTCCAACGACCACTGAATCTACAACAGAATCAACAACAACAGTTCCAACGACCACTGAATCTACAACAGAATCAACAACAACAGTTCCAACGACCACTGAATCTACAACAGAATCAACAACAACAGTTCCAACGACCACTGAATCTACAACAGAATCAACAACAACAGTTCCAACGACCACTGAATCTACAACAGAATCAACAACAACAGTTCCAACGACCACTGAATCTACAACAGAATCAACAACAACAGTTCCAACGACCACTGAATCTACAACAGAATCAACAACAACTGATAAAACGACCAGTGAATCTACAACAGAATCAACAACAACAGTTCCAACGACCACTGAATCTACAACAGAATCAACAACAACAGTTCCAACGACCACTGAATCTACAACAGAATCAACAACAACAGTTCCAACGACCACTGAATCTACAACAGAATCAACAACAACAGTTCCAACGACCACTGAATCTACAACAGAATCAACAACAACAGTTCCAACGACCACTGAATCTACAACAGAATCAACAACAACAGTTCCAACGACCACTGAATCTACAACAGAATCAACAACAACACCTTCAACGACCACTGAATCTACAACAGAATCAACAACAACAGTTCCAACGACCACTGAATCTACAACAGAATCAACAACAACAGTTCCAACGACCACTGAATCTACAACAGAATCAACAACAACAGTTCCAACGACCACTGAATCTACAACAGAATCAACAACAACAGTTCCAACGACCACTGAATCTACAACAGAATCAACAACAACAGTTCCAACGACCACTGAATCTACAACAGAATCAACAACAACAGTTCCAACGACCACTGAATCTACAACAGAATCAACAACAACAGTTCCAACGACCACTGAATCTACAACAGAATCAACAACAACAGTTCCAACGACCACTGAATCTACAACAGAATCAACAACAACAGTTCCAACGACCACTGAATCTACAACAGAATCAACAACAACAGTTCCAACGACCACTGAATCTACAACAGAATCAACAACAACAGTTCCAACGACCACTGAATCTACAACAGAATCAACAACAACAGTTCCAACGACCACTGAATCTACAACAGAATCAACAACAACAGTTCCAACGACCACTGAATCTACAACAGAATCAACAACAACAGTTCCAACGACCACTGAATCTACAACAGAATCAACAACAACAGTTCCAACGACCACTGAATCTACAACAGAATCAACAACAACAGTTCCAACGACCACTGAATCTACAACAGAATCAACAACAACAGTTCCAACGACCACTGAATCTACAACAGAATCAACAACAACAGTTCCAACGACCACTGAATCAACAACTGAATCAACAACAACAGTTCCAACGACCACTGAATCTACAACAGAATCAACAACAACAGTTCCAACGACCACTGAATCTACAACAGAATCAACAACAACAGTTCCAACGACCACTGAATCTACAACAGAATCAACAACAACAGTTCCAACGACCACTGAATCTACAACAGAATCAACAACAACAGTTCCAACGACCACTGAATCTACAACAGAATCAACAACAACAGTTCCAACGACCACTGAATCTACAACAGAATCAACAACAACAGTTCCAACGACCACTGAATCTACAACAGAATCAACAACAACTCCTTTAACTACCACTGAATCTACAACTGAATCAACAACAACAGTTCCAACGACCACTGAATCTACAACAGAATCAACAACAACAGTTCCAACGACCACTGAATCTACAACAGAATCAACAACAACAGTTCCAACGACCACTGAATCTACAACAGAATCAACAACAACAGTTCCAACGACCACTGAATCTACAACAGAATCAACAACAACAGTTCCAACGACCACTGAATCTACAACAGAATCAACAACAACAGTTCCAACGACCACTGAATCTACAACAGAATCAACAACAACAGTTCCAACGACCACTGAATCTACAACAGAATCAACAACAACAGTTCCAACGACCACTGAATCTACAACAGAATCAACAACAACAGTTCCAACGACCACTGAATCTACAACAGAATCAACAACAACAGTTCCAACGACCACTGAATCTACAACAGAATCAACAACAACAGTTCCAACGACCACTGAATCTACAACAGAATCAACAACAACAGTTCCAACGACCACTGAATCTACAACAGAATCAACAACAACAGTTCCAACGACCACTGAATCTACAACAGAATCAACAACAACAGTTCCAACGACCACTGAATCTACAACAGAATCAACAACAACAGTTCCAACGACCACTGAATCTACAACAGAATCAACAACAACAGTTCCAACGACCACTGAATCTACAACAGAATCAACAACAACAGTTCCAACGACCACTGAATCTACAACAGAATCAACAACAACAGTTCCAACGACCACTGAATCTACAACAGAATCAACAACAACAGTTCCAACGACCACTGAATCTACAACAGAATCAACAACAACAGTTCCAACGACCACTGAATCTACAACAGAATCAACAACAACAGTTCCAACGACCACTGAATCTACAACAGAATCAACAACAACAGTTCCAACGACCACTGAATCTACAACAGAATCAACAACAACAGTTCCAACGACCACTGAATCTACAACAGAATCAACAACAACAGTTCCAACGACCACTGAATCTACAACAGAATCAACAACAACAGTTCCAACGACCACTGAATCTACAACAGAATCAACAACAACAGTTCCAACGACCACTGAATCTACAACAGAATCAACAACAACAGTTCCAACGACCACTGAATCTACAACAGAATCAACAACAACAGTTCCAACGACCACTGAATCTACAACAGAATCAACAACAACAGTTCCAACGACCACTGAATCTACAACAGAATCAACAACAACAGTTCCAACGACCACTGAATCTACAACAGAATCAACAACAACAGTTCCAACGACCACTGAATCTACAACAGAATCAACAACAACAGTTCCAACGACCACTGAATCTACAACAGAATCAACAACAACAGTTCCAACGACCACTGAATCTACAACAGAATCAACAACAACTCCTTTAACTACCACTGAATCTACAACAGAATCAACAACAACAGTTCCAACGACCACTGAATCTACAACAGAATCAACAACAACAGTTCCAACGACCACTGAATCTACAACAGAATCAACAACAACAGTTCCAACGACCACTGAATCTACAACAGAATCAACAACAACAGTTCCAACGACCACTGAATCTACAACAGAATCAACAACAACAGTTCCAACGACCACTGAATCTACAACAGAATCAACAACAACAGTTCCAACGACCACTGAATCTACAACAGAATCAACAACAACAGTTCCAACGACCACTGAATCTACAACAGAATCAACAACAACAGTTCCAACGACCACTGAATCTACAACAGAATCAACAACAACATTTTCCAACGACCACTGAATCTACAACAGAATCAACAACAACAGTTCCAACGACCACTGAATCTACAACAGAATCAACAACAACAGTTCCAACGACCACTGAATCTACAACAGAATCAACAACAACAGTTCCAACGACCACTGAATCTACAACAGAATCAACAACAACAGTTCCAACGACCACTGAATCTACAACAGAATCAACAACAACAGTTCCAACGACCACTGAATCTACAACAGAATCAACAACAACAGTTCCAACGACCACTGAATCTACAACAGAATCAACAACAACAGTTCCAACGACCACTGAATCTACAACAGAATCAACAACAACAGTTCCAACGACCACTGAATCTACAACAGAATCAACAACAACAGTTCCAACGACCACTGAATCTACAACAGAATCAACAACAACAGTTCCAACGACCACTGAATCTACAACAGAATCAACAACAACAGTTCCAACGACCACTGAATCTACAACAGAATCAACAACAACAGTTCCAACGACCACTGAATCTACAACAGAATCAACAACAACAGTTCCAACGACCACTGAATCTACAACAGAATCAACAACAACAGTTCCAACGACCACTGAATCTACAACAGAATCAACAACAACAGTTCCAACGACCACTGAATCTACAACAGAATCAACAACAACAGTTCCAACGACCACTGAATCTACAACAGAATCAACAACAACAGTTCCAACGACCACTGAATCTACAACAGAATCAACAACAACAGTTCCAACGACCACTGAATCTACAACAGAATCAACAACAACAGTTCCAACGACCACTGAATCTACAACAGAATCAACAACAACAGTTCCAACGACCACTGAATCTACAACAGAATCAACAACAACAGTTCCAACGACCACTGAATCTACAACAGAATCAACAACAACAGTTCCAACGACCACTGAATCTACAACAGAATCAACAACTAAAGTTCAATGGACCTCTGAATCTACAACAGAATCAACAACAACAGTTCCAACGACCACTGAATCTACAACAGAATCAACAACAACAGTTCCAACGACCACTGAATCTACAACAGAATCAACAACAACAGTTCCAACGACCACTGAATCTACAACAGAATCAACAACAACAGTTCCAACGACCACTGAATCTACAACAGAATCAACAACAACAGTTCCAACGACCACTGAATCTACAACAGAATCAACAACAACAGTTCCAACGACCACTGAATCTACAACAGAATCAACAACAACAGTTCCAACGACCACTGAATCTACAACAGAATCAACAACAACAGTTCCAGAGACCACTGAATCTACAACAGAATCAACAACAACAGTTCCAACGACCACTGAATCTACAACAGAATCAACAACAACAGTTCCAACGACCACTGAATCTACAACAGAATCAACAACAACAGTTCCAACGACCACTGAATCTAAAACAGAATCAACAACAACAGTTCCAACGACCACTGAATCTACAACAGAATCAACAACAACAGTTCCAACGACCACTGAATCTACAACAGAATCAACAACAACAGTTCCAACGACCACTGAATCTACAACAGAATCAACAACAACAGTTCCAACGACCACTGAATCTACAACAGAATCAACAACAACAGTTCCAACGACCACTGAATCTACAACAGAATCAACAACAACAGTTCCAACGACCACTGAATCTACAACAGAATCAACAACAACAGTTCCAACGACCACTGAATCTACAACAGAATCAACAACAACAGTTCCAACGACCACTGAATCTACAACAGAATCAACAACAACAGTTCCAACGACCACTGAATCTACACCAGAATCAACAACCACAGATCCAACGACCCCCGAATCTACCACAGACTCAACTTAAACAGTTCCAACGACCACTGAATCTAACACAGAATCAACAACAACAGTTCCAACGACCACTGAATCTACAACAGAATCAACAACAACAGTTCCAACGACCACTGAATCTACAACAGAATCAACAACAACAGTTCCAACGACCACTGAATCTACAACAGAATCAACAACAACAGTTCCAACGACCACTGAATCTACAACAGAATCAACAACAACAGTTCCAACGACCACTGAATCTACAACAGAATCAACAACAACAGTTCCAACGACCACTGAATCTACAACAGAATCAACAACAACAGTTCCAACGACCACTGAATCTACAACAGAATCAACAACAACAGTTCCAACGACCACTGAATCTACAACAGAAACAACAACAACAGTTCCAACGACCACTGAATCTACAACAGAATCAACAACAACAGTTCCAACGACCACTGAATCTACAACAGAATCAACAACAACAGTTCCAACGACCACTGAATCTACAACAGAATCAACAACAACAGTTCCAACGACCACTGAATCTACAACAGAATCAACAACAACAGTTCCAACGACCACTGAATCTACAACAGAATCAACAACAACAGTTCCAACGACCACTGAATCTACAACAGAATCAACAACAACAGTTCCAACGACCACTGAATCTACAACAGAATCAACAACAACAGTTCCAACGACCACTGAATCTACAACAGAATCAACAACAACAGTTCCAACGACCACTGAATCTACAACAGAATCAACAACAACAGTTCCAACGACCACTGAATCTACAACAGAATCAACAACAACAGTTCCAACGACCACTGAATCTACAACAGAATCAACAACAACAGTTCCAACGACCACTGAATCTACAACAGAATCAACAACAACAGTTCCAACGACCACTGAATCTACAACAGAATCAACAACAACAGTTCCAACGACCACTGAATCTACAACAGAATCAACAACAACAGTTCCAACGACCACTGAATCTACAACAGAATCAACAACAACAGTTCCAACGACCACTGAATCTACAACAGAATCAACAACAACAGTTCCAACGACCACTGAATCTACAACAGAATCAACAACAACAGTTCCAACGACCACTGAATCTACAACAGAATCAACAACAACAGTTCCAACGACCACTGAATCTACAACAGAATCAACAACAACAGTTCCAACGACCACTGAATCTACAACAGAATCAACAACAACAGTTCCAACGACCACTGAATCTACAACAGAATCAACAACAAAAGTTCCAACGACCACTGAATCTACAAAATAATCAACAACAACAGTTCCAACGACCACTGAATCTACAACAGAATCAACAACAACAGTTCAAACGACCACTGAATCTACAACAGAATCAACAACAACAGTTCCAACGACCACTGAATCTACAACAGAATCAACAACAACAGTTCCGACGACCACTGAATCTACACCAGAATCAACAACAACAGTTCCAACGACCACTGAATCTACAACAGAATCAACAACAACAGTTCCAACGACCACTGAATCTACAACAGAATCAACAACTACAGTTCCAACGACCACTTAATCTACAAAAGAATCAACAACAACAGTTCCAACGACCACTGAATCTACAACAGAATCAACAACAACATTTCCAACGACCACTGAATCTACAACAGAATCAACAACAACAGTTCCAACGACCACTGAATCTACAACAGAATCAACAACAACAGTTCCAACGACCACTGAATCTACAACAGAATCAACAACAACAGTTCCAACGACCACTGAATCTACAACAGAATCAACAACAACAGTTCCAACGACCACTGAATCTACAACAGAATCAACAACAACAGTTCCAACGACCACTGAATCTACAACAGAATCAACAACAACAGTTCCAACGACCACTGAATCTACAACAGAATCAACAACAACAGTTCCAACGACCACTGAATCTACAACAGAATCAACAACAACAGTTCCAACGACCACTGAATCTACAAAAGAATCAACAACAACAGTTCCAACGACCACTGAATCTACAACAGAATCAACAACAACAGTTCCAAAGACCACTGAATCTACAACAGAATCAACAACAACAGTTCCAACGACCACTGAATCTACAACAGAATCAACAACAACAGTTCCAACGACCACTGAATCTACAACAGAATCAACAACAACAGTTCCAACGACCACTGAATCTACAACAGAATCAACAACAACAGTTCCAACGACCACTGAATCTACAACAGAATCAACAACAACAGTTCCAACGACCACTGAATCTACAACAGAATCAACAACAACAGTTCCAACGACCACTGAATCTACAACAGAATCAACAACAACAGTTCCAACGACCACTGAATCTACAACAGAATCAACAACAACAGTTCCAACGAACACTGAATCTACAACAGAATCAACAACAACAGTTACAACGACCACTGAATCTACAACAGAATCAACAACAACAGTTCCAACGACCACTGAATCTACAACAGAATCAACAACAACAGTTACAACGACCACAGAATCTACAAAAGAATCAACAACAACAGTTCCAACGACCACTGAATCTACAACAGAATCAACAACAACAGTTCCAACGACCACTGAATCTACAACAGAATCACCAACCCCAGTTCCAACGACCACTGAATCTACAACAGGAATCAACAACAACAGTTCAACGACCACTGGAATCTACAACAGAAATCACACAACAACAGTTCCAAACGACCACTGAATCTACAAACAGAATCAAACAACAACAGTTTCCAACGGACCACTGAATCTACAAACAGAATCAACACACAACAGTTCCAACGACCACTGAATCTACAAAACAGAATCAACAACAACAGTTCCAACGACAACATAATCTACAACATAATCAACATAAACAGTTCCAACGACCACTTAATCTACAACAGAAATCAACAACAACAGTTCCAACGACCACTGAATCTACAACCAGAAATCAACAACAACCAGTTCCAACGACCACTGAATCTACAACAGAATCAACAACGAACAGTTCCAACGGACCACGAATGAAATCTACAACAGAATCAAACAACAACAGTTCCAACGACCACTGAATCTACAACAGCATCAACCACAACAGTTCCATCGACCACGAGAATCTACAACAGAATCAACAACAACAGTTCCAAACGACCACAGAATCTACAACAGAATAAACAACAACCAGTTCCAACGACCACTGAATCTACAACAGAAATCAACAACAACAGTGTCCAACGACCACTGAATCTACAACCTAATTCCCCCCAAACTCCTTTAATACCAGTGAATCTACAACAGAATCAACCCAACAAACAGTTCCAACGACCACTCGAATCTACAACAGAATCAAACAACAACAGTTCCAACGACCACTGAATCCTACAAACAGAATCCAACAAACAACAGTTCCAACGACCACTGCAAATCTACAACTAGAATCAAACACAACAACAGTTCCAACGACCACTGAATCTACAAACAGAATATCAAACAACAACAGTTCCAACGACCACTGAAATCTACAAACAGGAATCAACACACAAACAGTTCCAACGACCACTGAATCTACAACAGAATCAACAACAACAGTTCCAACGACCATTGAATCTACAACAGAATCAACAACAACAGTTCCAACGACCACTGAATCTACAACAGAATCAACAACAACAGTTTCCAACGACCACGAATTCTACAAACAGAATCAAACAACACAACAGTTCCAACGACCACTGGAATCTAACAACAGAATCAACAACAAACAGTTCCAACGACCACTGAATCTACAACAGAATCAACAACAACAGTTCTAACGACCAGTGAATCTACAACAGAATCAACAACAAAACAGTTCCAACGACCACTGAATCTTTAGAACCAGAATCAAACAAACAACAGTTCCAAAACGACCCACTGAATCTACAACAGAATCAACAACAAAACAGTTCCAACGAACCACTGAATTCTACAACAGAAATCAAACAAACAACAGTTCCAACGACCACTGAAATCGTTACAACAGAATCAACAACAACAGTTCCAAAACGGACCACTGAATCTACAACAGAATCAACAACAAACAGTTCCAACGGACCACTGGAATCTACAACAGAATCAAACAACAACAGTTCCAACGACTCAACTGAAATTCTTACAACAGAAATCAACAACAACAGTTCCAACGACCACTGAAATTCTACAAACTAGGAAATCAACAAACAAACAGTTCCAACGACCACTGAATCTACAACAGAATCAAACAACAACAGTTCCAAACGACCACTGAATCTACAACAGAATCAACAACAAACAGTTTCCTTTAACGGACCCTGAATCTACAACAGAAATCAAACAACAAAAACCCAGTTCCAACGACCACTGAATCTACAAACAGATATCAACAACAACAGTTCCAACGAAACACTGAATCTACAACAGAATCAAACACAACAGTTCCACCGACCACTGAATCTACAACAGAATCACAAACAACAGTGCCAACGGCCACTGAATCTACACCAGAATCAACAACAACAGTTCCCCAACGACCACTGAATCTACAAAAAGAATCAACAACAACAGTTCCAACGACCACTGAATCTACAACAGAATCAACAAACAACAGTTCCAACGACCACTGAAGCTACAACAGAATCAACAACCACAGTTCAAAACGACCACTGATTCTACACCAGAATCAACAACAACAGTTCCCAACGACCACTGAATCTACAACAGAATCAAACAACAACAGTTCCAACGACCACTGAATTCTACAACTGAATCAACAACAAACAGTTCCAACGACCACTGAATCTACAACAGAATCAACAACAAACAGTTCCAAACGACCAGCTGAATCTACAACAGAATCAACAACAACAGTTCCAACGACCCACTGAATCTACAAACAAGAATCAACAACAACAGTTCCAAACGGACCACTGAATCTACAAACAGAATCAACAACAACAGTTCCAACGACCCACTGAATCTACAACAGAATCAAAAAACAAAAAGTCCAACGGAAACTGAAATACAACAGAATCAACAACAACAGTTCCAACGGACCACTGACTCTACAACAAGAATCAACCCCTCAACACAACAGTTCCAACGAACACTGAATATACAACAGAATCAACAACAAACGTTTCCAACGACCACTGCATCTACAACAGAATCAACAAAACAACAAGTTCCAACGAACACTGAATCTACAACAGAATCAACAACAAACAGTTCCAACGACCACTGAATCTACAAAAGAATCAACAACAACAGATAAAACGACCACTGAATCTACAACAGAATCAACAACAACAGTTCCAACGACCACTGAATCTACAACAGAATCAACAACAACAGTTCCAAAGACCACTGAATCTAAAAAATAATAAACAAAAACAGTTACAAAGACCACTGAATCTACAACAGAATCAACAAAAAACAGTTCCAAAGACCACTGAATCTACAAAATAATAAACAACAACAGTTACCAACGACCACTGAATCTTACAACAGAATCAACAACAACACAGTTCCAACGACCACTGGAATCTACATCAGAATCAACAACAACAGTTCCAACGACCACTGAATCTACTACAGAATCACAAACAACAGTTCCAACGACCACAACAGTTCCAACGACCCACTGTATCTACAAAAGAATAAACAACAACTGTTCCAACGACGACTGATTCTAGAACAGAATCAACAAAAAACAGTTCCAAACGACCACTGAATCTACAACAGAATCAACAACAAACAGTTCCAACGACCACTGAATCTACAACAGAATCAACAACAACAGTTCCAACGACCACTGAATCTTACAACAGAATCAACAACAACAGTTCCACCAAGACCGACTGGAATCTACAACAGAATCAACACACAACAGTTCCCAACGACCACTGAATCCTACAACAGAATCAACAACCAACAGTTCCAACGAACATGAATCTACAACAAATCAACAACAACAGTTTTCCACGGACCACCTGAATATACAACAGAATCAACAACAACAGTTTCCAACGACACACTGAATCTACAACAGAATCAACAACCAAACAGTTGAAATCAACAAACAACAGTTCCAAAACGACCACTGAATCTACAACAGAATCAACAACAAACAGTTCCAACGACCACTGAATCTACAACAGAATCAACAACAACAGTTCCAACGACCCGGTAACTGAATCTACAAACAGAATCAACAACAACAGTTCCAACGACCACTGAATCTACAACAGAATCAACAAACAACAGTTCCAACGACCACTGAATCTACAACAGAAATCAAACAACAAACAGTTTCCAACGGACCACTGAATCTACAACAGAGATCAAAACAACAACAGTTCCAAAGACCACTGAATCTTACAACAGAATCAACAAACCAACAGTTCAAACGACCACTGAATCTACAACAGAATTCAACAACAACAGTTCCACCGACCCACTGAATCTACAACAGAATCAACAACAACGTTCCAACGACCACTGAATCTACAACAGAATCAAACCACAACCGTTCCAAACGACCACTGAATCGACAACAGAATCAACAACACCACAGTTCACAACGACCACTGAATCTACCAACAGAATCAACAACAAAAGTTCCGTGCCAACGACCACTGAAATCTACAACAGAATCAACAACCAAAACAGTTCCAACGACCACTGAATCTACAACAGGAATCAACAACAACAGTTCCAACGACCACTGAATCTACAACAGAATCAACAACAAAACAGTTCCAACGACTACTGAATATACAACAGAATCAACACCAAACAGTTCCAACGACCACTGAATCTACAACAGAATCAAACAACAACAGTTCCAACGACCAAGAAATATACAACACAGACTCAACAACAAACAGTTCCAAACGACCACTGAATCTACAACAGAAATCAACAACAACAGTTCCTTTAACGACCCACTGAATCTACAAACAGAATCAACAACAACAACAGTTCCTAACGGACCACCGAATCTACAACAGAAGTCAACACACAAAACAGTTCCCAAGCGACCACTGAATCTACAACAGAATCACCAACAACAGGTCCAACGACCCACTGGAATCTACAACAGAATCAACACAACACAGTTCCCAACGACCACTGAATTCCACAACAGACCAATTGAATCTACAACAGTAATCACAACTGAAAGTATCAACAACAAACAGTTCCAAACACCCACGGGAATCTACAACAGCAATCAAACAACAACAGTTCAAACGACCACTGCATCTACAACCGAATCAATCAACAAACAGTTTTTCCAAAGACCCAATGAATCTACAACAGAATCAACAAACAACAGTGCCAACGACCACTGAATCTACAACAGAATCAACAACAATCAGGTCCAACGACCACTGAATCTACAACAGCAGAATCAACAACAACACCAGTTTCCAACGACCAGGAATCTACAACAGAATCAACAACAACAGTTTCCAACGACCACTGAATCTACAACAGAATCACAACAACAGTTCCAACGACCACTGAATCTACAACAGAATCACAACAACACGTTCCAACGACCACTGAATCTACAACAGAAACAAAAACAACAGTTCCAACGACCACTGAATCTACAACAGAATCAACAACAACAGTTCCAACGACCACTGAATCTACAACAGAAGCACTCCTTTTACCAACAGTGAACCAACGACCATGAATCTACACCATAATCAACAACAACAGTTCCAACGACCACTGAATCTACAACAGAATCAACAACAACAGTTCCAACGACCACTGAATCTACAACAGAATCAACAACAACAGTTCCAACGACCACTGAATCTACAACAGAATCAACAACAACAGTTCCAACGACCACTGAATCTACAACAGAATCAACAACAACAGTTCCAACGACGCACTGAATTCTACAACAGAATCAACCAAAACAACTCTTTAACTACCTGTGAATCAACAACTGAATCGACAACAACAGTTCCAAGGACCACTGAATATACAACTTAATCAACAACAACAGTTCAAACTACCACTGAATATACAACAGAATAAACAACAACAGTTCAAACGACCACTGAATCTAAAACAGAATCAACAACAACAGTTCCAACGACCACTGAATCTACAAAATAATCAACAACAAAATTACCAACGACCACTGAAATCTACAAACAGAATCAACAAACAACAGTTCCAACGAACACTGGAATTTTACAACAGAATCAACAACAAACAGTACCAACGACCACTGAATCTACACCACAATCAACAACCACCGTTCCAACGACCACTGAATCTTCAACAGGAAACAAACAACAACAGTTCCAACCGACCACTGAATCTACAACAGAATCAACAACATACAGTTCCAACGACCACTGAATCTACAAACAGAATCAACCAAAACAACAGTTCCAACGACCACTGGAATCTACAAACAGACAATCAACAACAACAGTTCCTTTAACTACCAGTGAATCATTATTCAACTGAATCAAACAAAACAACAGTTCCAACGACCACTGAATCTACAACAGAATCAGCAACAACAGTTCCAAACCGGACACTGAGATCTACAACAGAATCAACAACAACCGTTCCAACGAACCACTGAATCTACAACAGAATCAACAACAAACAGTTCCAACGACCACTGAAATCTACAACAGAATCAACAAACAATCAGTTCCAACGACCACGGAATCTACAACAGGAATCAACAACAACAAGTTTCCAACGACCACTGAATCTACAACAGAATCAACAACAAACAGTTCCAACGGGACCACTGAATTCTACAACCAGAATCAAACAACAACAGTTCCAACGACCACTGAATCTACAACAGAATCAACAACCAAAACTTCCTTTAACTACCACTGAATCAACAAACTGAATCAACAACAACAGTTCCAACGACCACTGAATCTACAACATAAACAACAACAACAGTACCAACGACCACTGAATCTACAACAGAAACAACAACAACAGTACCAAAGACCACAGAAACAAAAAAAGAATCAACAACAACAGTTCCAACGACCACTGAATCTACAAACAGAATCAACAACAAACAGTTTCCAACGACCACTGAATCTACAACAGAATCAACAAACAACAGTTCCCAACGACCAATCGAATCTTACAACAGAATCAACAACAAACAGTTTCCAACGAAACTGAATGCTACAAAACAGAATTCCAACAAACAACTAGTTCCAACGACCACTGAATCTACAACAGAATCAACAACAACAGTTCCAACGACCACTGACTCTACAACAGAATCAACAACAACAGTTTCCAACGACCACTGAATCTACAACAGAATCAACAACAACAGTTTCAACGACCACTGAATTCTACAACAGAATCAACAACAACACTCCTTTAACGACCAGTGAATCAACAGACTGAATCAAACAACAAAACAGTTCCAACGACCACTGAATCTACAACAGGAATCAACAACAACAGTGTCCAACGACCACTGAATATACAACAGAATCAACAACAAAAGTTCCAACGACCACCTGAATCTACAATCAGAACCCCCCAACAACAACAGTTCCAACGACCAATGAATCTACACAACAGAATCAACAAACAACAGATTCCAACGACCACTGAATCTACAACACAGCATCAACAACAACAGTTTCCAACGACCCACTGAATCTACAACAGAATCAACAACAACAGTTCCGAGGACCACTGAATCTACAACAGAATCAACAACAACAGTTCCTTTAACTACCAGTGAATCTACAACATTGAATTCAACAACAACACTTCCAACGACCACTGAATCTACACCAGAATCAACAAAACAACAGTTCCAACGACCAAGAATCTACAAAACAGAAATCAAACAACAACAGTTCCGACGACCACTGAATCTACAACAGAACCAACAACAACAGTTCCAACGAAACTGAAAATCTACAAACAGAATCAACAACAACACTTCCAACGACCACTGAATCTACAACAGAATCAAACAACAACAGTTCCAACGACCCACTGAATCTACAACAGAATCAACAATCAGAAACAGTTTCCAACGACCACTGAATCTTACAAAAGAATCAACAACAACAGTTCCAACGACCACTGAATCTACAACAGAATCAAAAACAACACTTCCAACTACCACTGAATCTACAAAACAATCAACAACAACAGATCCAACGACCACTGAATCTACAACAGAATCAACACAAACAGTTCCCACGACCACTGAATCTACAAACAGAATTCAACAACAACAGTTCCAAGCGACCACTGAATCTCCAACAGAATCAAACAACCAACAGTTCCAAACGACCAATGAATCTACAACAGGAATCAACAACAAACAGTTCCAACGCCCACTGAATCTACAACAGAATCAACACCAACAGTTCCAACGACCAATGAATCTTACAACAGAATCAACAACAACAGTTCCAACGACAACTGAATCTCAAACAGAATCAACAAACAACAGTTCCAACGACCACTGAATCTAAAACAGAATCAAAACAACAACAGTTCCAACGACCACTGAATCTACAAACAGAACTCAACAACAACAGTTCCAACGACCACTGAAACTACAACAGAATAAACAACAAAAGATCCAACGACCACTGAATCTACAAAAGAATCAACAACAACAGTTCCAACGACCAATCAATCTACAACATAAACAACAACAACAGAACCAACGACCACTGAATCTACAAACAGAATCAACAACAACAGTTCCAACGGACCACTGAATCTAAAAACCAGAATCAAACAACAACAAGTTCCAACGACCACTGAATCTACAAACAGAATCAAACAACAAACAGTTCCAACGACCACTGAATCTACAACAGAATCAACAACAAACAGTTCCAAACGACCACTGAATCTAAAACCAGAATCAGAAACAAAAGTTCCAAACGACCACTGAATCTTCAACAGAATCAACAACAACAGTTCAAACGACCCACTGAATCTACAACAGACTCAACAACAAACAGTTCCAACGACCACTGAATCTACAACAGAAATCAACCAAAAACAGTTCCAACGACCCACTGAATCTACAACAGAATCAACAACAACAGTTCCAAACGACCACTGAATCTACAACAGAATCAACAACAACAGTTCCCAACGGACCACTGAATCTACAACAGAATCAACAAACAAAACAGGTTCCAACGACCACTGAATCTACAAACAGAATCAACCAACAAACAGTTCCAACGACCACTGAATCTACAACAGAAGCAACAACAACAGTTCCAACGACCACCTTGAATCTACAACAGAATCAACAACAACAGTTCCAACGACCACTGAATCTACAACAGAATCAACAACAACAGTTCCAACGACCACTGAATCTACAACAGAATCAACAACAAACGTTCCAACGACCACTGAATCTACAACAGAATCAACAACAACAGTTCCAACGACCACTGAATCTACAACAGAATCAACAACAACAGTTCCAACGACCACTGAATCTACAACAGAATCAACAACAACAGTTCCAACGACCACTGAATCTACAACAGAATCAACAACAACAGTTCCAACGACCACTGAATCTACAACATAATCATAACAACAGTTCCAACGACCACTGAATCTACAACAGAATCAACAACAACAGTTCCAACGACCACTGAATCTACAACAGAATCAACAACAACAGTTCCAACGACCACTGAATCTACAACAGAATCAACAACAACAGTTCCAACGACCACTGAATCTACACAACACAATCAACAACAACCGTTCCCACGACCACTGAATCTACAACAGAATCAACAACAACAGTTCCAACGACCACTGAATCTACAACAGAATCAACAACAACAGTTCCAACGACCACTGAATCTACAACAGAATCAACAACAACAGTTCCAACGACCACTGAATCTACAACAGAATCAACAACAACAGTTCCAACGACCACTGAATCTACAACAGAATCAACAACAACAGTTCCGACGACCACTGAATCTACAACAGAATCAACAACAACTCCTTTAACTACCAGTGAATCAACAACTGAATCAACAACAACAGTTCCAACGACCACTGAATCTACAACAGAATCAACAACAACAGTTCCAACGACCACTGAATCTACAACAGAATCAACAACAACAGTTCCGACGACCACTGAATCTACAACAGAATCAACAACAACAGTTCCAACGACCACTGAATCTACAACAGAATCAACAACAACAGTTCCAACGACCACTGAATCTACAACAGAATCAACAACAACAGTTCCAACGACCACTGAATCTACAACAGAATCAACAACAACAGGTCCAACGACCACTGAATCTACAACAGAATCAACAACAACAGTTCCAACGACCACTGAATCTACAACAGAATCAACAACAACAGTTCCAACGACCACTGAATCTACAACAGAATCAACAACAACAGTTCCAACGACCACTGAATCTACAACAGAATCAACAACAACAGTTCCAACGACCACTGAATCTACAACAGAATCAACAACAACAGTTCCAACGACCACTGAATCTACAACAGAATCAACAACAACAGTTCCAACGACCACTGAATCTACAACAGAATCAACAACAACAGTTCCAACGACCACTGAATCTACAACAGAATCAACAACAACAGTTCCGACGACCACTGAATCTACAACAGAATCAACAACAACAGTTCCAACGACCACTGAATCTACAACAGAATCAACAACAACAGTTCCAACGACCACTGAATCTACAACAGAATCAACAACAACAGTTCCAACGACCACTGAATCTACAACAGAATCAACAACAACAGTTCCAACGACCACTGAATCTACAACAGAATCAACAACAACAGTTCCAACGACCACTGAATCTACAACAGAATCAACAACAACAGTTCCAACGACCACTGAATCTACAACAGAATCAACAACAACAGTTCCAACGACCACTGAATCTACAACAGAATCAACAACAACAGTTCCAACGACCACTGAATCTACAACAGAATCAACAACAACAGTTCCAACGACCACTGAATCTACAACAGAATCAACAACAACAGTTCCAACGACCACTGAATCTACAACAGAATCAACAACAACAGTTCCAACGACCACTGAATCTACAACAGAATCAACAACAACAGTTCCAACGACCACTGAATCTACAACAGAATCAACAACAACAGTTCCAACGACCACTGAATCTACAACAGAATCAACAACAACAGTTCCAACGACCACTGAATCTACAACAGAATCAACAACAACAGTTCCAACGACCACTGAATCTACAACAGAATCAACAACAACAGTTCCAACGACCACTGAATCTACAACAGAATCAACAACAACAGTTCCAACGACCACTGAATCTACAACAGAATCAACAACAACAGTTCCAACGACCACTGAATCTACAACAGAATCAACAACAACAGTTCCAACGACCACTGAATCTACAACAGAATCAACAACAACAGTTCCAACGACCACTGAATCTACAACAGAATCAACAACAACTCCTTTAACTACCAGTGAATCAACAACTGAATCAACAACAACAGTTCCAACGACCACTGAATCTACAACAGAATCAACAACAACAGTTCCAACGACCACTGAATCTACAACAGAATCAACAACAACAGTTCCAACGACCACTGAATCTACAACAGAATCAACAACAACAGTTCCAACGACCACTGAATCTACAACAGAATCAACAACAACAGTTCCAACGACCACTGAATCTACAACAGAATCAACAACAACAGTTCCAACGACCACTGAATCTACAACAGAATCAACAACAACAGTTCCAACGACCACTGAATCTACAACAGAATCAACAACAACAGTTCCAACGACCACTGAATCTACAACAGAATCAACAACAACAGTTCCAACGACCACTGAATCTACAACAGAATCAACAACAACAGTTCCAACGACCACTGAATCTACAACAGAATCAACAACAACATTTCCAACGACCACTGAATCTACAACAGAATCAACAACAACAGTTCCAACGACCACTGAATCTACAACAGAATCAACAACAACAGTTCCAACGACCACTGAATCTACAACAGAATCAACAACAACAGTTCCAACGACCACTGAATCTACAACAGAATCAACAACAACAGTTCCAACGACCACTGAATCTACAACAGAATCAACAACAACAGTTCCAACGACCACTGAATCTACAACAGAATCAACAACAACAGTTCCAACGACCACTGAATCTACAACAGAATCAACAACAACAGTTCCAACGACCACTGAATCTACAACAGAATCAACAACAACAGTTCCAACGACCACTGAATCTACAACAGAATCAACAACAACAGTTCCAACGACCACTGAATCTACAACAGAATCAACAACAACAGTTCCAACGACCACTGAATCTACAACAGAATCAACAACAACAGTTCCAACGACCACTGAATCTACAACAGAATCAACAACAACAGTTCCAACGACCACTGAATCTACAACAGAATCAACAACAACAGTTCCAACGACCACTGAATCTACAACAGAATCAACAACAACAGTTCCAACGACCACTGAATCTACAACAGAATCAACAACAACAGTTCCAACGACCACTGAATCTACAACAGAATCAACAACAACAGTTCCAACGACCACTGAATCTACAACAGAATCAACAACAACAGTTCCAACGACCACTGAATCTTCAACAGAATCAACAACAACAGTTCCAACGACCACTGAATCTACAACAGAATCAACAACAACAGTTCCAACGACCACTGAATCTACAACAGAATCAACAACAACAGTTCCAACGACCACTGAATCTCCCCCAGAATCAACAACAACAGTTCCAACGACCACTGAATCTACAACAGAATCAACAACAACAGTTCCAACGACCACTGAATCTACAACAGAATCAACAACAGTTCCAACGACCACTGAATCTACAACAGAATCAACAACAACAGTTCCAACGACCACTGAATCTACAACAGAATCAACAACAACAGTTCCAACGACCACTGAATCTACAACAGAATCAACAACAACAGTTCCAACGACCACTGAATCTACAACAGAATCAACAACAACAGTTCCAACGACCACTGAATCTACAACAGAATCAACAACAGTTCCAACGACCACTGAATCTACAACAGAATCAACAACAACAGTTCCAACGACCACTGAATCTACAACAGAATCAACAACAACAGT
The DNA here is from genome assembly GCA_034509925.1 of Hirudinaria manillensis. Classification (NCBI taxonomy): domain Eukaryota; kingdom Metazoa; phylum Annelida; class Clitellata; order Hirudinida; family Hirudinidae; genus Hirudinaria; species Hirudinaria manillensis. The sequence goes on from CM067533.1 coordinate 7,961,066, forward strand.
TCCAACGACCACTGAATCTACAACAGAATCAACAACAACAGTTCCAACGACCACTGAATCTACAACAGAATCAACAACAACAGTTCCAACGACCACTGAATCTACAACAGAATCAACAACAACATTTCCGACGACCACTGAATCTACAACAGAATCAACAACAACAGTTCCAACGACCACTGAATCTACAACAGAATCAACAACAACAGTTCCAACGACCACTGAATCTACAACAGAATCAACAACAACAGTTCCAACGACCACTGAATCTACAACAGAATCAACAACAACAGTTCCAACGACCACTGAATCTACAACAGAATCAACAACAACAGTTCCAACGACCACTGAATCTACAACAGAATCAACAACAACAGTTCCAACGACCACTGAATCTACAACAGAATCAACAACAACAGTTCCAACGACCAGTGAATCAACAACAACAGTTCCAACGACCACTGAATCTACAACAGAATCAACAACAACAGTTCCAACGACCACTGAATCTACAACAGAATCAACAACAGTTCCAACGACCACTGAATCTACAACAGAATCAACAACAACAGTTCCAACGACCACTGAATCTACAACAGAATCAACAACAACAGTTCCAACGACCACTGAATCTACAACAGAATCAACAACAACAGTTCCAACGACCACTGAATCTACAACAGAATCAACAACAACAGTTCCAACGACCACTAAATCTACAACAGAATCAACAACAACAGTTCCGACGACCACTGAATCTACAACAGAATCAACAACAACAGTTCCAACAACCACTGAATCTACAACAGAATCAACAACAACTCCTTTAACTACCACTGAATCTACAACAGAATCAACAACAACAGTTCCAACGACCACTGAATCTACAA
>CM067533.1:7962155-8024655 GCA_034509925.1 Hirudinaria manillensis
GAATCAACAACAACAGTTCCAACGACCACTGAATCTACATCAGCCTCGACAGTCAGTGCCGGTACCAGCGAAACTACCACTGTTCCAACAGCAGAATCTTCCATTTCCTCCGCTAGCATAGGATCGACCGAGTCTACCAGCGTCGGGTCAACGGAATCCACGACAGCCTATTCTACTGTTTCTGAGACCACGAGTACCGTCGAATCGACATCAGCCTCGACAGTCAGTGCCGGTACCAGCGAAACTACCACTGTTCCAACAGCAGAATCTTCCATTACCTCCGCTATCACTGTATCGACCGAGTCTACCAGCGTCGGGTCAACGGAATCCACGACAGCCTATTCTACTGTTTCTGAGACCACGAGTACCGTCGAATCGACATCAGCCTCGACAGTCAGTGCCGGTACCAGCGAAACTACCACTGTTCCAACAGCAGAATCTTCCATTTCCTCCGCTAGCATAGGATCGACCGAGTCTACCAGCGTCGGGTCAACGGAATCCACGACAGCCTATTCTACTGTTTCTGAGACCACGAGTACCGTCGAATCGACATCAGCCTCGACAGTCAGTGCCGGTACCAGCGAAACTACCACTGTTCCAACAGCAGAATCTTCCATTTCCTCCGCTAGCATAGGATCGACCGAGTCTACCAGCGTCGGGTCAACGGAATCCACGACAGCCTATTCTACTGTTTCTGAGACCACGAGTACCGTCGAATCGACATCAGCCTCGACAGTCAGTGCCGGTACCAGCGAAACTACCACTGTTCCAACAGCAGAATCTTCCATTTCCTCCGCTAGCATAGGATCGACCGAGTCTACCAGCGTCGGGTCAACGGAATCCACGACAGCCTATTCTACTGTTTCTGAGACCACGAGTACCGTCGAATCGACATCAGCCTCGACAGTCAGTGCCGGTACCAGCGAAACTACCACTGTTCCAACAGCAGAATCTTCCATTTCCTCCGCTAGCATAGGATCGACCGAGTCTACCAGCGTCGGGTCAACGGAATCCACGACAGCCTATTCTACTGTTTCTGAGACCACGAGTACCGTCGAATCGACATCAGCCTCGACAGTCAGTGCCGGTACCAGCGAAACTACCACTGTTCCAACAGCAGAATCTTCCATTTCCTCCGCTAGCATAGGATCGACCGAGTCTACCAGCGTCGGGTCAACGGAATCCACGACAGCCTATTCTACTGTTTCTGAGACCACGAGTACCGTCGAATCGACATCAGCCTCGACAGTCAGTGCCGGTACCAGCGAAACTACCACTGTTCCAACAGCAGAATCTTCCATTTCCTCCGCTAGCATAGGATCGACCGAGTCTACCAGCGTCGGGTCAACGGAATCCACGACAGCCTATTCTACTGTTTCTGAGACCACGAGTACCGTCGAATCGACATCAGCCTCGACAGTCAGTGCCGGTACCAGCGAAACTACCACTGTTCCAACAGCAGAATCTTCCATTTCCTCCGCTAGCATAGGATCGACCGAGTCTACCAGCGTCGGGTCAACGGAATCCACGACAGCCTATTCTACTGTTTCTGAGACCACGAGTACCGTCGAATCGACATCAGCCTCGACAGTCAGTGCCGGTACCAGCGAAACTACCACTGTTCCAACAGCAGAATCTTCCATTTCCTCCGCTAGCATAGGATCGACCGAGTCTACCAGCGTCGGGTCAACGGAATCCACGACAGCCTATTCTACTGTTTCTGAGACCACGAGTACCGTCGAATCGACATCAGCCTCGACAGTCAGTGCCGGTACCAGCGAAACTACCACTGTTCCAACAGCAGAATCTTCCATTTCCTCCGCTAGCATAGGATCGACCGAGTCTACCAGCGTCGGGTCAACGGAATCCACGACAGCCTATTCTACTGTTTCTGAGACCACGAGTACCGTCGAATCGACATCAGCCTCGACAGTCAGTGCCGGTACCAGCGAAACTACCACTGTTCCAACAGCAGAATCTTCCATTTCCTCCGCTAGCATAGGATCGACCGAGTCTACCAGCGTCGGGTCAACGGAATCCACGACAGCCTATTCTACTGTTTCTGAGACCACGAGTACCGTCGAATCGACATCAGCCTCGACAGTCAGTGCCGGTACCAGCGAAACTACCACTGTTCCAACAGCAGAATCTTCCATTTCCTCCGCTAGCATAGGATCGACCGAGTCTACCAGCGTCGGGTCAACGGAATCCACGACAGCCTATTCTACTGTTTCTGAGACCACGAGTACCGTCGAATCGACATCAGCCTCGACAGTCAGTGCCGGTACCAGCGAAACTACCACTGTTCCAACAGCAGAATCTTCCATTTCCTCCGCTAGCATAGGATCGACCGAGTCTACCAGCGTCGGGTCAACGGAATCCACGACAGCCTATTCTACTGTTTCTGAGACCACGAGTACCGTCGAATCGACATCAGCCTCGACAGTCAGTGCCGGTACCAGCGAAACTACCACTGTTCCAACAGCAGAATCTTCCATTTCCTCCGCTAGCATAGGATCGAGCGAGTCTACCAGCGTCGGGTCAACGGAATCCACGACAGCCTATTCTACTGTTTCTGAGACCACGAGTACCGTCGAATCGACATCAGCCTCGACAGTCAGTGCCGGTACCAGCGAAACTACCACTGTTCCAACAGCAGAATCTTCCATTTCCTCCGCTAGCATAGGATCGACCGAGTCTACCAGCGTCGGGTCAACGGAATCCACGACAGCCTATTCTACTGTTTCTGAGACCACGAGTACCGTCGAATCGACATCAGCCTCGACAGTCAGTGCCGGTACCAGCGAAACTACCACTGTTCCAACAGCAGAATCTTCCATTTCCTCCGCTAGCATAGGATCGACCGAGTCTACCAGCGTCGGGTCAACGGAATCCACGACAGCCTATTCTACTGTTTCTGAGACCACGAGTACCGTCGAATCGACATCAGCCTCGATAGTCAGTGCCGGTACCAGCGAAACTACCACTGTTCCAACAGCAGAATCTTCCATTTCCTCCGCTAGCATAGGATCGACCGAGTCTACCAGCGTCGGGTCAACGGAATCCACGACAGCCTATTCTACTGTTTCTGAGACCACGAGTACCGTCGAATCGACATCAGCCTCGACAGTCAGTGCCGGTACCAGCGAAACTACCACTGTTCCAACAGCAGAATCTTCCATTTCCTCCGCTAGCATAGGATCGACCGAGTCTACCAGCGTCGGGTCAACGGAATCCACGACAGCCTATTCTACTGTTTCTGAGACCACGAGTACCGTCGAATCGACATCAGCCTCGACAGTCAGTGCCGGTACCAGCGAAACTACCACTGTTCCAACAGCAGAATCTTCCATTTCCTCCGCTAGCATAGGATCGACCGAGTCTACCAGCGTCGGGTCAACGGAATCCACGACAGCCTATTCTACTGTTTCTGAGACCACGAGTACCGTCGAATCGACATCAGCCTCGACAGTCAGTGCCGGTACCAGCGAAACTACCACTGTTCCAACAGCAGAATCTTCCATTTCCTCCGCTAGCATAGGATCGACCGAGTCTACCAGCGTCGGGTCAACGGAATCCACGACAGCCTATTCTACTGTTTCTGAGACCACGAGTACCGTCGAATCGACATCAGCCTCGACAGTCAGTGCCGGTACCAGCGAAACTACCACTGTTCCAACAGCAGAATCTTCCATTTCCTCCGCTAGCATAGGATCGACCGAGTCTACCAGCGTCGGGTCAACGGAATCCACGACAGCCTATTCTACTGTTTCTGAGACCACGAGTACCGTCGAATCGACATCAGCCTCGACAGTCAGTGCCGGTACCAGCGAAACTACCACTGTTCCAACAGCAGAATCTTCCATTTCCTCCGCTAGCATAGGATCGACCGAGTCTACCAGCGTCGGGTCAACGGAATCCACGACAGCCTATTCTACTGTTTCTGAGACCACGAGTACCGTCGAATCGACATCAGCCTCGACAGTCAGTGCCGGTACCAGCGAAACTACCACTGTTCCAACAGCAGAATCTTCCATTTCCTCCGCTAGCATAGGATCGAGCGAGTCTACCAGCGTCGGGTCAACGGAATCCACGACAGCCTATTCTACTGTTTCTGAGACCACGAGTACCGTCGAATCGACATCAGCCTCGACAGTCAGTGCCGGTACCAGCGAAACTACCACTGTTCCAACAGCAGAATCTTCCATTTCCTCCGCTAGCATAGGATCGACCGAGTCTACCAGCGTCGGGTCAACGGAATCCACGACAGCCTATTCTACTGTTTCTGAGACCACGAGTACCGTCGAATCGACATCAGCCTCGACAGTCAGTGCCGGTACCAGCGAAACTACCACTGTTCCAACAGCAGAATCTTCCATTTCCTCCGCTAGCATAGGATCGACCGAGTCTACCAGCGTCGGGTCAACGGAATCCACGACAGCCTATTCTACTGTTTCTGAGACCACGAGTACCGTCGAATCGACATCAGCCTCGACAGTCAGTGCCGGTACCAGCGAAACTACCACTGTTCCAACAGCAGAATCTTCCATTTCCTCCGCTAGCATAGGATCGACCGAGTCTACCAGCGTCGGGTCAACGGAATCCACGACAGCCTATTCTACTGTTTCTGAGACCACGAGTACCGTCGAATCGACATCAGCCTCGACAGTCAGTGCCGGTACCAGCGAAACTACCACTGTTCCAACAGCAGAATCTTCCATTTCCTCCGCTAGCATAGGATCGACCGAGTCTACCAGCGTCGGGTCAACGGAATCCACGACAGCCTATTCTACTGTTTCTGAGACCACGAGTACCGTCGAATCGACATCAGCCTCGACAGTCAGTGCCGGTACCAGCGAAACTACCACTGTTCCAACAGCAGAATCTTCCATTTCCTCCGCTAGCATAGGATCGACCGAGTCTACCAGCGTCGGGTCAACGGAATCCACGACAGCCTATTCTACTGTTTCTGAGACCACGAGTACCGTCGAATCGACATCAGCCTCGACAGTCAGTGCCGGTACCAGCGAAACTACCACTGTTCCAACAGCAGAATCTTCCATTTCCTCCGCTAGCATAGGATCGACCGAGTCTACCAGCGTCGGGTCAACGGAATCCACGACAGCCTATTCTACTGTTTCTGAGACCACGAGTACCGTCGAATCGACATCAGCCTCGACAGTCAGTGCCGGTACCAGCGAAACTACCACTGTTCCAACAGCAGAATCTTCCATTTCCTCCGCTAGCATAGGATCGACCGAGTCTACCAGCGTCGGGTCAACGGAATCCACGACAGCCTATTCTACTGTTTCTGAGACCACGAGTACCGTCGAATCGACATCAGCCTCGACAGTCAGTGCCGGTACCAGCGAAACTACCACTGTTCCAACAGCAGAATCTTCCATTTCCTCCGCTAGCATAGGATCGACCGAGTCTACCAGCGTCGGGTCAACGGAATCCACGACAGCCTATTCTACTGTTTCTGAGACCACGAGTACCGTCGAATCGACATCAGCCTCGACAGTCAGTGCCGGTACCAGCGAAACTACCACTGTTCCAACAGCAGAATCTTCCATTTCCTCCGCTAGCATAGGATCGAGCGAGTCTACCAGCGTCGGGTCAACGGAATCCACGACAGCCTATTCTACTGTTTCTGAGACCACGAGTACCGTCGAATCGACATCAGCCTCGACAGTCAGTGCCGGTACCAGCGAAACTACCACTGTTCCAACAGCAGAATCTTCCATTTCCTCCGCTAGCATAGGATCGACCGAGTCTACCAGCGTCGGGTCAACGGAATCCACGACTGCCTATTCTACTGTTTCTGAGACCACGAGTACCGTCGAATCGACATCAGCCTCGACAGTCAGTGCCGGTACCAGCGAAACTACCACTGTTCCAACAGCAGAATCTTCCATTTCCTCCGCTAGCATAGGATCGACCGAGTCTACCAGCGTCGGGTCAACGGAATCCACGACAGCCTATTCTACTGTTTCTGAGACCACGAGTACCGTCGAATCGACATCAGCCTCGACAGTCAGTGCCGGTACCAGCGAAACTACCACTGTTCCAACAGCAGAATCTTCCATTTCCTCCGCTAGCATAGGATCGACCGAGTCTACCAGCGTCGGGTCAACGGAATCCACGACAGCCTATTCTACTGTTTCTGAGACCACGAGTACCGTCGAATCGACATCAGCCTCGACAGTCAGTGCCGGTACCAGCGAAACTACCACTGTTCCAACAGCAGAATCTTCCATTTCCTCCGCTAGCATAGGATCGACCGAGTCTACCAGCGTCGGGTCAACGGAATCCACGACAGCCTATTCTACTGTTTCTGAGACCACGAGTACCGTCGAATCGACATCAGCCTCGACAGTCAGTGCCGGTACCAGCGAAACTACCACTGTTCCAACAGCAGAATCTTCCATTTCCTCCGCTAGCATAGGATCGACCGAGTCTACCAGCGTCGGGTCAACGGAATCCACGACAGCCTATTCTACTGTTTCTGAGACCACGAGTACCGTCGAATCGACATCAGCCTCGACAGTCAGTGCCGGTACCAGCGAAACTACCACTGTTCCAACAGCAGAATCTTCCATTTCCTCCGCTAGCATAGGATCGACCGAGTCTACCAGCGTCGGGTCAACGGAATCCACGACAGCCTATTCTACTGTTTCTGAGACCACGAGTACCGTCGAATCGACATCAGCCTCGACAGTCAGTGCCGGTACCAGCGAAACTACCACTGTTCCAACAGCAGAATCTTCCATTTCCTCCGCTAGCATAGGATCGACCGAGTCTACCAGCGTCGGGTCAACGGAATCCACGACAGCCTATTCTACTGTTTCTGAGACCACGAGTACCGTCGAATCGACATCAGCCTCGACAGTCAGTGCCGGTACCAGCGAAACTACCACTGTTCCAACAGCAGAATCTTCCATTTCCTCCGCTAGCATAGGATCGACCGAGTCTACCAGCGTCGGGTCAACGGAATCCACGACAGCCTATTCTACTGTTTCTGAGACCACGAGTACCGTCGAATCGACATCAGCCTCGACAGTCAGTGCCGGTACCAGCGAAACTACCACTGTTCCAACAGCAGAATCTTCCATTTCCTCCGCTAGCATAGGATCGAGCGAGTCTACCAGCGTCGGGTCAACGGAATCCACGACAGCCTATTCTACTGTTTCTGAGACCACGAGTACCGTCGAATCGACATCAGCCTCGACAGTCAGTGCCGGTACCAGCGAAACTACCACTGTTCCAACAGCAGAATCTTCCATTTCCTCCGCTAGCATAGGATCGACCGAGTCTACCAGCGTCGGGTCAACGGAATCCACGACAGCCTATTCTACTGTTTCTGAGACCACGAGTACCGTCGAATCGACATCAGCCTCGACAGTCAGTGCCGGTACCAGCGAAACTACCACTGTTCCAACAGCAGAATCTTCCATTTCCTCCGCTAGCATAGGATCGACCGAGTCTACCAGCGTCGGGTCAACGGAATCCACGACAGCCTATTCTACTGTTTCTGAGACCACGAGTACCGTCGAATCGACATCAGCCTCGACAGTCAGTGCCGGTACCAGCGAAACTACCACTGTTCCAACAGCAGAATCTTCCATTTCCTCCGCTAGCATAGGATCGACCGAGTCTACCAGCGTCGGGTCAACGGAATCCACGACAGCCTATTCTACTGTTTCTGAGACCACGAGTACCGTCGAATCGACATCAGCCTCGACAGTCAGTGCCGGTACCAGCGAAACTACCACTGTTCCAACAGCAGAATCTTCCATTTCCTCCGCTAGCATAGGATCGACCGAGTCTACCAGCGTCGGGTCAACGGAATCCACGACAGCCTATTCTACTGTTTCTGAGACCACGAGTACCGTCGAATCGACATCAGCCTCGACAGTCAGTGCCGGTACCAGCGAAACTACCACTGTTCCAACAGCAGAATCTTCCATTTCCTCCGCTAGCATAGGATCGACCGAGTCTACCAGCGTCGGGTCAACGGAATCCACGACAGCCTATTCTACTGTTTCTGAGACCACGAGTACCGTCGAATCGACATCAGCCTCGACAGTCAGTGCCGGTACCAGCGAAACTACCACTGTTCCAACAGCAGAATCTTCCATTTCCTCCGCTAGCATAGGATCGACCGAGTCTACCAGCGTCGGGTCAACGGAATCCACGACAGCCTATTCTACTGTTTCTGAGACCACGAGTACCGTCGAATCGACATCAGCCTCGACAGTCAGTGCCGGTACCAGCGAAACTACCACTGTTCCAACAGCAGAATCTTCCATTTCCTCCGCCAGCATAGGATCGACCGAGTGTACCAGCGTCGGGTCAACGGAATCCACGACAGCCTATTCTACTGTTTCTGAGACCACGAGTACCGTCGAATCGACATCAGCCTCGACAGTCAGTGCCGGTACCAGCGAAACTACCACTGTTCCAACAGCAGAATCTTCCATTTCCTCCGCTAGCATAGGATCGACCGAGTCTACCAGCGTCGGGTCAACGGAATCCACGACAGCCTATTCTACTGTTTCTGAGACCACGAGTACCGTCGAATCGACATCAGCCTCGACAGTCAGTGCCGGTACCAGCGAAACTACCACTGTTCCAACAGCAGAATCTTCCATTTCCTCCGCTAGCATAGGATCGACCGAGTCTACCAGCGTCGGGTCAACGGAATCCACGACAGCCTATTCTACTGTTTCTGAGACCACGAGTACCGTCGAATCGACATCAGCCTCGACAGTCAGTGCCGGTACCAGCGAAACTACCACTGTTCCAACAGCAGAATCTTCCATTTCCTCCGCTAGCATAGGATCGACCGAGTCTACCAGCGTCGGGTCAACGGAATCCACGACAGCCTATTCTACTGTTTCTGAGACCACGAGTACCGTCGAATCGACATCAGCCTCGACAGTCAGTGCCGGTACCAGCGAAACTACCACTGTTCCAACAGCAGAATCTTCCATTTCCTCCGCTAGCATAGGATCGACCGAGTCTACCAGCGTCGGGTCAACGGAATCCACGACAGCCTATTCTACTGTTTCTGAGACCACGAGTACCGTCGAATCGACATCAGCCTCGACAGTCAGTGCCGGTACCAGCGAAACTACCACTGTTCCAACAGCAGAATCTTCCATTTCCTCCGCTAGCATAGGATCGACCGAGTCTACCAGCGTCTGGTCAACGGAATCCACGACAGCCTATTCTACTGTTTCTGAGACCACGAGTACCGTCGAATCGACATCAGCCTCGACAGTCAGTGCCGGTACCAGCGAAACTACCACTGTTCCAACAGCAGAATCTTCCATTTCCTCCGCTAGCATAGGATCGACCGAGTCTACCAGCGTCGGGTCAACGGAATCCACGACAGCCTATTCTACTGTTTCTGAGACCACGAGTACCGTCGAATCGACATCAGCCTCGACAGTCAGTGCCGGTACCAGCGAAACTACCACTGTTCCAACAGCAGAATCTTCCATTTCCTCCGCTAGCATAGGATCGACCGAGTCTACCAGCGTCGGGTCAACGGAATCCACGACAGCCTATTCTACTGTTTCTGAGACCACGAGTACCGTCGAATCGACATCAGCCTCGACAGTCAGTGCCGGTACCAGCGAAACTACCACTGTTCCAACAGCAGAATCTTCCATTTCCTCCGCTAGCATAGGATCGAGCGAGTCTACCAGCGTCGGGTCAACGGAATCCACGACAGCCTATTCTACTGTTTCTGAGACCACGAGTACCGTCGAATCGACATCAGCCTCGACAGTCAGTGCCGGTACCAGCGAAACTACCACTGTTCCAACAGCAGAATCTTCCATTTCCTCCGCTAGCATAGGATCGACCGAGTCTACCAGCGTCGGGTCAACGGAATCCACGACAGCCTATTCTACTGTTTCTGAGACCACGAGTACCGTCGAATCGACATCAGCCTCGACAGTCAGTGCCGGTACCAGCGAAACTACCACTGTTCCAACAGCAGAATCTTCCATTTCCTCCGCTAGCATAGGATCGACCGAGTCTACCAGCGTCGGGTCAACGGAATCCACGACAGCCTATTCTACTGTTTCTGAGACCACGAGTACCGTCGAATCGACATCAGCCTCGACAGTCAGTGCCGGTACCAGCGAAACTACCACTGTTCCAACAGCAGAATCTTCCATTTCCTCCGCTAGCATAGGATCGACCGAGTCTACCAGCGTCGGGTCAACGGAATCCACGACAGCCTATTCTACTGTTTCTGAGACCACGAGTACCGTCGAATCGACATCAGCCTCGACAGTCAGTGCCGGTACCAGCGAAACTACCACTGTTCCAACAGCAGAATCTTCCATTTCCTCCGCTAGCATAGGATCGACCGAGTCTACCAGCGTCGGGTCAACGGAATCCACGACAGCCTATTCTACTGTTTCTGAGACCACGAGTACCGTCGAATCGACATCAGCCTCGACAGTCAGTGCCGGTACCAGCGAAACTACCACTGTTCCAACAGCAGAATCTTCCATTTCCTCCGCTAGCATAGGATCGACCGAGTCTACCAGCGTCGGGTCAACGGAATCCACGACAGCCTATTCTACTGTTTCTGAGACCACGAGTACCGTCGAATCGACATCAGCCTCGACAGTCAGTGCCGGTACCAGCGAAACTACCACTGTTCCAACAGCAGAATCTTCCATTTCCTCCGCTAGCATAGGATCGACCGAGTCTACCAGCGTCGGGTCAACGGAATCCACGACAGCCTATTCTACTGTTTCTGAGACCACGAGTACCGTCGAATCGACATCAGCCTCGACAGTCAGTGCCGGTACCAGCGAAACTACCACTGTTCCAACAGCAGAATCTTCCATTTCCTCCGCTAGCATAGGATCGACCGAGTCTACCAGCGTCGGGTCAACGGAATCCACGACAGCCTATTCTACTGTTTCTGAGACCACGAGTACCGTCGAATCGACATCAGCCTCGACAGTCAGTGCCGGTACCAGCGAAACTACCACTGTTCCAACAGCAGAATCTTCCATTTCCTCCGCTAGCATAGGATCGACCGAGTCTACCAGCGTCGGGTCAACGGAATCCACGACAGCCTATTCTACTGTTTCTGAGACCACGAGTACCGTCGAATCGACATCAGCCTCGACAGACAGTGCCGGTACCAGCGAAACTACCACTGTTCCAACAGCAGAATCTTCCATTTCCTCCGCTAGCATAGGATCGACCGAGTCTACCAGCGTCGGGTCAACGGAATCCACGACAGCCTATTCTACTGTTTCTGAGACCACGAGTACCGTCGAATCGACATCAGCCTCGACAGTCAGTGCCGGTACCAGCGAAACTACCACTGTTCCAACAGCAGAATCTTCCATTTCCTCCGCTAGCATAGGATCGACCGAGTCTACCAGCGTCGGGTCAACGGAATCCACGACAGCCTATTCTACTGTTTCTGAGACCACGAGTACCGTCGAATCGACATCAGCCTCGACAGTCAGTGCCGGTACCAGCGAAACTACCACTGTTCCAACAGCAGAATCTTCCATTTCCTCCGCTAGCATAGGATCGACCGAGTCTACCAGCGTCGGGTCAACGGAATCCACGACAGCCTATTCTACTGTTTCTGAGACCACGAGTACCGTCGAATCGACATCAGCCTCGACAGTCAGTGCCGGTACCAGCGAAACTACCACTGTTCCAACAGCAGAATCTTCCATTTCCTCCGCTAGCATAGGATCGACCGAGTCTACCAGCGTCGGGTCAACGGAATCCACGACAGCCTATTCTACTGTTTCTGAGACCACGAGTACCGTCGAATCGACATCAGCCTCGACAGTCAGTGCCGGTACCAGCGAAACTACCACTGTTCCAACAGCAGAATCTTCCATTTCCTCCGCTAGCATAGGATCGACCGAGTCTACCAGCGTCGGGTCAACGGAATCCACGACAGCCTATTCTACTGTTTCTGAGACCACGAGTACCGTCGAATCGACATCAGCCTCGACAGTCAGTGCCGGTACCAGCGAAACTACCACTGTTCCAACAGCAGAATCTTCCATTTCCTCCGCTAGCATAGGATCGACCGAGTCTACCAGCGTCGGGTCAACGGAATCCACGACAGCCTATTCTACTGTTTCTGAGACCACGAGTACCGTCGAATCGACATCAGCCTCGACAGTCAGTGCCGGTACCAGCGAAACTACCACTGTTCCAACAGCAGAATCTTCCATTTCCTCCGCTAGCATAGGATCGACCGAGTCTACCAGCGTCGGGTCAACGGAATCCACGACAGCCTATTCTACTGTTTCTGAGACCACGAGTACCGTCGAATCGACATCAGCCTCGACAGTCAGTGCCGGTACCAGCGAAACTACCACTGTTCCAACAGCAGAATCTTCCATTTCCTCCGCTAGCATAGGATCGACCGAGTCTACCAGCGTCGGGTCAACGGAATCCACGACAGCCTATTCTACTGTTTCTGAGACCACGAGTACCGTCGAATCGACATCAGCCTCGACAGTCAGTGCCGGTACCAGCGAAACTACCACTGTTCCAACAGCAGAATCTTCCATTTCCTCCGCTAGCATAGGATCGACCGAGTCTACCAGCGTCGGGTCAACGGAATCCACGACAGCCTATTCTATTGTTTCTGAGACCACGAGTACCGTCGAATCGACATCAGCCTCGACAGTCAGTGCCGGTACCAGCGAAACTACCACTGTTCCAACAGCAGAATCTTCCATTTCCTCCGCTAGCATAGGATCGACCGAGTCTACCAGCGTCGGGTCAACGGAATCCACGACAGCCTATTCTACTGTTTCTGAGACCACGAGTACCGTCGAATCGACATCAGCCTCGACAGTCAGTGCCGGTACCAGCGAAACTACCACTGTTCCAACAGCAGAATCTTCCATTTCCTCCGCTAGCATAGGATCGACCGAGTCTACCAGCGTCGGGTCAACGGAATCCACGACAGCCTATTCTACTGTTTCTGAGACCACGAGTACCGTCGAATCGACATCAGCCTCGACAGTCAGTGCCGGTACCAGCGAAACTACCACTGTTCCAACAGCAGAATCTTCCATTTCCTCCGCTAGCATAGGATCGACCGAGTCTACCAGCGTCGGGTCAACGGAATCCACGACAGCCTATTCTACTGTTTCTGAGACCACGAGTACCGTCGAATCGACATCAGCCTCGACAGTCAGTGCCGGTACCAGCGAAACTACCACTGTTCCAACAGCAGAATCTTCCATTTCCTCCGCTAGCATAGGATCGACCGAGTCTACCAGCGTCGGGTCAACGGAATCCACGACAGCCTATTCTACTGTTTCTGAGACCACGAGTACCGTCGAATCGACATCAGCCTCGACAGTCAGTGCCGGTACCAGCGAAACTACCACTGTTCCAACAGCAGAATCTTCCATTTCCTCCGCTAGCATAGGATCGACCGAGTCTACCAGCGTCGGGTCAACGGAATCCACGACAGCCTATTCTATTGTTTCTGAGACCACGAGTATCGTCGAATCGACATCAGCCTCGACAGTCAGTGCCGGTACCAGCGAAACTACCACTGTTCCAACAGCAGAATCTTCCATTTCCTCCGCTAGCATAGGATCGACCGAGTCTACCAGCGTCGGGTCAACGGAATCCACGACAGCCTATTCTACTGTTTCTGAGACCACGAGTACCGTCGAATCGACATCAGCCTCGACAGTCAGTGCCGGTACCAGCGAAACTACCACTGTTCCAACAGCAGAATCTTCCATTTCCTCCGCTAGCATAGGATCGACCGAGTCTACCAGCGTCGGGTCAACGGAATCCACGACAGCCTATTCTACTGTTTCTGAGACCACGAGTACCGTCGAATCGACATCAGCCTCGACAGTCAGTGCCGGTACCAGCGAAACTACCACTATTCCAACAGCAGAATCTTCCATTTCCTCCGCTAGCATAGGATCGACCGAGTCTACCAGCGTCGGGTCAACGGAATCCACGACAGCCTATTCTACTGTTTCTGAGACCACGAGTACCGTCGAATCGACATCAGCCTCGACAGTTGGTTCGGTCATCGGGGAATCAACCTCTTCAAAGCCCGCTTTTAGCGAATCCAGTGTTGGAATTTTTGTAACATCTGGATTACAGTCTTCTGTCTCTTCCACTATTTTCTCTCATCCCTCATCCAGTATTGACTCAGGCTTATCAAGTAAATTTTCTATTGTTTAGTTTCTCCTACCTATCAAGGGGTTTGATTTTTTTAACTTTTTTTTCTTCAGGTTCTTCACAATTTTCAGTATCAGTTAATGTATCTTTGGAAAGTTCCATATTTCCACTTTCTACAGCATATATCTCTCAAGTTTCCGATCCTGTGTTCTCCACAACTTCTATTCCCAGTTTACTGTCTATGACGGTTTCATCATCTGCAGGTTAGATTTTTGAGTTTCTTGTTTGTTTTAATCTATTCTTTTATTAATTTCTTATTCTTGTCATTTTAGGGTCCTGTCCTCCTTACTACTGTCCGTTTTGCTCATCTGACTACGATTGCAAAACAAATCAAAAACTAGTTTTATGCTCTGACTCTGTTAGTCTTATATAATTTATTTAACATGTTTATATAACGCAGCACTGAATTGAGATATTTTGTATTAACAGGACGTTTGTTTTACGAACGTGACAAGAAATGAACGTGGTGTCATTGTGCATCAAAATAAAGGTTGCATGGCTTCCTCTCAGTGTTCCTCAGTTTCAGGTTCTTGTTCAAATTCTGGTTGTTTGACTTGCTCTCTGGGATCGTGTTCTCCTGGTAAGTTGATTTTTATGAAATATATTTCTTAGATTTATAAATTTATTAATTTTTGTCTTCAAGGTTGCCCTCCTTATTACTGTCCTTTATGTTCATCTCTTTCTGAATGCGAAACAAATCCTTCGGTTACTCTTTGCAATCAGGCTACTGTCAGTTCATTTGATTCAGTTCATAATATTGTCAGTTTTTGTATTTACCCTTTTCTTTAATTTACTAGGAGTTATGCTTTACAAATACCTCAAGAAACGACCGAGGTGTGATAGTTCACCAAAATAAAGGATGCATCCCCGCTGCTCAATGTCCTACTCCGTCCGCTGCCTGCAATAACGGGATCTGTCTAACCTGTCAAAATGGCTCCTGTGATGGTGGAGGTATTATATTTATTTTATTCGCTGTGTTCTGTTGCAACATTTGCTAATGAAATTTATTTCATTTTACTGTAGTTCCATTTACAACACCTACAGAAGTACCAGCACAAACGACGTATACAGGTATTTTTGGAGTCGTACAATTAGATAACATGTTGTGATTAAAGGTATAAGACGCTCACAGTTAATGGTTGATTACATTAGGTTCATTGCCTGCAAGACCATGCTGTTTCAAGTCTATTTGTCCAATTTGCAAAAATGAATACGGAGAATGTTCTACTAGTGAAATCATCTATGCAAGCTGTGAAATAGGACTGGTAAATAAAATCGCTTTGATACATTTGATAAAATTTAACAAGAGTTGCTCAGCATAATGAGGTTAATCTTTAAATTTAAGGATTACTGTAAGAGACAGTACACAATAAGCTTAGCAGGATCAATCATAAGGGACGAGAGATCATGTTCATCATTCTCTTCCTGTCCTTCAGGAGAAGATAGATCAATGTATTCTACCAATACGATAGTTACATCATGTGCTAGTCCAAAGAACTGCGAATATAATCCAGTTAACTGCAAAGGTAATTTTTTTATGTTATTTATAATTCATTCATTACCTTTTGTTGAGGCTTCACTAAGCTCATCACTGAGTTTCACTGACCTGTAATAATGCAATTGTTACAATCGAAACATTCCCCACATATTTACATCTATTTAATCTTAAAATCTATTTAATTTAAGTCGAACCCACGCTAAACTGAGCTCATGAAATAGATGCATAATTCTTTTAATCCTTGTCTCTGGCAGATCCATGTGAAAGCTCACCATGCAAAAATGGAGGTACATGCAAGTCCATTAGTCAATCGAGTTATGAATGCAATTGCAGCGTTGGATGGAAGGGAATTAGTTGCCAAGGTTAGCAAAACCATGTCTTTTTGGTTAACTGCATACATGTAACATCAGAAACTCGCATTGTTGGCTAAGACAACTCGGTGGTTTCAGGCAAGAACCTCTTGCCTATATTTGTCAAAGACCACGGTCATAATCTGTTGTTTTCGCAACCCTTCTTCATTTGTCACAAGTCCCCTTCCACATAATGAATCTATGTATGAATGCGTTTAAAAGTACCTCTGATGATATGTGGCCCTTTGGCACATTACATAGATTTTGGATTCAATTTAATTTGATATTTTTTTTATTTTAAGAGCTTGATCAGATTTTTCCATTCGGACCAATATATGGTGACGAGAAAGTAATTCCAGCTAATGGCGATGGTGGTTACGCCCAAATCAAATTTCCGTTGCCTTTTAAATTCGGTTGTCAAAAATATGATAGCTATTTCGTAAGTTATTATTCTCAAGCAGTAATTAATACTTGGCACATAATATACACTTATTTTCCACACCACAGGTGAATGTTAACGGATATATCACTTTGGGTAGCACTATGGTTAATCGCAATCCTTCTTCTTTTCCCATAAAAGGAAATCCCGCAAACATGGCAATCATAGCTCCATTTTGGTCTGATTTGGATATAAGTTATGGCGATGGAACCATTTATTACAATTGTCACAGTCGACTTAATGAAGATTTTGACGATGTGTTTGTCTCCATTGAGAGTTCATTTGTGTTTAATGTGACTGACGAATTCATAAAACGATATAAGGGAGACAACAGCTTTTCATCCACAATGGTTTGCATCATCACTTATTATAAAGTCTCACCGTTTCCAAGCTTCTACAAGCACGAAGAGGTTAGAACCACATTTGAACCCTGTCATGGACTTTGGCTACAAATGGCTTTGTTGTATTTTGCAGCAGGCAACTTTTCAAGTGGTCTTAGCTTCAGATGTGAATACTGACAGGTCTTACACCATTTTCAACTACAACAATATCAACTGGAAGATATCTGCAAATAGAAAAGTTTCTCAGGGGTATCAATACGGGCAAACAATTGCACCAGAACCATATCACAACTTCTTTACATCTATGAAAATGCCAGCACATTACATAAATAGAATCAAAGGTCCTGCAGGTACGTATAACGTTTTGGTAAACTTTTCTAGCGCTTCTGAATTTATTAAATACTCGAATATAAAAATATACACAGGGCCTCATGGACAATGGCTTTTCAACACAAGCTTTGATGATGATCAACGCTGCCGCTCTGATGGAGACGAATATAAATGCAGAATGTGGTCCAATCAACAATATCAAGAACATAATGTGTTCTTTGATAGATACAAAAATTTCGCTCCACCTTGTCCATGTTTTCTATGGCAGGCTAATAATGTCATGTTTAATCCAGTTTTCCGTCAAACAAAAAATACCTTTTGCTTCAACATGGCACCTCAAAGAAACCTTTACAACAAATACATTGTGGAAAAGGTGGTCTTAAGTGAATTACATTTAAATGATAAATTATAAATAGAATTTACATAATCTAATTGTATTATTACCAGTCATGTTGCTACTCGGAAACATCAGGCAAACTCATCACAGAACCCTCCTGGGAAAGTGGGTCAATCTCTTTAAAGCATCCATACATTAGTATGAGAGAGGATGAAGCTAAAGAATGGTGCTGTGGAAAGAAGAATGGACCAGGCTTAAATGCTCGATATCTGGATACGTGCAAATTCTTTTTCAAAGCTCGTCCAATCGACAAATGCGAGAATTATCAACTTCCTCGAAATGGTGAGCATCAATGGAGCTTCATTTCGAAATTAAAATATAAATACATTCTAAGGTGCAGCCTCTTGTAAATCTATTTTTAAATTATCATATCATTCTAGATGCAAATGTCAAAAATCACAAGTCAGAGAACATATTGAAATTAATTTTTTAGCTTTTTCATTTGGAGAGCCTCATATTATTACCCCGGACAACGCCACCTACGTGTTTAATGGACTGGGTGAATATTGGCTCATTAAAGATACACAAAAGCTACTTTTACAAGGAAGAACTGGCAAAGCATGGGATTTAAATGGAATTGACGTAAATTTCACCGTCTTCACAGCATTCGCAGCAGTTGGAGTTATGGGTGGAGTGAATTCATCGAGATTATTTGTCGGTCTCAACAAAAACAGAAATGGTAATGGAGTCTTATATTG
Organism: Hirudinaria manillensis; assembly: GCA_034509925.1. Classification (NCBI taxonomy): domain Eukaryota; kingdom Metazoa; phylum Annelida; class Clitellata; order Hirudinida; family Hirudinidae; genus Hirudinaria; species Hirudinaria manillensis. Next base: position 7,980,447 of record CM067533.1, read on the forward strand.
TATTCAACAATTTAAGTATAATTTAAATTAAGTATTATTCTGCTGATTCTTCTACTAGTGTTTTTGTCGTTCTTAGACTTAATAGTGATCATCAACGATAATAACATATCTGATGTGTGGCAAAAATCTGAAGAAAGATCATACAATGGATTCCACATTTGGAAGGATGGAAACTCTCTCGTTGTTATCTATGACTCAGGTAATTAAAGTGAACAACAAAAAGTAGATTTATTATTTAATATAGCAAACATATTAACTCCAATACTTAAAATGATTGCATAAAACTTCATATTCTCTTTTCAGGCTTTGGGTTCGAAATAAGTCTCGGGTTCCAACAGTTGTCGTGCTCTCTGATTTTACCCACCAATATGTTGGGTGGTCAAAATTTCAAAGGACTTTTTGGCAACTACGATGGTATACCAAATAACGATCTAAATTGCAATCCAGAAAGTCCTCGGTGCAACGCCGAAAAATGTGCGACAATTGATACGTCGAATGTTTCGGAAAAGGAAATTTTTGAATGCGCCCAGACTTGTAAGTAGTTTGTTTATTGAGTTTAGCGGTGAAATTTCGCTATTGTAATATTTTTAAAATGTATTTATTATAGGGATGGTCGAAAGAGTAGAAAACACTCTATTTTATTATGAGGATCCAAAAAATAGTGCAGCTTTAAGGAGTCCAGACTTTGTTCCAGAATTTGATTTAAGCGTTTCAGATGTAGAAATTCCTTCAATAAAGTCAACAATTTGCAATGCATCGGGATCATTTGGTTACAGCGTTGATGCTTGTGTTTACGACTACCTGCGAACCAGAAACAAAAAATTAGCAGTTGATACTCTCATCACTTCTCAAGATTATTTCAATGCTCAAACATCAAGGGGTACTTTTATGTCAACTTCATTCTGCTAAATATTAACTATTACATAACGACTTGTTATTATATATATTAATACTTTTGCCCCATTCTTAAATTTTTCATCTTGAGTAACATAAAAGATAAAAAATTTACAAAATAATTTGTTTTCTCAGATACATCAAATATCATCAGAATAACTGGACCAGAAAATAATCCAATTGACCGTATCAAATGGAACGTTGGAGAGGAGTCATCCATTGAACTAAAAGTCATTCCTGCCAAGACCATTCCAAATCCCATAATAATAATGAATTTCACTTTGGAAAGTGGAACCAATTATTCATTTCTTCAGTCTCCAACTGACCTATTGAAGTGGAAATTTACATGGACACCGAAGTCTCTCAGCCCTGTAACACTTAGGTAAGAATTTGCGTAAACATTAGGCTGAGTTAATGATTGTTATAATGCTATATTCGTTTTGTTATTGCAGCTTTATCGGATCTGATAGCATCAACAACTTCACAGTTCCTCTAAACATCTACATTTTGTTATGCGATTGCAATCGACATGGCACTTGTCAATGGACTTTAAGTGATAAAAACGCCAACCAAACCAACTATTTCCAAGTGGCAACTTGTTTCTGCGATCAGAACTATATAGGTTAAAATTACATCAATAACCACGAGTTCTTTGTATAATTTCCATGTCGATTCCTATATTTACTGTATCCATGCCTTTAGGTGACAGATGTGAATCTCCGATAGACCAATGTTTTGGAAAACCATGTGGCAATAGCACCTGCAAAAATCTTTCTCCTGAGGAAGTGGATGAGGAAAATAAGAAGTACAACATTACAAACCATCCTGGATACGTGTGTATTGGCTGTGACCCTGGTTTTTCCTACAGTGACTTCAAGTGTCAAGGTTTCAATTGTTGTTTATGTTCCACTTTTGCCCTATTTTTGTCACTTGCTTAATCAAACGTTAATTACAGATATAGACGAATGTGCAAATGCCAGCCTCAATAACTGTAGTGCACATGAGACTTGTGTCAACACTCAAGGAGGGTATAATTGTGACTGTTATGCTAGAAATGCACCGTCTTGTTCGAGTAATTTTTTTTATAGCTCAATTGTTATGTTGTATTGTCCTTTAGCGAATATAAATGTCTTTCACTTACTTTAAATGAATTTCTAGAATGTTTTCCCGGGTTTTGGGGAGAAAATTGTACCGACGTCTGCCAATGTCCCGAAACATCTTGCAATTCCAGCAGCGGTTGTAGCGTGTGTCTAAATCCGGGTTTGACAGGGTCAAACTGCTCCACTAATATAGATGAATGTTCAATAATGACTCCAAGTCCTTGTTCAGCAAACAGCAATTGTTCTGATAGTTATGGGACTTATGAATGCTTTTGCAACCCAGGATACGTTAAAGATTTGGATTCGTGCATTTGTAAGTTTATATTTTAATCCGCATTATTAAACCAACATTTGCTCAGTGGAAACAAATAACTTCAGTACGAGATTACTGCCTGTACGACTCTGATGGATCATATCTCATCAGCAAGAACATATCGAGATGCAGTTTCAATGGAGTTTGTGTTAATGGAAGTGTGGCATTAAACCAACACGACTGCATTTGCAATGAAGGGTACGAGGGAAAATTGTGTGAAAGAGGTAAGCCAATAAATAAAATAACTGCAAAACCAGTCTTAAGACAATTATCCACAACTTTGACAACGTCTGACCCTTTCACCACTTTTTTTTTATAGAAATCGATCAATGTCAATCAAATCCCTGTAAGAACAATGCGACCTGCAATCGCATTGCAAATTCGTACCAATGCCTATGCCTCAAGGATTACGGAGGAACGCAATGCCAATATTGTGAGTGAAATTATTTTATACATAAATTTATAATGTTTTGGCAGTTCTTAAATTATAAAGCATCTTTTCTATTATTTTTTCTGCATCCAACAGATACAGCTAGTTCAGTAACTGGTAAGTAATAGTTAATTACTATCTATCTTTCTAGAAAGTTGTATTTTAAAACTGCAATTGATTGGTTCCCCTAGTACCAGCCTCACAAACTGGCCAAGACTTGAACTGGCTCATAATATTATTGGGGACCTTGCTCGGAATTGCAGTGCTTTTCACCTCCATTCTTCTATCTGTGTTAATCACACGGAGAGTCTTTGGAAGACGGGCAACAGATGAACCAGAAACAAGCCAGGGACCAATTTCCTCAGCAACACCTCAACAGCTGAAAGCCGAAACGGTTCAGGCAACAGGCCTTCCTTCAATTACCACTCAACAATCGTCCGGAATAATGGTAAACGCCCAACTTCCTCAACCTCAAAGCAGAGTCTGGAGGGCAGGATCCAGATGGTTACCTGCCTATGTGCCAAGACATCCTGATATTGGCTCATCTGCTGGCACTTCGGGAATTCCTGTTCTCTTAGTAAATAGCATGAGACTATTGAAACGTAGAACCGTTTTATAATAATTTATATTGTTTCAATTACAGTCCTGGAATGCCTTGAACTCTCCTTTCAATCCTTCGAGAGAACAACCACAGAACAACTTTCAACTTCCTCCAAACAGGGTAAGATCACGAAATTTCCATCATACGTACAATGAAACTATTAAGTTTTTGTTATTACATTTGCAGAGAGGGGCAAATTTCATAACGAAGTTGTAAGACAATCCCGATGGGATTTCATTGAAGTGCTTCACAATTTTTTTAGAATTGAATCAATTTTTCGAAAATTTCTAATTTAGCATCAGCTAAAATATAAAGTAACCGTTCATTTATCATTATTGTGCTTAATAATGCGAATACACGCACGACTAATTAAGACTATCGAACTTTTCTATAGTTGCTTCTTATTAACCAATTCGAATTTGGAGTGATGGAATATTTAGCAGGACTTATTATACCGTAATACCATAGTAAATTTAATAACAAGTTTTATGCAATTTAACGAATGTTTTAATCAAATGTGCAAAAAAATGTGTTTCTTCATTCATTGGGAACAAATAGCACCTTCGGCGTTGTAGCAAAAACGGTTTTGAAAACCGTTGCTTGTTTACAGAAGATATTTAATAAAATTATGATACTCTGTATAATTGTAAAATATTTAGTAAATTAATTTCATCTTAAAAGTGTAATTAGTTTTAAGAATGTTCGAGTGGCAATAACAGAAACAAACCGATTCTGTAATGTGATGATAGCACAAAAATAATGCTAAAAAAATAAAGCATTTAAAACATATCAAAATTATAGTATCTATTAGTAATGACCATTTGCTTCATAAATGATAATTATGGATCAAATAGTCGACAAACAAAAAAAAGCGTCCATGTTTAAAATATCGCGTCTACAAACTAACTGTGAGAAGCCTCGCTTCGAGTGGCTCGTACGTCTGCAATGTCCAATGAGGTTGGTAACTTTTAAATATTTATGACGAAATTATTGAAAAAGATGTTGGTTGTTGTTTTTGTTTTTGTGGTATACTTTTAAATGTTATACCTACTGTTTAGTAATACGTGCTTAGTAAGAGCCTGTGTTCGATGTGACTATTTTAGATTATTCGTTATGCATTGTTCCTAACACATACTAAGGCGTAGACAAATTTGTGAACTTAAAGTTGACGTACAAGAGTAAAAATTGGCAAATGCCAGAAATAAAACTGGGTGATTGGGAAGTAGCCCAACGTGAAATTAGATTCAATAACTTCGTGGTAGAAAAAATATTGCATTTTCCTTGTTAATACATTGAGAAATTGTCGCTCACGTAGTTGTTCTGGAGAATCATTAGCACTTCAACTCCATACTGTTACTCCATAACTTATTATCTAAATTTTACAGAACCATAGAGCTTATCAAGAAGGTTACTATCTGCTGAGTCTACTTTATTTATTTGGGATATTTTTTGATCAGTTTTCTGAATTCCACCAATTAGGTTCTGAACATCCAGCTGAAAATCCTAACGTTCTCAGGTTGTACGGTATGAGATTCTGCCCATATGCTGAGAGAATTAGACTTGCATTGAAATACCTAAAAGTAAAGTAAGTTGTTGGATTGAACATGGTTTCTATCGCCAGCTTTTGAAAAATAATAATAAATAAAATTATTTATGTTACAGACACGAAGTGATAAACATCAACATAAATTCTAAGCCCGAATGGTTCTTAGACTTTAATCCTGACGGCAACGTTCCAGTTATGAAATACAAGGGAGTTTTACTTTCACAGTCCCTTTTGTGCCTGGAATTTCTAAATGAAGAATTTGCAAAATGCAAGCTTATGGCCAAAAAGCCTCTTGACAGAGCCTTCCAAAGAGTCTTAATGGATAAATTTGACAAGGTACGACCATGAGTGAATTAGCATAGGGGCATAAACATGCTTACTGACAGCATTCTTTGACAGGTTGCCACCCCTGTGGGAAATATCGTTAAAACAATGGAACCTCTCGCACATCAAGAAAATCTTACAAAAATTCACAAAGAATTTGAAAACTACGAGAAATTGTTGTGCGGACCATTTTTCGGAAGTACGTAAACATTGTACGTAAAATCGATTGCCCGTCACCGTAATTAAAACCTTTAATTTTTATTGGAAACTTTATTCTCAAGCAGTTATTCCAGTTGTAATTAAAATTTGTTTTGCTGTTTAACGTTTCAAGCTTGAATTTTTAATTGTAGAGAGATGAGATTCTTTTGTTTTTCTTGTAAATCTTTCTAACTTTCAATTATTTACTTTTAAATTAAGATCTAGTAAATGAAATTTTAATTTTTTTAAATTGACATGCAGTGATAATTTGTAGATAAAGCACCTTGCCTAGTCGATTTTGCATTCTGGCCGTGGTTCGAAAGATTTCCAGCTCTTTCAGAGCTTACAAAAATGGTATTTTTGCCAGAATCCACATTCCCGAGGCTCGCACAATGGGTGGAGCAGATGAAAAGACTCGATATCGTCAAACAAGTCGTGATATCCGATGATTTGCACAACAGATACTTTGCGTTGAAACAAGCTGGATCCAAAGACGTTGAGTTGGTAAATCTTGGTCTGGAAGAGTAAATTAATTGAAATCCTGCCGCATAGACTTTGGTGATAAACAATATGCGAGAGTTAAATTGGATTATTTGTGTTGCAAATTATCTCAGCACTGCCCTGTTTTTCAATAAATGCGCCAAATTGCTTTAAAGGATCCATGATGAGAGCGTTGATTGAATTTGTGGGTAAACTCGAGAAAGTTAATTCAATGAGAGACTGAAAAAAAAATGTTCGTGTTACTGAGTTCCGAAATCGACGGCCATTGTGGGTAATTGTTGTTTTAATTCTGTTCTGTGGTGTCTTGGGGCGCCATCACGCACATGATCGAATATTAGTTTTGGGTGGTTTATGGCTGATTGTTCCACCGAGTTGTCCTACTGAGATTAGCTGAGATAATACATTAGCTACACGTCATCTTTTGAGATGCTTTAAGTAAAAGCTGTTTTTAGACGTCTATGTGTCTAGAACGTATCATACATCTCGTCAAATTTCAGTAACGGACTTGTGAATCAAATTTCCTCACTGTTGAGAAATGGTGATATTTTGTATCCCATTTAATTTTATTGATCCTAAATAACAAACTTAATGACTGTTGGCTTAATATGTGGCTGGAGCTGTAGACTGAAAAATTTGCTATTTAATAACGAGAGCTTGAACTCGCGATCAGAGTCCGAATTTAATTTGTTTGTTAGTTTTGTGCTCTATGGCATCCGAGCGTGCGTATTCAAAAGGTTGAAATATTTTAACTCTGACTAATTTAAAAAGCAAAATAAAAGAAAATATACATTTCACATATTTTTAAACGTCAGGCTCTCCATGGCCACCTCTTCGTCCCGGACTGTTGAGGCTTTACAGCATGCGATTCTGCCCCTATGCCCATAGAACGAGACTCATTCTAAACTTTCTTAATGTTCCGTTAGTATATTAGATGCCTGCAATGTACCTGAAATTTTACACGAGTACTTATTTTTTTAAGGCATGAGATCATTAATGTAGACCTGAGACACAAGCCTGAATGGCTGTTTCAAAAGAACCCTTTTGGATTGGTGCCTATCATTGAACTGGATGATAAAATCCTGTATGAATCTCATATATGTAATGAGTTCTTGGATGAGGTTTATGGGGACAATAAGCTATTGACAAAGGATCCTTACAAAAAAGCCCAGCAAAAAATTATTTTGGAGCATTTTGAACAAGTCAGTAAACACACATACTGTGATATGGTTTATTGATTTAATTTCTAGGCTTTACATATTCATTAAAATAACTTAGACTATTCCATCATTTTATGGAGTTCAATCAGCTCTCAAGCTTGATGAAGTCAAAGGTCATTCGATGAAACTGGAGGATAAGTTAAAGGTTTTTGAAAATGCTCTCAACGGAAAGTATTTTGGAGGTTATGACCTAATTATACATTGACTTCAATGTCAAATATCGAAAAATAAATGTAGAAAAGTCTCAGATAACTTGAGTTTCTGGAATTTATTGCATTCACTATAGGAGCTGTGCCAGGCTTCGTGGACTTCAGCATTTGGCCATGGTTTGAACGCTTGCCCATATTTTGCAAGTATAAAGAAGTTGATGTCCTAGAAAGAAAGTCAAACTTTCCTAAACTTCTAGCTTGGATTTCTGAGATGGAATCACTGCCTGCTATCAGAGATAGCTATGTTCCATTGGAGGATAACGTGGAATTTATGAAGCAATACTACAATCCTTTTGTTGCACACCCAAATTTTGATGTTGGACTTAAAGAATGATATTAAGAGGCATCTAATGTTTTTTCTTAATAACTATGTGACACACATAATATCCATCTGCTTATTTTGTTCTGTTTTGCTTTCACTATCTGAATATCTGCTTCAAAGTCTTGATTCTGTCTAACTCTAATATATGCCTGTGACATATATAATGCCTGAAGTTTGGTTAGAGAATTTATATGATCTTAAAACCTCCAATTATGGGAAGTAGCTTTATTTTTGTTGCTTATTTTGCTGGATTGAATTTATGAATACAAATACCCAGAGATGGTTTTCTCTTAGCTTGAAAGATCAAATTAGTGGGAATTTATGCCACATTGTAAATAAAATATGAGGGTTTAGCTTTGGATTGCCAAAGTTGAAAATCATCCCATCAGACTTCTGATGAATCAAATCTGAGAGTGAAGTTTGTCACATTCAAAAGGCTAGTTCACGAAATTGTGACATCCAAATTGCTAAATTGAGTCAACAACAGACTGTAGCTATAGTCGGGCCAAGGTCCTTTGCAATTTGGTTTTGCTCCAACAATAATAAGTCGGACTGGTGTTTGTTCGAAACTAGTCTCAAATAACTTGAGTTTCTGCAGTTGTGCTTATAGTCATCCTCATTTTATATATAATGCATGTAATGACATTGTTATTATTTTTTAATTATTATATTATGAAATCTCAAAAATAAGAGAATACCGATTAATTCGCACTTTCAGTCGCAATTTTAATTTTTCAAAATAAATGCTTATTATAAAAACTTACTTAATTGCCTCATGGACTTGGTGTTATGTAGGGCTTTTATTTAATAAGAAAAGATGGCATGATATCATCAAATAAGACATTTTCTTACCAAATCTTCAGTGTTACCTGTTAAAAAAAGACTATACCCAGATAGCAAAGATTGATTGGGTTATTCCAATCAGTTGAAAAGAAGCGGGAATAAAAATAACCGATTAAACTCATCATTATCATCATCAACAACATTGTTACCTGTAGTTAGACTCAGCTTTCAAACCTCCAGTAGCTCTATTGATTGACTTGAATGCCATTGAGATCGCCACGATAAATTGCTGGAGGCAGTCAGTTTCGTACGATTATCATGTCGTTCTTGACTTCGTTGAAATCGTTGAGGAAAGGTGGATTAAATTTTAAAATTAAAATTTGAATTTAATTTTAGTTCTACTTTATACTTTATTCACTTTCCAGGTAAATATTGTTTATTTGTTGGTTTTCTTTTTATTTTGAGGTGCGGAATGCCCTTCGTTGGGGAAAGGACAGCTCAGGTTATACAGCATGAGATTTTGTCCTTATGCTCAAAGAGCAAGATTAGTCCTAAGTTGTTATGATGTTCCGTTAGTATAACTAATATTTATGTGGTAACTTATCAAGTTTCTAATAATGGGCAATGTAAAATGGCTAAGTAAAGCTTATTGTCCAGATGACGAAGAAAATATAGTGATAAAACACATGATCGAACGGTCAAGACATCAATTTTTTTTGCATTAGCTATGAGACTGTAAACATCAATTTGAGAGACAAGCCTGACTGGTTCTGGCAAAAGAATCCAGATGGTACTGTTCCAGTCCTAGAAAGTGATGGAAAATTGATTTCGGAATCGGCCATTTGTGCCGAATACCTGGATGAGGTTTATGGAAAATGTAGCCTCATCTCAACAGATCCTTACAAAAAGGCACTTCAGAAAATGCTTTTGCAAAAATTTAACAAGGTCGGTCCGACACTAAAAAACAAAGATCTCCGATCTCCGGAAATGATGACTTCTATCGATTGTTTGTAGTTCACTGGAATTTATTATGGCATCTTGAAATCGAAAAGCAAAGAAGAGTATAAAGATGTTAAAGAAAACATTTTAGAGGCTCTTAAGCCGTTTGAAAATGAACTTCATGGGAAATACTTTGGAGGTGAGTCTTGGAGAAGATGTATTAATGCGTTGCTGACCAATTGCTTGATTACCGTTAACTACTTTCAGGAGACTTGCCAAACCTAGTTGACCTGCTAATTTGGCCATGGTTTGAGAGGTTCCCAGTGTTGTTAAAGCTGCATGATGTGGACGTGTTCAAGTGCGCTGAGCACCTTCCGAAACTTGAGGCCTGGGTAGAAGATATGGGAAAACTTGCAGCTGTAAAGGCTTGCAGAACAGCAGATGATCTTCATGTCGAGTTTATCAGGCAATATTTTGATCCTAATCTTACCATTCCTGACTACGACCTGGGACTTGACAATTAAATTGTTCAAATAATTTTCATAAATGGGCAGGGAGTAGGCGCTCGTTCAGTAACTTTATTTCATTTATAATTTTAGTAAACACTTTTATTGAAACAAAGTAATTTGGGCTTTCAAAACTAGAAGCCAAATTCATTTTAGAGTTACAAAGAAACTTGAGAAAGCTTATTTAGGCCTATAAAGACGGCTTGTCAGACTTTTTTGATGGGCTATTGAAGAGTTGTCCAGGCTGATATTGTCTGCATTCAAAAAAACTTTTGACAACCTAGAGATTATTCTTTAAGTTACGAATGGATTTTGACGTAAACTCTTTTATTTTGTAAAATTATTTGAATTCCTAAACTTAAATTCCAAACCAAACTAGCGAATGTAAAGTATTTTCGGACGTGTTTAAAACTGTTAGATATAATTAGTGAGTGCACGAAATTACAGAAAACATAAAAATTTTAAATAAATCGTATAAAACATCACGCAAAATTTTAAATTTCCATCATCTTGATCGAACTCTATTTTTAATGTTAATTAGATTACATTTTTTGAGGCTACATTTACTGCTACATACGAATTCCACTAAGCCGCACACCGACCGAATCCGTAGTCGCCCGACATTTTGAAACTGACTTCCGCGCTCGGCTACGTTGGTTACGCGAATTGTTCGGTTCAGAAGTTGATAACGCATAGATTCGATCCTATTTTAGACCCTCCCTTTGTCAATTATTTCAGTTGATTATTTTTGAAGTTTTCTTTGCGATACATTGATAACTAGAACGAAATTCATCTTCAGAGGAAAATGGAACCATACAGATTAGAGATGTCGAAAAAGTTTAAAAAAAAAGGAACGAAATGTTTTCTTTTCTCTCCTCTGCTTGTTCAACACTAAAACAGAACTCAAAACACTGAACAATAATTGGACTAAAAACAACTAAAAATCAAAGGAACTCTGTTTTGGCAACTGCAACACAAGAAAACCGAAATCGAGACTTAAAATGGCAAATAAATTAAAGCACCAAGCGACAGAATAACTGGCATCACGAACCCTCAGTACAGGAAATGTCGCATAATTTGAAATGAATGCAGTTCAATGATCCACTGACAAAGATAGTCCATTGTAAGCCATGAGCATGTAGCAAATGAATAAATAATTGGCAGACACAGCATAAGAACGCGGCTGGAATGGTCCGTCCGCATCATGGTTTCTACGGCGGTCCACGACGACTTACTCCGGAAATTATGCATAATAATGAATAATAATTACTTATTATTTGCGAGGCACTGTAGCATTCAAGAATAAGAAGCCAGAAGCAAAGGAAGACAAAACAAAACCATTGCCGCAACATCGGGGCTTTTTTTTCTGTTAATGCAGATCGTAAGAAGATTCTACACAAGTATTTGCCGTCTTTTCTGTTTCATCCTCCTATCAGCAGCTTCAAAACTCCTCCGAAGCAAAATCATCAATTTTTCATCATCAATTTTTTTTCCACGAGCAAGAAGAAAGTAAAAAAAAGTCTCTTTCCGTTTCAAGAAGCTCCGACCACTTCTTCCGTGTCCACGTAGCAGATGTAGGGCTCTTCCAACTCGGCCAGTAGGATTTCTATCTGGAGTACCCCGTCTTCCGTCAGGTCGTATCTGATCGACTCCACGTGGATGTTTTCCGGGATCCGAAATTCCTTCTTCAATTCACGTCTGGTGACTTGGACGCCGTCCACGCCGACCTGGGCTTCGTACCAGGCCCTGACCAGGAGGGCATGGCCCACGCTGCTCACCTGGGAAGGACAAGAATTTGTGTGGAAGGATTATTCAGTGAAGCAGTTTTCATCCTCTGAAAGGAACTCAAACCCCACCTGGGGAATGATGACCTTTTGGTGATTTCTCATCACTACTATTGTAATTTAAATAGATTACAAGTGGAATATATATATTTATATAAATATATATATGTTTGGTAAAATTTCTGGGCAAATTGGAATCAATTAGCAGTTGAATTAAAACAGAGGCCAAAAGAAACCTTGACGTCGTCTATGGTGAAGTCGGGTCCGATGACTATTTCGAGTCTGATGTATCGCCTGCCGTCGTCGTCTGTCACTATGGGCACCAGGGCAGGATTCGGGGGCACAGAGGGCTGCGGGGACTGGGGGAGGTAGAAGGGCATGGTGACGGTGAGTATCCCATCCTCTGAGAGGACGCAGTCCACGGCGGTCGTGTCGACGGTATCCGGCAGGTCGATCTGCCTCACCATGGTCTTCCTGTAGATGGCGTTCTCCTGGTCTTCCAGGCACTGTGCCGTCATCTCTAGCCGATTGTCCACGATCTGTCGAAGAGGAGGACGTTGAGGAAATTGAATCATTTTTCGAGATTATCGGCTAACTAATTACCAGCTAAACGATTAACTAATCGATTTTCGAATCTCGTAGTGATGCAGCAGTTGTAGTCTTTGATAGGGGTTGTTGTTAAAAGCAGTTTTGTTCGTCAGAAATGTAGCAAAATCGGGATTAGAATGACTGATTTCTAAGAAAAATGAAGAAATGGATGGATTTAAAAGGAGTAAACAGATGGATGGGTTTAAAAGGAATGAATCAATGGGTGTGAGGAATTCACAATCGTATGTGCACGTGTGATTGCATCTGGCTGCAATCAACTTTTCTCTGGTCCCCTGAGACTCTGAACGCAGAGATTAAACTCCATTGAGAACATCCAGAAGCAGAAGTGACCCCCGAAAATCTGCCCCTAAAAAGGTCGAATGATGGCTGCCCGAATGGGCATATATTAATTCCACGATTCTGTTGTAATTTTTTTTCACCTTCAAATTATAAATATTCAAACTTTGTAATAATAAAATTAAAGAAATTTTTCAAATTTTGATTAAACTAATTGCAAGATGTTCATTCTTAAGGCTGACCCACACAATACTTCAGTCTGTCATTCTCTGTCACTAATGCTCTGTCATTAATGCTTTGTAAAAAAAAAAAGCAAAAATATAATAAAATTCATGGATATTTGAAAAATCTAGACAAGTGATATCGTACAAAAAAAACTTAGAGAAATGTATATGGTGAGGCAATGCTGCTTATCACTAAAACATCCAATGTGTTTACATTTCGAACAAACATAACAATCTGTTGATTGCTTGATGGATGCATATGTGGTTGGATGGGCAGATGGGTGGGTGGGTGGGTGGATGGATGAACAGACGGATGCAGGGATGGATGGACGGGCAGAGGGAATGGATATTTGAGACAAGCACAAATATGCGATAAACTCACAAAGAACCCTGATTGATAGACTGATGGAAAGAAAGACAGACAAACAAATGGAGAGAAATTAGTGGAGGAATGTGTGAGGGGAACGATCTAATCAATCCAGACGTCCTTGGGGAAGAGATTCACACGAGAAACTTGGAAAATTTTCCAAGTCAAGACACGCCTCGCGACACCTGTATTGATGTCGACACGCTTGGCGGAGCTCGAATCCTGGTGATGGCTGCAACAATGCTAATTAGAGACGGGACCGTCTGACCGTGACTATAGAAGCCTCCGAAACGTGTTTAACGTGTGTCATAATAATAATGATAATGATGATGATAATAATAACAACAATAATAATTATTATTTGTCGCTATATTATGCAATATTATTATTGCTATTATTATCACAATTATATCTCAATTTGGTGAACTTAATAACCGATTTGATTTGATGCAATCATCCGCACCATCATCATCATCATCATCAACATCATCGTCGTCGTCATCATCATCATCATCTGCACTTAGGCATAAAGGAGTTCTCTCAGTCCAGTCTCAGAACAAAATGCAAAAGGGCGGGTTCAACTGAGTGTTAACGAATAATGGATGCATTGAAAGTAAAATTAGATTATCTGATTTTAATTTAATAATTTTTTATTAATTATTTTTATTTTATTTTTTAGTAATTATTTTTATTAATTATTTTAATTGTTAATTATTAGTTCACTTTTTTGCTAGTAAAATTAGTGTTTCCCTCGGAGATTTCGTGCCCTGAAGTTGAAGGTCAACATTTGTTTTTATTGAATCTGAATATATTTTATTTAATATGAATTTTTTATAAAATACAAATAATATTCAATATAATATGTCACCTTAACAATAATAATCCTCAGCCAATCTAAATATTAGATAGTGTTAAGAATATAATACAGGTATAATTAATTTTTATTAATTTATTTTGTAATTATTAATAATTATTATCGTTGATATATATTTTTGTACTCATCTCTCCTATTGTTATTACTGCCATCAACGTTCCCCCATTTTTATTGCTGAAATAAATGAGATTAAATTTAATTTCTGATTTATTGCCTAAGATAAATATTTTCCATTCTTTGATTGGAGGACGGTTGTCATGGAGATGCAAGGGAAACTTGAGCACGGTCGACGGACGTTCATTGGAATCCTATTATCATCATCATCATCATCATCATCATCATCATCACCATCATCATCACCATCATCTCCACCACCAATCATTATCATCGTAATCACCACGTGGTGATATGGGAGTCCAAACTCTTTCCAGCTTATCCTCCGATAAGCTCTGATAAGCCTCAAGTCCGTGGCTTATCAAGTGTTTAAGGAAAGCGGTTCTGGACTTTCATTAAAATTATAAATAATAAAAATGGATCATAAATGCTAAAGTTACATTGATTAATCTACGTGTTACTATTTTATAAGCCATCAGCTTCGGCTAATTACGTCATCACCATCATCATAATCATCATCATCGTCATCATCATCATTATCATCATCACATTCATCGTCATCATCATCGGCAGCCATTGTTGTTATTGCAAAAGCAGACCTGTACGTTTATTTCTTCAGGCTTAAAGTTCTTGACTTCGAAAACGGCCTTGAGGTGGAGCCTACCCCCCCTGGACTCGATGTAGGCGGTGTCCACGGGCTGTTCGACCCCCTCTCTCAGCTGCTGTTTGGTCGACTTGATGACCAGAAACTTTTTCATCTCAGCCTGTTCGCTCTTCAGCTGATGAAGAATTATTATTATTATTATTATTATTATTATTATTAACATAATTTTTTAAAAAATTCCACACAAAAAAAAGGAGAAAAGAATTGGAAAGGGTCGTTAAGAATTAACTGCCTGTTGGATGTGGATATTCATAAATAGACCGACGTCTCTCTGTCAGGACAAAGGCTGCCTCTCTTTTATTATCTTTCCCTCGATCATGTTTATTTATTATTGAGGGGTGAGAGATGGGGAGGGTTTCAAAAAATGAAAACTATAATATTATTTTTTAATAATTATTATTTTTATTTAAGAATATAAGAATAATTATTTTTTTAATAATTTAATATTATTTTTTAATTTAATTTATCTATTTAGTCGATTAATTTTAACAATTAATTTCATTTAATCTATTTATTTCTTCAACTTATCAATTAATTAATTCAATTAATTTAATTAATTATTTATTTATTTAAATAGTAAAACAATTAAAATTCTTGAACGACTAATTCCTACGAGTAAAGGAAAATAGTTTCAACTCAAAACAACTGCCGCCACATTTGTTTCCGACAATGAAACCGATTTAATGCCGTCTTAAAATAAGAGCAGTTTAAGTGAGGATGACGACGACGATGACGAATGCGTTTCTAATAATGATCAAGGCTACGCTGACGACGACGACGACGACGACGATGATGATGATGATGACGACGACGATGATGATCCATTATTTATCCATTTATTTTGTAATTTTTAATAATTGCGTGGAAATTGAAACGGTCACAAGGGAAGCACATCACCACCACCACGGCTTCGTCCGTCCGTCCGTCCAGCGATGAGCAATGAATATAGACGAAGTAACGGTACTCCGTCCTCTTTCAAATCGATGAACGAAAGAACGAACAAACCCTTGATTCGAGTTATCAACAACTTCCTTCTCAGGTGGAATGGCTCTCATATTTTCCAATCTCCCACGACTGCTCTCATCTTTAAATGTTAGCCTCCGATAACTCAGTCATCGACGTGGTCATCATCGTCGTCGCAATCACCATTATTGTCGCCGTCATCATCGTCGTCGTCATCATCAGTAATTTTTTTTATGGAATCATAGTCACCTTTGACTACGCAGATAGGAAAAAACTTCTAGAACGATGTTGATGATGATGATGACGACGACGATGTTATTGTCGCTACTGTTGTTGTTGTTATTGTTGTTGTTCAATAAACGTGTAATTGGTTGAAAAAAGGGAGCAACCAGACTTGAGAAGCATTCCCTCAGCAAATAGAAAAAAAATAAACACGAGATTCAATCAAAATACCTCAAAAATATTATTTATTAAAAATATACTACCACATCTTACGATATCAATATCTTACGATAATGCATCACGCAGTTAGGTATGCACGGCCAATGCAATACCAAGTCAATTTATACTTTATATGTAATTTCTAATAAAAACAATTTTCGCTTCTTTCCCTGGCTGTCGCCAGCATTGACAGACAACTAAGGTAGTACCTAGTAGAATCCTCACCTCCCTATCTTTACGTGTCTACCTCTGCCCTCGCTGACCCCGCCTCCGCTACACGTGGATTGGTCACGTGACGTGCAGGTAGTCTTGTTTACCTCGAAATATGAACGGCCGAGTGGGCAGAAAGAATGCTACAGGTTTTCGTGAACTTTACAATTCAATGTTGTTGTTTTTGTTGTTGTTGATGTGGACCAGAATATCAGCACTAATATTACGTTACACCAGGATAATTATAAATTAGAATAGATAAAAACAATATAATAACAACAACAACATAAACATAAACATAAACAGCAACAACAACAATAATATTAATAATAATAATCCGATTAAGTTGCGTACAAATGGTTTCGTACCCATCGTCGATAATTATAATAAATTATGAATCAACCCATGACTAATTGATAACAACCCCCCTTTTAAATTCTATCGATCATCGCTCATTCATCGCTATCAAAGTCCTGGCATCTAATTAATATTCATTACTTGACCTGGATCGAATCAAAACCTGTCATGATAATATTATTACTCCCTAATACTGATTATAATGAAAATGCAATTTATGTGGAGCATCCTTTTCCACAACCTCTATGCAGGTCAAGAAGCTACGAACCATACTCCGTACTCAGCTCCATCATATTTTCCGTAGCGTCAATCTGAGCAAGGTGACCTACTAATTTATTATTATTATTATTATCGTTACTATTATTATTTTTTTTAAATAATAAAAATATTATTTCTAATATATATATATAAGGTATAAATATATACCATAGGTATAAATATATACCATTTCAGCAATTACATGTGCCATAAAAAGAATAAGCTTATTATTATCATTATTATTATACCGCTATTATTATTATAATTATAATTATAATTATTATTATTATTATTATTATTATTATTATTATTATTATTATTATTATTATTATTATTATTATTATTATTATTATTATTATTATTATTATTATTATTATTATTATCATTATTACTTATTATTGACATATCGATGACAGGCAGGTAATTTCGAGAAGTTCTGGATAATCTTAACCTAGGAAATTAGGAGAAAAAAAAAACTTTGTTGCTGTTGTTGTTGCTGCTGCTGTTGCGAAGAGGATCAGTGTTGTGTTGCAGTTGTTGTGGATGCAAGGCGTTATTGTGAGCGAGCACAACAAAGCCCTCGACGTTGAAAACAGTTTCAGATTCTCAACAATCAATTCGCATGACTAACATTTGGGGCCAATTTGCCTCCAATTTTCGGCCATTTTTTTCCCTCTTGTTATTTTTTTAAACTATGTTCCATTCATTGCCCGGAGTTGCGAGATGATTTGGAATTTGGAAATCGATCGAAGATGTGATGCGTGGATGGAAAGATGGATGTGGCGGTGTTGTTGTTGTTGTTGTTGCAACATTGTTGCTATTGTTGGATTGAATGTAAAAGGTGTTGAGAATGTTTGTCATATCCGTTGACTTTCCTTTCTCCAGCCATATCTTCCTCATTATTATCATGTCGAATAACATATAATAATAATAATAACTATTATAAATATAATAACTATAATAGAAATAATTTGATGCGACGGCCCAGCAATTATGATTGTTCATCCTCAAACAGTATCACATTACACAAAATCGCATGAACAACAAGAATAACTATAATTACTAATATTATTATTACTATTATTACAGTTAATTATTATTACCACTATTGTCGTACCCGTCGACATCATCATCGTCATCATCACCATCATCATCATCATCGTCATCATTGTCATCGTAAATCACCGATTCCAACACACCAATCACGTCTCTAGCGATGATGTATCGTCACCTTCATAACGTGGCACTCAACAACTGGAAGCTCATGGATTCCCAAGCAACATGGAGAATAACAGCAATAATGGCTTCCCTTTCAGTGTCACTTAGCGCCATTTAAGGAGCTATTCCAGAGCGGCTGTCGGTGCCCGACATAATCTTCATAAGTGCGGCTCTCATCACGGAAGAATGTTCAGATGGAAATATGATTGCCTTGTTTTGTATTGCCTTGTTTTGTATTGCATTGTTTTGTTGTTGTTGTTTTGTTTTTCAAATTACTCATTATTGCCTGCCCGTGAGGAGAGAGGTATGCGAAATTATCGTGCCATTTCTGATGTCAGGTTCCAATGGCCGGTTTCCATCCATTGTTCATGGTTGATTGATTGATTTTTTTGTGGAGTTTTCCATAAAAATGATTCCACGTGTTCATCCGTCCAAAACGTTTCAATCCATGCAATCGAACAAATTTCCTCCGAATTACCGACGTATCTATTCTCCCCATCCGTTGATTCATCTATCCATCCATCCATCCGTCCGTCCGTCCATCTATCCTCCAATTTAGACTACTTCAAGAGTCATTCTACAGTCATTCCACCCGGCTAACTACACCCCTTTACTATCACCATCCATCCATCGATTTATTCATCAATACAAGAACACTTCATGAGTATCCTACTCGCACTCGCAATGATTTGTTCTACTAAATGTCAATAAGATATTTAATAAAATTGTTAATTATTAACAATAAACTTCAAATTACATTGAAATACTTTCTCCATTATTTCCACAAGTCTCACGCAAACTGCTGTTAAATATAAAACATAAAAGTATAAAAGATTGTTTGATAAAATATCTCCCGAGATCAATCGACATTCTAAAACTATCTGCACGAAGCAACACCGACCTGACATTCAGGCTTTTATTTATAAACATCGCTTAATGGGGTCCCTCAAAACAACTTCATCAAAATAGCTTTGAGTCAATAGATTTGAGAGACTTCCAGACAATGAAAAGATAGATAGATAGATATACGTAAAGATAGATAGATGGATATGTAATGTCCTAGATATAAATAGATAGATATAAATATCCTTTGTCTTTTCCCATCGACATATCTATTTGCCCAAGCCTTCCATCCATCCATCCATCCATCCATCCGTCCGTCCGTCCGTCCGTCCAGGTATTCAGCCACCTGCTTATCCACCTTTAAGTGTTTATCCAAAATATATGTGACTGGAAAGGCTTTCAACTGCATTCCAGCTGTTCGTAATTTCTAGGTCACCGTGCCAGGATTGGATGTCTGAGTGCAGCACACCACAAGTGTGTGACCTGTGTCTTAGGTGATCGCTTTACCTGCTTTTTGTCGTTCACTGGCTCTTTCTCTCCATCTCCTATCGTCTTTCTCTCTCTATCTCTATCTATCTCTCTATCAGTCACTCTCACGTTTTTCCCTCACTTGGGTGACTAATGCAAGAGTTCAAACTCGGTCAGGTGGCTACGATTTCTACCTGGATGCGGAGGAAGAAACTCCCGACGATTACGGAGAAACAGCTGGCGATGGTGATGATGCTGTTGATGATGATGGTGTTGACGAAGACGATAGCGACTGGTGATAAGATTGGTAAAAGCCATAAAAGCGATGTGATCGCGATTATTTGAAAAGAAATCACCATACTAAGTACTAAAAAAAACAAAAAAAATAATATTTAATTTCGGTCAGGCAATTGTCTTTATAAACCTAACTTAACCCAAACTTAAGTTCCCGCAAGACTTCTACTGATCAATGAATCATCATATGATTCAAATCGTTATGCATTCATTCAAAAATCTCTCCTCTTTCCTCTCACTCTCTCGCCAGTTCTGTCACTCTTTAATCTCAGTCAATTAATTCGCTCATCATCCATCAATCAATCAATCAATCAACCCATCCATCAAGTTGTGTTAAAGGTCTTCACAACCCGAGGCTAAAAGAACGAACACTTATTGATCCTATGACTTGCAATTCATTTACTTTCAAAATGGAGAGACTCTTAGAAATATCAGATCGTGAAACGAATCCGTGAGAAATGACAAAAAGTACGGCATCACCTGCTTGAGTTTTTCAATGATGATATCTTCATCTGTCTGCTCTGTAGCATCATTGTTGTTGTTGTTGTTAGGCTCGCTCATGACTCGCTCGTTGTGGATGCTGAACTTTAAATTTCCGAGAATCGAATGTAAAACTCGAATTACAAGAACGACTTGTTCCTCGAAAAGTTTCGAATACTTTACTAGATCTGTTAAACTAGGTCTGCAAAAATTCAATCTTCAGAACCTCCTTCTCTTGCACTCACAAAGTGACACGTTGGCGTTCTCGAATGCCTCGGAAGTATCTAGTGTTATTTAAAGTTGTACGACCACAACAGCTTCAACCACAAAAATCGAGTAGTAATGGCGGTACTAGCTACTCTTCCAGCTCCAAACAGTCTCCAAACGAACCGGGTTTACTTTTGAAGACACGCTGACTTATCCCCGGCTTTTGTTTACAGAAAGTTCGCCTCCGCCGGCCGACTAACGGAGAGATATTTATCTACGGGTGAGGGTTTGAAATGTGAAATTTGAATTTTAGAGAGATAACTGCGATTTAATGGGAGCTATGGTAATAAAAACGTGTGACTAAGCGGAATGTGGTTTGTCACATTAGACGCTCATTTTTAAGATTACTCACTCATTAACGAAAGAAATCATGGTGCAATGAACTAGCCAGTAAATATTCATAAAGAGGCGTTATTCTTAAATGATAAATGAGAACAGGGTTAAGCTTTTTGTGATCCACAGTGTCAGCATGAAAGGCTGGACCCCCGCTCTCCTTCAACAGCGCCTCTCAGCATAATATCAACAGGTGTTTCGGGATGAAAATGTCGGTCACGTTCATGTAAACTAGCCGAACTACCTATAAAATAACACATTAATAGAATTTTGATAGTTCGAAACAGCTTCTTTTGATCATCTTGTGTGGCTTATTTGAAGATCCGTTCCTTCCGGGTTCCTGTGTTCTACGTGTGAGAACAAATGGCATACTAATGATAAGAGGTAAACAAAAACAAATAGTCGTATATCTAGTTTCTTTAAAGCTGCCAAACCAAATCGAAGCTCTTTGCAACTGATATCATCAATAAATCTCAAAATATTTAAAATACCATGTGTGATTTTTTTTTAAATATTTTTAAACAGATGCCTAATTGAATAATTCGATTCTTAAACATTCTAAGTGGGCCTCATGTCTTAAGAGTATAATTGAGTTGAACTTGGAAATCTTGAGCTCATGATTTTTTTAATTATGTCTAATGTTTGTTACAAAAACAAAGTGTGTTTGCGAATAATTTGACCAAATTTATTATTCATATTTGTCATTTGATTTTTTTTACTTTTTCACTTTTTTCTTTCAACATTTATCATGAAATTTTGTTTCGATACAATTAACCTTGATTTAGATTATTAACGGAGATTTAACTTTTTCTTAAATTAAATATTAAATAATCACAGAATTCGTTTGATGTCAAGCACGCATAAAAATAAGTTAGAAAATTCATGCCATCACTTCATATAATTTCGGTAAATAATACTTGGCGCGTAATGATGGTCGGCCTTGCATCGAAGTGATTGTTTTGATGCCGTAACGTTTTTGGCGAAATTAAATCAACTAAAACATGCCTGGAAAATTGAAATACATTGAATTGGACAATTTTAAGTCGTATAAGGGGAGGCAGACAGTTGGACCTTTTAAAAATTTCACCGCCATTATTGGTCCGAATGGAACCGGTTAGTTAGACATAAGCTTTAGTATTTGAATCGAAAAAAATAGAAGGACGCCTGAATTTTGTTTGTAGGAAAATCTAATCTTATGGATGCGATAAGCTTCGTGCTTGGAGAAAAGACGAGCAACTTAAGAGTGAAGAAGCTAAGTGTTCGTATAAAATATGGAGTTAATGTACAATATTAATTTTCAGAAGATATATTATATCAGTTATCATTGCATTAAGTGGTTTTTGTGGAGGTTGAGAAATTGTGTGCAACATAAGCTTAACGTTTGGATTTATTTAATGTTGCATTTAAAATGCCCAATATTTGAACTTACACAATATTTTATATGAAATATTTATTATTCAAATTTGCACAATATTTGCATAATAAGGCTTTATGACAGGATCTAATACACGGTGCTCCGATCGGAAAACCGGCCGCCAACAAGGCGTCTGTCACTGCCGTCTACGAGGAGGCAGATCAGGCGAGAGAGATCAAGTTCTGCAGGGTCATCCATGGCTCAACCTCAGAATACCAGATCAATGGAAGGGTTTGTTTGGGTTTCATTCTTTGGAATCTTTGGACGGTCGGGTTTTGTCTCCATTAGTTATTTATTGTTATATATTTATTGTTATTTGTTTATGTTGATTATTTATGTTAATTATTTATGTTGATTTTCTATCATCATTGGATGGATATTTCGTTTGTTCAGAACGGATTTTAAATGTCATTCGACTCATTTTTCCCTGCTAAGACTGCTGAGTTTAAGACTTAAACAGGCATTTTTCTTGGTTTGATGAAAAAAATAGAATTATTATCACCTTTATAACTGGTCACCATAAGTAGTCTTTAGGTTGGTGACGTGGAATTAAAAATCCTTGCCAACAGACCGTGAAGGTCGAAGAGTACGCGGAGGCGTTGGAGAAGATCGGAGTCTTCATGAAGTCCAAGAACTTCCTCGTCTTCCAAGGACAAGTTGAGTCCATTGCCATGAAGAACGCCAAGGAGAGGACTGTCATGTTTGAGGAAATGAGCAGGTGATTATGATGATGATGATGGTGGTAGTGGTGGCGGTCTTGGTGGTGATGAAGGAGATGAGAAAAACAAGAATAAGGTGACTCAATGATGATTGGACAAAACAAAAACCTGAAACAGATCCATAGAGCTGCACAAGGACTACGACGTGGCAAAGACCGAGATGCAGAAGGCAGAGGAGGACACTCAGGCCAACTACCACAAGAAGAGGAACATCGCGGCCGAGAAGAAGGAAGCTAAGATGGAGAAGGAAGAGGCGGAGAGGTATCAGAGGCTCAACAACCAACTGGTAGGTTGCATTCCTTGTAGTCTGTGTGTGTGCGTGCGTGTGTGTGTTTTTAATTTTGGTTTTCGATCGTTGAGTTAATTCATTATGTAACTTTGATTTAATTATTCCTTTCCTATTTTTTCCCAAATTGTGAACAATTTTAATAATCATTGACTGAAATGATGGTATATTTCACGATTAGATTATAGAATAATAAATATCCAGGTAAAAAATGCAAATAACTTCATTATCACCTCTTTATCATTATCATTTTTTATTTATCATTATTTTTTTTTAAATAATCTTTTTTTTTATATTTCAGGCCGATCACGAATTGGATCTGCAGCTGTTCAAACTCTACCACAACGAACGAGAGGTTGACAACCTGACGAAGGAGTTGGATCGAAAGAACAACTCGCTGAAGAGAGAATCCGAGGAGCAGAGGAAGATTGAGGATGAACTGAAGGAAAAGAAAAAGGAACATGCAAAACTCATCAGGGACATTTCCAAGATGGAGCAGCAGTACAAAGACTTGGTTGGTGTTCATCAGTACATGGCAGCCATAGTACTGCGTTGTTGGCTGCGTAATTAAATTATTTATTTTGAATTGTTGGTAAAGTTGTTAAATTATTTTATTTATTTTGCCTCAAAATCTAGGAAATTGAGCTGAACAAGAAGAGGCCGCAGTTCATTAAGGCCAAGGAGAAGACTGCTCACCTCATGAAGAAACTTGAATCTGCCAAGTGAGTTGCAATATGTGTTGTGGTTTTATTTGTTTTAAATTTTCATTTAAAAGGTAAAAAAAAATTAATGTTGATAAATAAAATAATTTATGGAATCCTCGATCCTTCGATTGATTGGTGTTTAACTCGACAATCAACTCAACTCGTTAACTCGATCGCAGACGGTCCCTCAAGACGGCAAGAAAGGCTAACGAAGGACACGAGCAAGAGGTTGGTCGGATTTCTCGGAAGAATTTCTTTGCTAGTTGTTTTGATGTGCCGACGTTGGGATCCTTATTGAGCTGACTTCCAGACAATGAACAGTCTCTTGTTCTAAGTCTAACAGCTAATAAGATATTAGCTTCTGATAGTGTTATGTTGAGTCTTTGTGAACTTTTTTTCTTTTTATTTTTGCATATTTTTTTTGTTAAAAGATCAAAGAACTCGAGAACGAACTGCAAGACGTCGAACAAAAGTGGGAGGACTACGAGGAGCAGCTAAAGGAGGAGAGCCAATCGCAGGGCAAGAACATGCACCTGGAGGAGTCACAGGTCTGATGTCGTGAATATTAATTAAGCCATTTAATTATTTATGTTAATTATTCAAAATGTATTGTCTAGTCTTTCTATTCCTCTGGACTCGATGCCGTTGTTTTCATGGTGTAACATTCATTTGGCCTTTCTGTGCAAGAGGCATGTCTAAAATCAGGAGCAATGGCTGATCAATTATCATCTTTGTCTATTATTGGACACAATTGATCCATTACTGATCGCCTGAACTTTCGGTGAACCTTAGGTGAAGGAATATCATAGACTGAAGGAGGCGGCCGGAAAGAAGGCCACGGCTCTGCTCCAGGAATTGGACTCCATCAACAGGGAGCAGAAGATGGACCAGGACAAGCTGGACAACGAGATGAGAAAGAAGAGTGAAGTTGAAGGGCACGTTAAGCAGAAAGAACACGAACTCCAGGAGTCTGTGCTCAGGATCGAGAAGCTGGAGGACTACATTAAGTTTGTGTCGATCGTCTACGGGGGCTTGGGGGGAGTTTTGGGGGGATTGCTTGGGTTGTGGTTGTTTGGGTGGATTAGTTAGGGTTTCGCTGGTGGCCATTGACATTGTGAGTTAGTAGATATGAGTTGTATCTAGGCAGTTGATGCTGTTTATAGTTGAATTGAGTCACTCACATAGCAACAGACACATTGCGTGGATTGCCTATGTCTCAAGACAGCTTCAGGAAGATTATAATTATAATAATAGTAATAATAATAATATATAATAATAATTGTAATTAAATGATTAATTTAAGTGCATAGGTCAGAAATAAGTACTTATTGAACAGTTGAAGTGGTATCTGATTGGTTGGATTGATTTATCAAGGTCAAGTACGCAGGCCATTGAAGAGCAGAAGAAGTTGGAAGATTCATTGGTTGTGGAGGTCAAAGCAGCAGAGGATAGGATCCCTTTGATTCAAGCTGAACTGGTTAAAGTCATGGACCAATTGGGAGAGGCAAAAGTAGGTCACTTGTGTCCTGACACAAATTTTGCAATTGATTTATTTATTTGCAACTAATAAATCTCATGTTTTACAACATTTATTTCAGGTGGAGAAATAAACTTTTCTAAAGTCTTTGTCTTCTTTTTATTTCTGTAAATTATGATAATGCATTCAGATAATATTGACCTATGACCTCGTTATTGATTAATATTCATTTGAATATGATTTCAGCATATGCATTATTGTTACATAATTAACAATTTAAATTTATTCTGCTGCATTATTAATTATAATTATTATAATTATCACAGGTCGACAAGCACGAGTCCGCACGAGCGCTCAAGAAAGCGGAGCTCATCGAAGCTCTGAAACGTCTCTTCCCCGGAGTGGTGAGTTGTTGACCCGACCTGACCTTTCGACGAGAGGTCAAGCGTTCCCATGGTGACCTGTGATTGGATGCAGCCATTGAATGATTTAGTGGACTCGTTAATAATCAATTTATGGTGTCATAATATTATTTTTTAATTGATTGACCTTTGCAGCACGGCAGACTGATTGATCTCTGTGAACCTAGTCACAAGAAATATCAGGTAAACATTTGTGCCCAATTGGCATTTGTTTTTCATTCAAAAATACTTTTTTTTTTTTTGGATTTTTGGGATTTTTGTTTTTAATTTTAAATTTTGATTTCCACAAACTCTCGCCAGGTGGCCATAACGAAAGTGCTCGGTAAGTACATGGACGCCATCGCTTGCGATTCTGAAAAGACGGCCAAGGAGTGCATTCAGTACATGAAGGAGCAGAGGATCGAACCTGAGACCTTCCTGCCGTTGGATTACGTGGAGGTTCGACCAGTTAATGAGAAATTGAGGTTTGTCATTTTTGTTTTATTTCATTTTGTGACTAATTCATTTCTATTTTTTTAATTTTTTTTTTTTTTGAGTTTATGAGTTTATTAAGGTATCAAAGCAACTAAAAAGGACAAATAGCAAATTGAACATGTACAATATTAAACAAACAATTATGTACGTAACACAATGAAACAAATGAACTTAAAATACAAAATAAATTTTTAACATTTGAATATCACATATTTGCATATTGTGGCTGTAAAATGATCTAAATGGAGTTCATGAATATTCGAATGACTCATCCTTCCAGGGAGATCAAGGAGCCGAAGAATGTCAAACTCGTGGTTGATGTCATCCGATACGATCCACCGTGCATCAAGAAGGCCTTGCTGTTTGCGTGCGGCAATGCGCTGGTGTGCGAGACCGTGGAAGACGCCAGGAAGGTGGCCTTCGGTCTGTCGGAGAGGCACAAGGTTTGTTGTTGCAACTTTTTTTATAAAAGTTCGTTAAAGTCGGAATGTTTCAACATTATTTCTCATAATTTACCTTTTGAGGCTCAGTTAATAATTGTGTTGGCCAAAGACATTTAATTAAATTAAATTATCTAATTAATTATTAATGAGTACAGTTCTTAATCACCTCCATACTTGGGTGAAACCAGAACACGGACGTGCAAAAGTAAAGAGGGGAACATCCACTTTTATTTTTTAATTGATTAATATTACTCATTAATCATTTTTTAATTGATTAATATTACTCATTAATCATTTTTTAATTGATTAATATTACTCATTAATCATTTTTAATTGATTAATATTACTCATTAATCATTTTTTAATTGATTAATATTACTCATTAATCATTTTTTAATTTCCAGTC
This sequence comes from Hirudinaria manillensis, assembly GCA_034509925.1. Taxonomy (NCBI): domain Eukaryota; kingdom Metazoa; phylum Annelida; class Clitellata; order Hirudinida; family Hirudinidae; genus Hirudinaria; species Hirudinaria manillensis. The sequence continues at coordinate 8,007,719 of CM067533.1, forward strand.
GGTCTCCCTGGACGGAACGCTTTTCCAAAAGTCTGGCGTCATATCCGGCGGTGCGAGCGATCTGAAGATGAAGGCTCGGAGGTGGGACGAGAAGATGTTGAACCAGTTGAAAGGAAGGAAGGAAAAGTTGACGGAGGAGATGAAGGAGCAGATGAAGTTGAAGAGGAAGGAATCGGAACTGAACGTCATCAGGTCTCAGATCAGGGGTCTTGATTCGAGGCTCAAGTACTCAAGGAACGATAAGGACAACACTGTTGGTTTTCAACTCGTTGTTGTTGTTGTAAATAACAAGTGAATTATTTGAATATTCCTTACAAATTCATAATTAGTTATTTATTATTGTTATTATTGTTGAAATCCATTATTTATTATTATTATTATTACTTATTATTATCCAAATCCATATATAATGCTACATTTAACTGTTATTCCTTTGAAGGTGAAATCCATCCAGCAATTGGAAAAGGACATTGAGAACTTCAAGATGAAATTGGAAGCTATTGAGGTATTCTGATCCTGATGACCAAATTTCAATCTCCTCCACATTTTGTACTTGTATTTTTCTGAAATTCAAAAATTAAATAAATAAAAATTTAAAATATATAAACAAATGAAATGTTTAAAATAAAATTGATAGGACTTGTCTTATTATCATGTCTTATCGTCCAAAAAAATAGCCCGAAATTGAGGACATTCAGAGGGGCATGTCGGAAAGGAAGGTCAAGTTGAAGGTTGTGAAGGAGAAAATGGATCGAGTGGAAGATGAGGTCTTCAAGAACTTCTGCCAGGAGATCGGAGTCGCCAACATCAGGTGGGTTTTTAAGCAAGTTTATCTGAATATTTCTTTGTCTCTAAGGTCCTGTGTTCAAGCCCTGGCTTGGACCGTCAGCATTACTGGTTTTTATGGCCTGTTGTTATTGTTGTTTGAATCGTTTTTAATTTTATGAATTAGAGTCTTTTCTTGTTATGTTTCTCTAAGTTTTCTCTTCCACAAATTTCTATAAATAACATCCAATGACGTCGTCCGATCTACTTCGATGATCGAAATCACTTTTCTTATGCAGGCAATACGAGGAGAGAGAGTTGCAGGTTCAGGAGGAGAGGGCGCAGAAGAGGATGGAATTCGAGAACCAAAAGATGAGGCTCCTCAATCAGATTGAATTCGAGAAGTCAAGAGATACTAAACGTTAGGAAACGAAAATTAATTAATTAATGATTAATTAATTAATTATTCATTAATCAATTATTAGTTAATTGATTTTTGTCTTGCATATTGATTAGTTAGTTGCAACCTATCATAGGCTGCCTACAAAGTTAGGGCGTATCATTTGTATTGTGTTGTACTTAATAAAAAAAACCTGGCGTGACCTTTGATCCGATCACCTGTATTGATTGAAGTGAACGTGGACAAGTGGGAGGATGCTGTCAGGGATGACGAGAAGGAATTGGAAAAGTTGAAGAGAGACGAAGAAAAGCAGATGAGGGTCCGTGATTTTTTTCCCTTGTTTTAAACATTAAATTAACTTTTAATTACCAATCACGCTTATCATAATCAACAATTCAGATAATTAATTCATAATTACATAATTAATCAGGCGATCAATTAAAACATAATGAACAATTATAAAATAAAATTATGATGAATAATTAGACCGACAAACGTTTCTTCAGTCCATCGACGAGGAGATGCAGGCCCAGGAGACCCTGAAGCAGACGAAACTCGCCGTGAAGTCGGAAGCAGACGACATGGAGAACGACATAAACTCCATCAGGAAGAGACTCTCGACTCAACAGAAGGAAGTCTCGGCTGTTCAAAAGTCTATAACTGCTTTTGAAACGAAATTGGAGCAGAAGAAGGCTGAGAGACATGAGTTGTTCAAGACATGCAAGGTTGGTGGTGCATGATAATTAGTATTCATATATATTATTATTATTATTATTATTATTATTATTATTGTTATTATTATTAATACTAATTAAAATTAGATTGTTAATAATACTTGTTATTAATAATATTTGTTAATATTATTTGTTACTATTATTATTGAATCATTGTTGATGTTTTTTTTATATTTTTTTAAAATAATGTATTAATTTCTCTAGATCATCAATAAAAATAACTTAACATTGTTATTAAAAAATTATTTGTGGCTGTCATTATCATCATCACCATGTGCTACCTACTATTCCAGATGGAGGCGGTGCACCTCCCGCTCAAGAGGGGTTCCATGGATGACATCGTGGGAGGAGCTTCCAGCAGCCAATTGGAATCCAGCGAGTCCAGCGACAGGACGAGTCAAGGCGACACTCAGGCCATGTACGCCCGCGAGGCCAGGATCCAGGTGGATTACTCCAGGCTTGGAGAGGAATGCAGGGAGGTACGGTCGCCACGACTACGGCATCGGAGGCGGTCGTGATTGTGATCGCATTCTTTCCACGTCGCAGGTGACTTCCTCGGACGAGTACCGGAAGATGTCGGATCAGCTGTCGAAGCAGATCTCGGAGATGCAGTCGGCCATTCAGAGGATCGCCACGCCTAACATGAAGGCACTCGAAAAGTCGGCATCTCTGTTTGAGATTCGTTATTATCTGCTTTAATTAGTTTAGAATCAACTGACGATTTAACCCGATGTAATTCGAGGATGCGAGGCGTTTAGTTAATATCTTAGCTATAACGAGTCCGTAATAACGGCTGTGTTTATGTTGTAAATTAACTTTATCTTAGGACGTCGTCGATCTTGTGCTAGATTGTGATTTCAGTTTAATAAATAAATTTTATTATCTATAAATTATTCTAAAATGATAATAAATAATTTTAGCAATGAATGATGAACGATGGTTTCAATTTTATTTATTTATATTTATTATTTTACTTTTAAATCTTTACAATCCATCCATCTCAATTTCCCTTGGCTCGTCAAGACTGGAGAACGTGAAAGCCAAGGCCCAGGAGACGATGGACGAGTTCGAGACGGCCCGGAGGAGGGCCAAGAAGTGCAAGCAGGTCTTCGAGAAGATCAGGAAGGAAAGATTTGATAGGTTCATGAACTGCTTTGAGCACGTCTCACACAAGATTGACGACGTATACAAGGTTGGACAAAGAGTATTGTTTGCTATTATTTAACTATTATTTATAATTATAAGACTATTTTTAACAATATTATTATCCTATACCAGGTCAATAATAATTTTAAGTATTTAATATATACAGGATCAATAATAATAATAATATTAGTTATCTGATTTATCTGTAAAAATTGTTTTTTCCTTCTTCTGAACCAAAGGCTCTGTCAAAGAACCAAAGTGCCCAGGCTTTCCTCGGACCAGAAAATGCAGAGGAGCCCTACTTGGACGGCATCAACTACAATTGTGTAGCCCCCGGCAAGAGATATCGCCCGATGGACAACCTTTCTGGTGGCGAAAAGACTGTGGCAGCCCTCGCTTTGCTCTTTGCCATTCATAGGTTTGTAGTTGGTTTGTGTAGAAGCTGTAGTGGTAATGATGGCTAATTCTTGTTGATTCAGTAACATGGAGATAGCTGTCTTAACCATAATCCAATAATAATAATAATAATAAGTTAAGTTTAATGTTTTGTGATTGGTTCTCTCATGTAGCTACCAGCCGGCCCCCTTCTTCGTATTGGACGAGGTCGATGCAGCCCTTGACAACACAAACATCAACAAGGTTTTATGAATATTTATGTGGTTTTCTTTATGAATATTTAATTTATTCAAATGAGCTGTTGTTTGGGGGTTGTTATAGTTAAGTTTTATTAGGTGCTTGACTGGAATCTGGTCAGATTGTAATATTATATCTGGTAGTACATGTAATGAATAATTGTTAATTTAATTAATTAATTTATTTATTTATTTAAAAGTGTTTGTCACACCCCAGGTTGCGAGCTACATAAAGGAGGAGTCCGAAAGAAACTTCCAATGCATCGTCATATCTCTCAAGGAGGGCTTCTACAATTGGGCTGATGCCCTTATTGGCATCTATCCTGAGGTGATTATGATAATGATCATTGTTGCAATGGTGGTTAAATGTTGTTATTATGTTTTATAACAACATAATCTTACAATATCTTACGGCAGTGATAATCCTATCGGCTAATCTAATAATCTAAGTTAGTCGCTTTACTTACGGGCCTTTGCATAGTAAGATAGATACGGGGCGCATATGTTTATGATGGATCACATGTTGTTTCTAGTAAGAAAGTTATAGTTAAATAAATAAATAAATATAAGAGGATTAGTTAGTAGAGGCCCTTGTAACGCCATCTCTGATTGGTTTAACGGTTCAGCCGATCGTTGTTATCCGGAGCCGGATTGGTCTGCAGAATGCTTTGCAGGATTTTCTTCTGTTGCTTTGACGATGACGCGTGTTTAATTTATTTTATTTTATTTTTAGTTTGAAATTAACAAAATAATTGCTTTTAATTTAATAATTGTTTGTTCTTAATTTTTATTTTATTAATTTTATTTTATTTTAACCAATTTTTATTTTAATTACTCGCCAGAGTTGCTCCCACCATTTTGTTGAGTATTTCATTCATTCATTTATTTATTTAGTTTGTTATTAAATGGATTAAATGTTTTTTGTGGTTTTTATTCATTAAAGTGACACTTGGCATGCAGAGCCTGTTATTGAATGTAGTAATGTAATTTTCTGTAAGTTATCACAAAACGTTAATAATGATAATATTAATATTATTTTGTTTATTATTATTTTGTATGATATTATTATTATGTTGTATAATAGTGTTATTGTTATTTTGCATAATAATGTTGTTATTTTTATATTAATATTATTTGTATAATATCGATATTAATATTAACTTCCTATATTATCACCTAACATGTAACTCCTCATGAACTAAAACCCCTAAACTTCGGAGCAACTCTGGCCCCGCATGAACCCGTTCCCAACTTGAATGGCTTCGTTTGTTTTTTTCTTTCCGGGTCGATCCAGCCGTCCGACTGTCCGGTAAGTAAGGTGCTGACCATGGACTTGACGGAGTACAAGGACGAGGAGACGAGGGACGCGACGTAGCATCTCCGGCGACGTGCGGCATCGTTTTTGTGGCCTCCTTTTTTCTCTCGGTTTTTTTCCGTCGCATTTGACGTTTGCTTCGTTTGAGTTTAAAACTGGTGTTTTGTTTGTTCTCAAATTCTAGCAAATTGTCGACGACTCATTTAACGATGATTCCGTTTGAATTTTTCTCTTTTTTTCCTATTTTTTGAATAAATTTTGTCAGAATTTCTTCAAGTGCATGTGCATGTTGGTGTGGATGACCGTTGTTTTTGTAGCCAATGTTGTTGTTGCTGTTGGCATCCCAATGGATTTGTTAGAACCTCAAGCATAATACTGTCAAGATGCGAAGTGTTGCAAGAGATGCTTTGTATATTATGAAATTGGGAGCTGATAAACAGATAATAGCTTGTTTTTTTTTGATGAATTGAGGCCTGGACCCAGATTGAGGTAAATCCTATCATTTCAGTTCCTGAGGAAGTCATGTGATGTTGGGTTGTGGGTTAGGATGCATTAGATTGCTCTGGGGTTGTGGAACACCTGAGGGTGACTTTAGCCATTAGGGTGGGTCATAGGGCGAAGTGCTTGTAATTTTTCATTAATGATATTTCGGACGTGTTTACGTTACGTAAATCATTACGATATCAAAATAAAGATTAGGTGATTTGCGGAGATGATGATAACGGACCGATGGATTTTGTTGGTATTGTTAGATCGAAGATTGTGTGGTCAGCAAGATACTGACAGTGGACTTGTCGGAGTATCCCGAGCCGGAGAGACCCGAAAGTCCCGCTCCTCTGTTTGCCTCTTTCAGATGAGATCGTGTCTGACGTCATCATGCGGCGATGATGTCACGATTATCTCAGTCACGGGAGGCGTCAACATCCTTTGCAAGGACTGCTTGATTGCTGGAGTTTTCGTTATCTTTGCGATTATAAGTGACAGTCGGTCGTGGGGAAATCCATTTCGAGTCGAGGATCATTATTATTGATTAGTTGTCGTCTCTGTCGTTATTGTCGTTGGCGGTGGTGGTGGTGGCGGTGGTAGAGGTGGTGGTGGTGGCGTTGATGGTGGTGGTGGTGGTGGTTATGAGCTTTCGTTTTTGTTAACAGTTTTCAATTTACGAAAATCTGAATTCCAGGAATCGAAGTCCGTTGTGGCTTTTTTTTTTAATAATCCATGTTTTGTTTTTAAATTTTCATTACAATGGCACCTTTGTACGATGCAGTTTGGCTTTTGAATGATTTATCGGAAAATCCTTCTCGTCTTCACCTGAGCTATTTTCAAGTACGGAGTGGAAATAGCTGTTTCTAAATTTACCGCTTTTCCAGCTAAAGAAGGTGGAACATTCATTAAACCTTAAACGTAGTGGGTCGTAAATGACGTTCTCCAATTACGCAATTGCGATCCGTAACGAATCAAGAAGCTTTGGCCGGGCAGACGTCCGAAACTGCGAAGATTTGTGCGAGCAGTGATCGTGGGAGTGTTGGGTCTTCGCGAACGAAGAAATTGAGATTAAATTTAATTTTAATTAATAATTACATTTAAATTAAAGATTAGGTTTAAAGAACATTATCTCCCTTCCCACGCGAATTCGATGTTATAAAGTGACACTTTGGTTCACAAGCACCGAACGGGTTACGTAACTTCATAAGTTTCTGTGATTTGATGACCTCGTGACCTCGTGACCTTGCGAGGATGAATTATTAGGAATGAGTGAAACAACAAACGCTAATTATAAGGTCTAGATATATTTGGCACTTTAAATTTTAAGGAATTTTGGGATTTTTTTTTGGTAAAGATAAAAATTAGAGTTTTGTGATTAACAATTTACCACAGCATCCTCAGTGATGGATGGATGGATGGAAAGATGCATTTTTTGCAGAATTTCCCAGTTGCGTTTGCTGGAGATTAAAGGATATTCCACTACAGTTCGACTTTTCATCTAACTTAATCCTATATTTAGATTTCCAGTAATAATTCTTATTATTTGGTTTTATAATAACCTTGATTTCAACCTAATTTCAATTATACATGCAGTAATTGTACTTGTAGTAGTTTCGTCATCGGTCTTCAAAAATAAAATCAGGAATTGTTGTTGATGTTTTGTTACTCGAGCAAGTTTCGTTCCAAGACCCAAACATTCCCCGAGTTCAAGAAAATAAAATGAATAAAGAATAAAAGGAAAGAAATTCAATTTTCCAGGCGGTCGTGCCGGGACATTCCACCTCCGTATTAATCAATCCACGTGCCGTTGTTGTTGTTTGTATCAGAGCTTTGTCGGGTTGGCGCATCATCTTCTATCGACAACGACATCTCTGTTTCCAACGTTGATATCCGACAATCGAAACAACAACATCAACGAGAACAACAACAACATGATTTCCACAACTTTCAGCAACACCATTGTATACTCAACAACGTAACAAGAATCGCAACGTCACCTCCGATGGCCAGACACCGACGTCACCTGACCGGCCACCCGCGTAACATCGGGTTACCATGACGACGCCCACCGCTTAGCCACCGGACGTCGCGATAAGACCTTGATCTAGAGGCTGGACGTTGCACGGAGGAGTGAAAAGTGGACGAATGCATGGACGGACAAACGGTGGTCTCCGTGGATGGATGATGAATGGGCGAGCGGATGGACGGAAGGGTGGATGATGAATGAGTGAACGAGAGAAGGAAGGGTGGATGATGAATGAACGAGAGGATGGATGGATGGATGGATGGATGGATGGATGGATGGATGGGAAGCGAAAGGGGAAATGAGACTTCAGCGTGTGGTTCGGTCAAACAGAAACCGTGCCTGGCATTTCAGAGTTGGCATCTTTTACACTTTATCCTTTGCTGAGAAGATTTCTCGAAAGTTGGTGATGATTATGATGCTGATGGTGATGATGATGGTGACGGTGATGATGATGATGACGACCATGTTGGTGGAGACGAAGTCGAAGACAATGGTGGTGGCGCTGGAAATAGTTTATGGGTTTTTTTTTTAATATTTAATTCTAATAATATTAATAAAGACCAATAGGAAGCGAGAACATTTCGTGACAATAAACAAAATGGCGGAGAGACGGAAGAGTGGATGAAAGGTGGATGATCGTCATCAACACGCAACGGTGCAATCGAATCAATCAGAAGGTGCCAATCCACCAACCGATCGATGAAGTGTAATTGCCATCATAATTACTTTTAAAATACTCCGTTCGTATAGGCGGACGGATGGACGGATGGATGGACGGGACAGCACTCCTACTGATACAAGTTCATTAATTCATTCTGTCGCTCAGTTTGTATCTGTTCAGTTTGTATCGGTTCAGTTTGTATCTGTTCATAGAATGTTTCATACATCCATACATTTCGTTCACCAGTCTGTCCTATATCCGGGTACCCGTCCGTCCATCCATCCGTCCATCCATCCCTGCATCCTTTCCAGTATTCTTCCCTCCATCCGTGAAGGCTCATGCATACCGCTTCCAGTGCTTATATAAGCAGACGTCAAATTGGAGCGGATCTTCGTGTCGTCTGCCTTTCTTTTTTCTGCTCTGACTTGAAGAGGTTGGTGGTGAAGGCGATTGTTGCTCTCGTGCTCTGAGAATGATAACGACGACGATGATGATTACGATGATGAGGATAATGATGGTGTCGTGATGTGTTGTGATGATGATAATGATGACGGCAACGATGATGATCGTAGAGACAATAATGACGCTGTCGATGATTGGTTGCTATTAAGTTGATATGTTACTGTTAAGTTGGGTACGTTTTTTTTACTGCGAATGACAAAATCAATCGTCACAATCGACCATTATCATCATCGTCATCATCGTCATCATCATCGTCATCATCAACATAGTCATCGTAATCGTCATCATCATCATCGCCGCTAACAATACCACTGATAACCACGTCGACGTTCAATGAATTGAGAGTGCAGGGATGGTCGAGTTGCACTCGAGATGTTGATCTAAGCCATTTGCTATTGCTGTCGATGATGATGATGATGATGATGATGATGATGATAATGATAATAATAATAATAATAATAATAATAATAATAATAATAATAATAATAATAATAATAATAATAATAATAATAATAATAATAATAACAATAATAATTTGAATAATTTAAAAATACTACTAATAATAATGGTTATTATTTATTAATAATAAAACTTTATGAGTTAATATTTTATTCTTTATCATTCATTGTTTACGCAGAAATCGTCATCACTTTCATTCAAGATATGGATGTGAAATGAGAACTACCAAACATACGTTTAATGGACGGACGGACGGATGGATTGGGGATCGATGGACGGACGGACAGTCGGATGGATAGAAAGAAAAACGGATGGATGGAAGGATCAGAAACGAATGAATCGACGAAGAACCACCCTCAGACGACAGTAACAACAATAGGCCGTTTATTTGTCCACTCAGTCTCCTGATCTCAGTTTTAAATTTTTTTTTCGTTTTTTCCAATCTTTTATTTAAAAATATTTATATTTTAAATTATTTTATTTCATTAAGAAAAAAAATACAAAATTTTACAACCACTTTATACAAACGTTCAAACAAATATAAACATTTTATTTATCAACATTTGACTCTTAATTATTTGCAATTTTCTTTGATTAATGACCTAATCATAGTTTTCCTCCTCCTCCTGATAACGATAACTTTAAACTTTAAATCAACAACAACAACAACAACAACAAAAACAACATCGTTGACGAGTCCAACACGATGAGCTCATTTTCCAACTTCCGGGAGGGCTTAAACTTCATCCGTAGGAGGTTCAGCTCCAACGATCTTCCCAGCGACTCCGTCGACGAAGCCGTCGCCGCTACAACGGCTACAGCAGCGACAGCCGTAACCACCGTCGCTACCACCACAGCCACCGGCACCTCCAACGCTTCCATCACCATAGTAACCGACCCGACGACCGCAGCCGGTCACCAGGCGGTCGATGTCAAGAGTCCGTCCCATTCCACCAACTCTTCTACCCTGTCGGCCGCCAGCAGCGCCACCTCCGCCACGACGGCGACGACGACCACAACGGCGACGCCGACTTCAGTCGTCGTGACTTCGTCTGCGTCGGCTGCTTCATTTTTCCCGGCCTCGTCCAAGGGGCCGTTCCCCAGCGCCCCCAGCTCCCCATCGAGAGGGTCCAGTTCTCGGACTGGCGACGGGTACTCGTTCGCCAGGAATCTGTTCGGCAGGAGTTCCAGCAAAAGCTCCAAGAGGCAGTCGGTCGTCGATCCGCGCAGGTCCAAGACGCTGCTCGTCGTCGACGACTCCGATGTCGTCTGGTGGGCGTGGCTTCCTTTTTTTTTGTTGTTGTCTTTAATTATTCATTAGCTTCTCTGTCTCTGTTGATGCTCTCGTCGTCGTCGTTGTTGACTTGTTGCAGTGGTTGCTGTTGTTGTTCATCATCATCATCATCATCATCATCATCATCATCATCATCATCATCATCATCATCATCATCATCATCATCATCATCATCATCATCATCATCATCATCATCATCATCATCATCATCATCATCATCATCATCATCATCATCATCATCATCATCATCATCATCATCATCATCATCATCATCATCATCATCATCATCATCATCATCATCATCATCATCATCATCATCGTCGTCGTCGTCATCATCGTCATCATCATCATCATCATCATCATCATCATCATCATCATCATCATCATTCTCGCCGCCTGGTGATTTGATTGACTGCTAAATGCTAATTGTTTCTAGCTTGAATATTGATGACCGTTTAGAATATTCATTCGTCTTCGCGGTCTTCACCGCCAGACAATGCAGCTTTTAAGCATAAATAATGTCGGAATTAAGTGACTGAATTGACATTAATGTCAAGGAAATAATAAAGGATGCATTATCATAATTTATGCAAGTCGTAAATATACAAATGACGTCATCCGACGGGCGGCATCCAATAGCCAATGCTTCAATCCGGGAGCACAATTGCAGAACTAATGAGAACGTGGCGCTACATCAATGCAAGTGATTGATGGAAAATTCAATCCGATTGGTTCGAGTTCTTGAATTGATTGAAATTGTTAGTTTGATTGATTGATTTGTTGATTGGCTGATTGGTTGGGTGAGTGTCTGAGTGGGTGGGTGAGTGTCTGAGTGGGTGGGTGAGTGAGTGAGTGAATGAATGAGCGAGCGAGTGACTGAACAATTAGCCGATGAATAATTAATGTGGTGTTCTGTTATAATTAGGATTATAATAATAATAATAATTATGCGGAATAATTACTGCAAGACAGGTTGAGGTTTGTACAATTCGCTGTCATTTACAACAAGAGGCAGACGGTGTGTGGCAATCGATAAACAAAACAAAACAAATTTCTGCTTTCGTTTGTGTTTCGATGCAAACAAAACTGCATTGCGAAGGCATACATTCTCTCTTCGTGATCAATTGGTGCACAGGAGATTCCTGGAGACTCCGGTATTTTGTTGTGGCTGTTGTTGATATTGATGTTGATGCTGATGTCAATGTTGGATGTTGTTGTTGTTGTTGTTATTGTTGTTGTTGTTACTATTGGTGTTGCTGAAGAAGAAGATGATGGTGATTGGTGATGATGATGATGATGATGATGATGGTGATTGATGATGATTGATGATGATTCTTTCTTGGATGAAGTGACGTCATCATCGATTATTGATTCATTCCCTCCTCCCCCTCCACCTCCCCCGCTCCCCCATCCTACTGCAGTTTACAAGGATGCGTTGGTGAATGGATTTCCTTGACATACACATATTTGTGGATGACGTGGTCGGTCAAAGTTGAGGTCAAAGTTGAGGTCAAAGTTTGAGGTCAAAGTGTGAGGTCATGGATTCTTAATTAAAATAAAAGTTTCATTCGTGCCAGGCAGATTTCGGAGTACCATTTATTTCGGGAATTTATTATTTATTTTATAACAATTTCTCTGTTAATCATATTATAAATTATAAATTATATTTTATTATTTTATTGAATTATTAAAAATTACCTCTTAAATTCACATTTTCTTCACCACCACCAAACATTCTAATGCCAACCTCGAGATGTTATGTTGGAAAACGAAACAAACGGGAAATTCCAGTCGTGCTATAAATAAATAAATAAATAAATAAATAAATAAATAAATAAAGAAATAAAGAAATAAATAAATAAATAAATAAATAAATAAATAAATAAATAAATAAATAAATAAATAAATAAATAAATAAATAAATAAATAAATTCAAAAATAAACTTTTAGTTTTAAATTGCAGGGAGACGTACTTCAGGGGCAAGAAAGTTGGAGGAATTTATGACGTCAGAGTGGAGCAGGTAATTGATTCTAAATATAGAATTATTATTATTGTTATTATTATTATTATTATTATTGTTATTATTATTATTATTATTATTATTATTATTATTATTGTTATTATTGTTATTATTATTATTATTATTATTATTATTATTATTATTATTATTATTATTATTATTATTATTATTATTATTATTATTATTATTATTATTATTATTATTGTCGTCGTTGTTGCTGTTGGCAGAGGAATTTTCCGCCCAAATGATCGAATGATCGTCAAAGAAAACGAAAGCAATTTGTTTGCTGAATCATAAATATGAGATATTTTTAAGAAATCAATTATTTTTTTATTTAAAAATGTTTTATTTGATGATTTTAATTTCACGGATGTAATTGCAGATATTATTATTATTATTTACGTCATTCATGAAATTTAATTATAAATCTAAATTTAAAGTAATTATAAATGATATTATCAAATTATAGTTATTATTATTATTATTGTTATTGTTATTATTAATATCGTTATTGTTATTATTATTGTTATGATTATTAAATAAAATCAATATTCACATAAATTTAAAAAAAATAAAAAATAAAAAAATAATAATAATACAGCTGCACCTCCCATTTGTTGGGCTTCGTTTAATAACAGTTGAGAAATATGAGGGGTGACTGAGGTCAATTTTGCGGTGCAATCAGTGCGTTGACCTTGGTATTTAAAATTCTTATTAAAGGACTATTGTGTGGATGCGTGCAGATGATTATTTTTATCCATCAATCCATCCGTCCATCCATCCATCCATCCGTCCGTCCGTCCATCCATCCGTCCGTCCGTCCGTCCGTCCGTCCATCCATCCATCCATCCATCCATCCATCCATCCATCCATCCATCCATCCATCCATCCATGCATCCGTCCATTCGTCCGTCCGTCCGTCCGTCCGTTAATCCAGCCATCCAAGTCAGCCATGCTGAGATTGAATGCAAATGCAATGGAAATTCGGCTAGGCGATTGATGACGTCATTAAAAGTATCATTATCATAATTAACGCTAATGGAATCGTTGATGCTAATTTAAGGCTGGGTTTTCCGGCATGAATGTTACGTCATCTGCCGAGGAGGGAGTGACCGTGGAGATTTGCGGGATCGGCAGACCACCCAAGTTGGTCTTAATCATTCACATTATTATGCCTCTTCATCACCACCGTCATCATCGTCGTCGTCATCATCATCATCATCGTCATCATTACCGTCACCATTACCATCATCATCATCAGTACCAGCATCATCGTCGTCGTCGTCATCGCAGATCATTCAAGCCTGACTTCCTGCTGATCAGACAGAAGGTGAAGGACGGTTACGAAGACTGGAGTCACGTGATCGTGGCATTCAAACATGGCGGACTCCCTTGCGTGAACGACCTCAACTCGATCTACAACATGGCCGACAAGTCGTGGGTGGTGAGTGCAAACGATGCAAATAAAAATAATTTATAATAAAATGTTCAATAGATGGGATGTTTTTAGTCAGTCATTTATTATTATTATTATTATTATTATTATTGTTGTTATCATTATTATTATTATTATTATTATTATTATTATTATTATTACTATTATTATGTTTATTATGCAATACATAAATTAGAAATCTTATAATTGCCATTTATTATATTCTCTTTCGAGAATAATACCAAATTAAACCCAATCAATTAATAATAATAATAACAATATTAATGTAATAACCCGGGGTCCTCAAACTAATTATAGAAGGTCAGGTTTATTGAAAGTTGTCAGATGGCTTGGAAGATGTAAAATGCTTCAAATGTCTAAGTCTTGAAATCTGCTGTTTCTATTACTCTCGCTCTACTTTCCGAGGTAAATCCATTTGTCAAGGTACATAACCAAAGAGTCTGAATAGCACCAATTTAATTCTCAAATTATATTGCCACTAAATTTAATTAATTATTAAATTAATTAATCGGCAATATAATTTTAAATATTATTCAATTTCTAGGGATCCAACACTGCCCCCTCCTTAAATCTGTTCGTCCCGAACAGACATCTATTCCCATTTTCATTTTTACTCTCGGAATAGGATCCGATCTTCCAACAATCTCATGGCTGCAAATCCCAGATCCATTTGCTTTGTCATCTTCTGGGATTTCTGTCTCCTCCCTTTTACTTCTGCGTCCCGCAAGTTTCAGCCGCGGAACATCGCCATTTCTATGCACGCTCTCCTGCTCCACGATGTCGCCAGATCCCAGACTCTCCTCAGGATCACCTGCTCCACTTTCCATGCTAGGCACTCTCCTGAAATCCCGAGCACTCCCTTCTGTTATTTCCAATGGAGCCGAAACATCCGCTGGTAAATCCATGGGCTGTTCTGTAGACTCTACTTGTTCCACCATCAAATCCGTGCGCTCCACCGGCAACTCCACGTGACTCATCAGTAATTCCTCCGGCTGCACCAATAACTCCACATGATCCACCGGCAAACCTACGGGCTCCTCCGAAAGCTCCACTTGCTCCACTAACACCTCCGTTAGCTCCCCGAGCCCTGCCGACGACTCGACCTGATCTGGTAACTCTATGGGCTCTAACGTCGAGTTCTCTAAGTCTGCCATCACGCACAGAGTTTCTGGAGACACGCACGCACTGTGGTCGGGTGTGTCTTCTAATGACTCCATCCCAATGCTGCCAGAAACGGTACTTGGAACATCAGAACTCTTCTCAGTAGAGTTTCCACCAGAAACCAAAGAGACATCCTGACATGGAACCGCTGTGTTTTCCAAATTGCCCCTAATACTCCTCCTCCACTCCCTAAAATCCTCTGTGCACTTTCTCAGAAGATCACGAAATTCTTCCTTTTTTTTATCGGATGGATTCTCAAATTCGTATTCCTCTGGGTCATGGCCATTCTCTGTCAGCCATGTCCCAAGTCGCTCTCGTATCTCAGCTTTCGTGCCTTTCCAATCCAGGCCACGATCTCTCAATTCTTGTCTCAATCGAGGCACGTACAATTCATCCAAGTACTTCGGCATCCTTCACTTTTCAATTAAACAAGCTTCTACCTTAGTTACTTTTGGACACCCTTTAACTCTAAATCCCACTCCTGACACCAATGTAATAACCCGGGGTCCTCAAACTAATTATAGAAGGTCAGGTTTATTGAAAGTTGTCAGATGGCTTGGAAGATGTAAAATGCTTCAAATGTCTAAGTCTTGAAATCTGCTGTTTCTATTACTCTCGCTCTACTTTCCGAGGTAAATCCATTTGTCAAGGTACATAACCAAAGAGTCTGAATAGCACCAATTTAATTCTCAAATTATATTGCCACTAAATTTAATTAATTATTAAATTAATTAATCGGCAATATAATTTTAAATATTATTCAATTTCTAGGGATCCAACATTAATAATAATAGTAATAATAATAATAACAAAAGGTATTATATTTATTTCTAATAACATTGTAATTTTTTATTCCTATATATTATTAATAATCTTACTCATCAGAGAGCATCATCATCATCATCGTCATCGCCTAATGATGGGTAACTCATCAATATTCATTATGAGTGTCATTCGCTTTTATATGATTGACCTCAACATCATCGTCGTCGTCTTCCTCCTCCTCTTCTTCCTCCTCTTCTTCCTTCTTCTCTTCTTCCTTCTTCTCTTCTTCCTTCTTCTCTTCTTCCTTCTTCTCTTCTTCCTTCTTCTCTTCTTCCTTCAGTCAGTCACGAAAAATACGTCAATCAATAAAAAAAAACGTTCATCATTTTCTTTTAATTTTTTTTTTATGAATTAAATTTGAAATTATTTGAAATTGTTTGAAATTTTTGAAAAAAGGAATTTGAAATTGGAACGGAAATGCTGGAGACTATATTTCTAAATTACTAAGAAAACGTACCAACCTTCGATGATGACGGCGACGACGATGATGATGATGGTGAAGAATATAAATAAATAAATAATAAATAAATAGACGATGATGATGATGACGAAGATGGCCATGATGATGATGGTGATTGTGATGGAGATGGTGACGACGACGACTACGATGATGAATATATATAAATAAATAAATATTAAATAAATAAATAGATAAATAAATAAATAAATCATGATCGTGATGAAGATGGTGACGATGACGACGACGACGACGATGATGGTGACGATGACAACGATGATGGTGACCATGATTAAGAGTTAAAGCAGTAAACAAAAGTCTGTTATCACCTCGTTTGGTGAGAAGTTCTGGACTCTTCCAGGTGGAATGAATCTCTCCATGTCCCTGACAAACGATGATGTCAGCTCATAAATATTCTAATTTATGCTAATTTATTTCAACGTCTGCACCCAACTGATGGAAAATTAAGTTTTATTTAAGTAGGGCAAGGAGTGATGGCAAATTATAATAATAATAATAATAATAATAATAATAATAATAATAATAATAATAATAATAATAATAATAATAATAATAAGGTTGTAATATAATCAAATAATAATGTTACATAATATGTTATGTCATGTCATAACATCTT
>CM067533.1:8029655-8097155 GCA_034509925.1 Hirudinaria manillensis
ATGATGATGATGATGATGATGGTGATGATGATGATGACGAGGACGACAACGACAACGATAAGATGTTGTACAATGATATGCACTAGGAAACTAGTGAGATCGTTTACGAAGGGATAACAGCGAAGCTCTTAAATTCAAACTCACGACATCACCCCCTCACCCCCCCCTCTCACCCCCTCCCCTCCCCCTCCCCCTCCCCTCCTCCCCAATTCGGCTGGGGACAGCTGTTAGGGGAAATTTGTAGCGCAGTTTTGGGCCAAAGTGGCGCACGTTTGGCTGTCGTGGAACGTCGATTGAAATGTCGTCGAAGTAGGTTTTGTTTTCCAGTTGGATCTTCTCAGTCGGATAAACACAACAACAACAACAACAGCAACAACAACGACAACGACAACAACAACACAACAACAACACAACGTCAACAACAACAACGACAACAACACAACGTCAACAACAACAGCGTCTCCAACAAGATGTCACTTTCTGACCAAAGCTCATGTTTAAGCTCTTCTTAATACGCAGGTTTTTGGCTTCTGGAAGGGAATTTCAAAGAAATTGTAGACATAATGTTTGTTTATTTTTTAGTCGCTTTTTGAAAATATTTTTTTAAAGAATATTATTATAAATGCTTCTGTATTGCATGGTACATTTATCATTTCACACCCTGAAAAGTTATTCAAAAATTCAAAAAATTATAAAATATAAATATTTAAAAAAAAAGATTTTTTGATTGATTTTATTTATTTAAAATCGTAAATAAAAAGAAACAAAACAAAATAATATTTGAAATAATTAATATTTAATATTTTTATTGTTAATTTGAAATAATTTTTTAAATATTTTTATTAAACTTTAATATTTTTTCTCCCTCAGAAATATTTTTAATTAATTCTTTTTTTATTTAAAACACCACAAAGGAAGAAGCAAGCCACTTGCTTACGGTCAAGGTCATTTTAAGGTTTGAGTTTTGGCGGTGCCTTCTGGAAACGTCTGCTCCTCGTTGGAAGTCGATTAAGTCCTGGTATTGGATGACGATGATGATGATGATGCTAATGGTGATGACGGTGATGATGATGATGCTAATGGTGATGACGGTGATGATGATGATGCTAATGGTGATGACGGTGATGATGATGATGCTAATGGTGATGACGGTGATGACGATGATGATGATGTCGACGACGATGATGGTGGTGATGGTGGGCATGTTCCACGTCCGGGAACCTGGAAAATCAACAGCAGTCACTTGTGCGATTAATTGGCGCCAGATTTTCAGACGCTGGTTTGTCGTCTGCCAGATTTGATTTCTCAACCAATGGCTGATTGTTTTGATTCTTCTGTGGCTGATTGAAATGTAATTATTCCGCTACGACACACTGGAATTACTATTGTATGTTTTTATAGCATTTATTTCTAAATTATTTTGTTTAAAATAATTCTTAAAAATAAACTTTTATTGGGAATTTGTTGCAGAGAAAGTAATATTTCAAGTTGTTATTGATGGGACTGTCTTCATAAAACTTCATATTTCAGTCGGATGCAATCCGATTATTAGATTTGTTCGTCCTGATGTTCATTCTTTTATTAACTCACTCACTCAATCATTATTCAAACATTCATTCATCTATAATAATAATAATATTATTATTATTAATATTATTAATATTATTTATTATTATTATTATTATTATTATTATTATTATTATTATTATCGATTAAATGCGATTAAAATAAATAATTTAAATTCCAGTTTGCTCAGCTGACGGACTTGAAACGGAAACTTGACAAGGATTTCTTTCGTCTCGTTCCTCAGACTTACTTCACGTCCAACAAAAACTTCGTTAGGACGGGTTTTTTCGTCTTCTCCGTTCCCGGTTTCGGTTTCACTTTCGACGGCAATTTTTTTAGAAATTAATTTACAGAATTTATAAATAATAAAAAATAAATAACGTGCTGCAGCCTGGTTCCAGGCTTGTAAGGATATTTATAGTTCTCAAATTTCCGAATCATCGTAGTCGTCATCCTCATCACCATTGCGATGATAGAAAGTCCGATAAGTTTTAATTTGATTCATGATGTGAAATTCATATCATCTTTTAGAAATAAATATGGCGTCGGAAATAATTCTTTATTTAATTGTTATTTAGTCATAATAACGGAAATTATGAACTCGAGTTTTTACGAATTGTTTATTTATTTCTTTATTTATTTATTTATTTGTTTGTTTATTTATTTTATTTATTTGTTTATTTTTTACAAAAATATCTCGTACGGTGGACTTTTAAAATTTGTCTCGCATTTCAGTCTTTTACCTACGATTTCCCTCTGGTCACCAGAGTTGGGTCCGCCCACGGAGGCATAGGATTGGTGGGTTATTTTTAAACTCTTAAGAATGAATTATACATTTGTTTATTATTATTATTATTATTTTTATTATTATTATTATATGTATTATTGTTATTTATACATTGAATAAAATTGTAAAATAATATTGTACTTTTCCATTCGTATTTCTATGTCATTCATGTTTTCATTACACTCCCATCCATCCATCATCGATTAAACCGATTTAAAAACAAACATAAATAAATATTCATCCAATCCGAAATTCCCGGCCAAATTGAATATCCACGGCGTTCATGAATATGAACGAAGTCTTATGGACGAGAATTTATGGGTCATTGTAATGTCGATTAAGTCTCCCATTGACCTTGCCCTTGAAACGTCACTGGCCGAGGGTCACCTTGAAAATGCACTTGGGCGGGCAAAAGGACATCGCTGGAATATTTGTTGGATCAACAAATCAAGAAATAAAACTAAAAATAACAACAGATACTGGCACGTAATTTCATCCATTTGTTTGTCTCTCAATCGCTGTCGAAACTTTTGGGGACCTCGGAATATAACCAATGAGTCAGAAGTTCCTTTGGGATGTCCCCTCTTTCACTTTCACTATCGGTTTTCATATCGTTTGGAAATTCCCGAGCTGATCGTAAAATGAGTCTTTTGATTGGTTGCTCTTATTGCGACACCGGGAAAATTCCCTTTCATCCACTGAGTTTGTATCTTTAAAAAGATCGCAGAAGAAAATGTTGATGGTCAAACCGAATTTTGTTTTTTTTTATTATTATTCGCAAAATGACATTTATGGGTTTTCCATGGGGTCTTTTTTTTATTTTTTAACAATGTTTATGATAGAGAAAGGAAGAAGAAAAGCTGGAGATGATGATGATGATGATGATATCGGTGGTGATGATAACGATGATAGTATCGATGGTAGTTGTGATAGTACTGGTGATGCAGATGATGCTGAGGTCGATGTTGATGACAACGACGATGACGGTGGTGCTGATAATGATGATTTCGTTGCCAGACGAAAATAGAAAACTCGTGCCAGTTCCAGGATTGGTCGGGCTTCCTAAGACTCAGCCAATCGCCGTCTTCTATTCAGCCGTTCATCGAAACCAAGTGTGACGTCAGAGTTCAGAAAATAGGACATCATTTCAGAGCATTCTCGTGAGGACGCATTTCATGGGATTTTAAAATCTATTTAAGAAATGTTTTCAATGATTTAATCGCAATAATAATCATTTATTGATGATTATTAAAGTTTAATCGAATCTTTAGGCGAACTCCGATAACAAACAACTGGAAAATAAGTTCAGGTCAGGTCATGCTGGAAGAAATCCCGATCACGGAGAGGTGAAGACAACTAATTGCTTATTATTTAAGATTTGAGATTATATTATTATTATTATTATTATTATTATTATTATTATTATTATTATTATTATTATTATTATTATTATTATTATTATTATTATTATTATTATTAAAACTTATTATTAAGATTTAAGATTATAATAATATTTAGTTATTTTTTTCTTCACCCAGTCATAAAACTCTCCTGGGAGAATGTTCTTTGATGTTTGGTGGATGTGATGTTCTCAGTCTGCAGATGCTCGTTGCCTCTGATGAGCAGGAATACATCATCGGGGTTGGAACAAGTTCTTTATCATTATAATAATTAATTAACTAATAATAATAATAATAATAATAACAATAATAATAATAATAACAATAATAATAATAATAATAACAATAATAATAATAATAACAGCAATAATAACAACTGGTTGTAGTAATAACAACATTTAATTCATTCAACAAAAACCTTTCACTGTTGGGAATAGTTATAATAACAGACTACTATTATTATTGTTGTTGCTGTTGTTGTTGTTGTTCATGTGGTTGCTCTTGTTACTATAAATTAAATATTTATTAACTATTTATTATGTTACTATTAATTATTAATTGACCACAAATTAATAAATAATTAATTAATTAACTGAAATAAATTGACCGGCCGGACGTGATCGATTGCACCAGGCGAGCGACTGCACGATGCCTCTGATTGGAGAATCACAGGAGGAGGACAGGAAGTTGATCGGAGAGTTGGTCGTGGACAAAATGGACCAATACCTCATCAGTCTGAAGTGGGTTTTGTTCAGATATTATTTTATTAATTCATTCATTAAATATCTAAATGAGATATAATTATTTCATAAATATTTGTAACTCATTAGGATTTTGTATTTTGATTTATAAATATTATTGTTATTATATTGAATAATAGATATTAATTTCTCTCTATTTCTCTCCTTTTTTAAGATAAAACTAAGTGTTAAGGTAATTTCTGATATAATATTTTATTAGCAAGTAAGCTTTGGAATAAGCTATGGTGTTAATTCCATTTATTCCTAACCATAACTCCACCCTTCCCCGACCATAACTCCTCCCTTTTCTGGCCATAACTCCACCCTTTTCTGGCCATAACTCCACCCAACACCCTTCCCAATCCTGAGGAAATGAATCATCTTGATCGGATATTCGGAACTTTCTCTCGCGAATTCCTGAGACGACATTTTGAAAGCATTCCATCCATCAGTGCGTGTGGTCCTTGATTCGTTCAGAAGGGTGGACTATGGACCGAAGTGGTTGGGCCTTGGAAATGGTAGTGATGGTATCCATGGTGATGATGATGATGGTCATGGTCATCATCATCTAATTTTAATTGATTTTTATTTAATTAATTATTAAATTCATTTTAATTAATGACATCATTCATTGACCCTTTGTATTTAAAATATATTCATTCATTTGTCAACCTTTTAAAAAGAGTTTGATGTTTTAATAATTATAACAATAATAATTATTATATTTATAATAACAATATTTTATTATTTGGATTTTATAATTTAATAATAATTATTATTATTGTTGTTATTATTATCAATATTATCAATATAATAATAATAATTATTTATCAATGTAATAATAATTAATTATCAATACAATGTAATATAAAATATTATTATTATAGTAATGATAATTTATTATTATTATTATCGTTATTATTATTATTATTATTATTATTATTATTATTATTATTATCATTATCATTATTATTATTATTATTATTATTATTATTATTATTATTATTATTATTATTATTATTATTATTATTATTATTATTATTATTATTATTATTATTATTATTATTATTGTATTCACGTGTCCTTATTTGTTTTCCAATGAAAAGGAAACCTGATGTCACTGGCGACATTCAAGTCGTGACTGGGAAAAAGTGAATAGTTTTTGTTTTTCTTTGTTTTTTTTAGTATTTTTTCGGATTTAAATGATTTCTTCCGGATAAATTATTCACGTCAACATCGTAATTAATATGCTAATTGTATAATTAATTGAAATTAAATAATAATTATTTTAAAAAAAACTATTAATTAAATGTGATTAAAAATGGATTAAAATTCCATGTGTCTTATGGCATTCCAACAGTGACCATGTGACCCTAAAATGTTAATCTGGACATTAACAAGTAAATATTAAACAATACGATAGTAAAAACAAAAAAATAATAATCTTCATAATAATAATAATAATAATAATAATAACAATAATAATAATAATAATAATAATAATAACAACCATTCTCATGATTATTAATCATTCCACAGCCCTCCACTCAAGGACTCCAGGTCTCAGGATCTCTCCACGTCACGTGATCAGGTGGAAGATTCCGAGGACACCATGAGAAACCTTAGGAAGACCTTTGCCGGGATATTCGGAGACATGTGAATCTAAGAAAAAGTTGAAATAAAAAATTAAATTATTATAATTAATTCCTGCAATGTTTCAGTATTGCATAATTAATGATAATGAGATGCTAATTAATTTCTTTTTTGCCTCATTTTACGAGTGAACCTCATGTCGTATCGATGAATTTTCATTTCAACCGAAAACGTTTGACCATCCATTGGAACCAAGAAATTAATTGTGAAATTATTCGAGAACATTTAATTTTAAATGCTCAATTTTTAACTCAACTCAATTTTATTTTAATAATAAATAAATAATAATATTCTTAATATTTTAATTAATTAAATTTATTATTTTTATTAAATTTAGGAACAAATTCAAGAAATATTGTATTCCATTTCCTTTTTTGCTAATTCCAGCATCGAGCGTCCAATTTCATGTTTACATGCTACAAGTAATTATGCTGCAATTTCGTCGTCTGCATTTTATATATATATATATATATATATATATATATATATTCAACAAATTATATTTTTACAAGTCGTGGTTGTTGTCGTCATTAAAGTTGTTGTTGTTGTTGTTGCTGTCGTTGCCATTGGAAACCTGTACCACCTCTCTCTTGGCAAGTACAATCACTCAATCAAGCATCAACCATCTTGTATATCTCGTTCTGCCTGGCTACCTTGCAGTCTGACTTTGTTGGTCAATTTATTGATTTACAATGTTCAGTCTACCATGAACATTTATTGATTTAAGTTTAAATCAAAATCTGTCAATAAAAAATGTCACATGTCATATTTAACATGAGCTTATATGAGGTCATAGGTCTTATACAATGTGTTTATTTCTCTTCTCATCCTTCTCTTCTCTTCCTTCTCTCCTTCCTTCTCTTCTCTTCCATCCATCCTTCCTTCAGTGTTCATTTCTCTTCTCTCCTTCCTTCTCTTCTCTCCTTCCTTCTCTTCTCTTCCATCCTTCCTTCCTTCAGCAAAGACATAACTTTTCTTAATCCTTTTAAGATCCCCTGATATAATTCGTCGTTCAAATCTTCTCTGCAAACATGCTGCAAGTCTTCTTTACTTTAAGAGTTTTCAGAACTGGGTTAGGATTGGGGTTAGAGGTTAGGACTAGCCGTACATGATGGACGAATTTTTTTTTATTTTACAATAGATAATAATTTAATATTAAATAAACTAGTAATAATAATAATAACTAATAATAAATTATTAATAATAGTTATTATTATTATCGATATTTAGGGAAAAAATTGGGCGCAGTTCAAGCTGCAAAATTGTGTCTCCAAAGTCCAAAGTTAAGTCTCAGCAAAATAGTTTTTTGTCGCAAACAAAAATACAACAAGAGGAAGATTATAATCTCTGAGGGTGGTCTCATTTATTTGGCGCTTGATTTTCCATTGTTTTCTTTTAATTATTTTTGTTTTTGAATTTAATTTTTAAACCTGCACAAAAAAAATAAACGGTTTGTTTGCGAAAACACTTGAAATTCTTAGATTAATCGAAGCATTTTATTTGATTTTTGCTCGAATCTCAATCATGTCTGATCCGTTTGAATAATTGGGGGATGACGATGACGACGATGATGGTAATGATGATGACGATGATGATGACCATGGCGGAGATGATTATAAAGTAATTAAAATTAAAAAAAACCTTGTGATGACCTCACAATATACGAGTTCTTTTCTTTTAAAAATCACGATTAAATATAATCAAATACTCAGTCGCTAAATTTAAAAATCCAAATTAAATATTATAGACGATTGGCTGTGCAGCTGTTCCCAGGTTTTTGTCTTAGCGGGTCACGAGCACTCACTTGTGTTACATGAAAAATCAATTCTTTATCACTTATTCATTCATTCGTTCGTTCGTTTGTTCGTTCGTTCGTTCGTTCGTTCGTTCGTTCATTCATTCATTCAGTCATCCACTCAGTCAATCCATCAACAGGAAACTTAACAGTCTCTCTGGAATGATAAATCAGTTAATTAATTATAAAACCAAAATAAGTCAATAATTCAAAAAAATACATAAATAAACTTCATTTATTTATAAACGCATTATAATTAGGCGTATAAGTAACACTTGAGACACGCGTGACTCGTGACGTGTGATTTAAGCCCTTACGAGTTCGGGAAAGTTCAATCCTTGAACTTTGACCCGTCTTCACCCATACGGAGATATAACTTATAGGTAATTGATAATATCTTACTGTAGTAACCTTTCGCAATCTACCTTAGAAGTAATTAACTTTTAAAATAATATAAAACACTAAACACGCATGCCGGTCTATTGCATCATTGCATTGCAATCGATGACGGAAATAATTTCTTATTATTTCCAATCTAAATTAACAACAAATAATTACAATAATAATAATGATAATAATTATTTTCGGTTTCGAAATGAAGAACTTTATAGGGGATTTCCTTTTAGAACGGTTATTCAAAGATCCGTTAAAGTAAGCCATTAGTCTTCATACATCACTTCAAAACCTGCGAAAGAAAGTGAAAATGAAACTCAGCCTCTTGCGTTTATCTAGGTCTTTCAGCTTAATTAACTTTCCCATTTTTCGGAATTTCCAAAATAATCACAACCTCGCTTATAATGTATTAATAAAAGACTAATAACATCCCAGTTTCTCGAGGTGGCCTGATAATAAAGGTTTTGATTGGCCACTTATCAGCCTGAGGGGTCACGTACAAATAAACTTGTATTATTTATGAGTACGTTTCAAACATCATGTGAGATCAAAGCATTGGTTCAACGGATTGATTCGAGTTTAAAGATTTCAATTGCACTAAAATTCGTTTGAAGTTTGGTGCACTAATTACACCGAACGTAAACAAACCAAGCTGGTTGATTCACCGTCGGAAGAAAAATCAACGAATTGAAAATATTGAATGCTTAAAATTAGAACTTACAGTTACAAAGATCAGAAATTTTAATTTGTTTACGTTCTCTACGTGTTTGAGGCTAATTTTAACAAAAAAAACCTCAACTTATTTTACTTGGTCCGATTTTGCGTGGATTCAACTTGAAACTGCGATAGCTGATAGCTGCAATCTATCATAAATTCTATTATCCATTATGAAAACAACAACTAAATGCAAAGTAAAGAAAGTCCCCACTTATAGACAATCGTGCACTAATAGAGATTTGTTGATGTACTGCCCAGAATATAATGGCAGTTAAACCACGTGGTTCACGAACAATGGATGCCATATGTTTGCAAGCATGCACCTAGTGTAACTCCTTTGCCGCGTGCAACTCCTATCGTTTAGTTTGTCGCTTGGGTGTCGGTAGGGTAGGTGTGATTAACTTTATTTAAGAATCTAATCGTACTTCAAGATTACAAAGGGAAGAAATAACAAAATAATATCGGTGAGCGTTTTTCTGCTAAGCGACATGATATTTTCACGTGGCCTTTTGTTGTTGAAATCAATGGTGTTTCTTGATCTGTTTAAATTAATAGCTTGATCGTCGATAACCTTATTTTATTTTGCAATTAGCAAATTATTTAAATATTTTTATGATAAACGTTAAGGTTTATTTTAAATTTAATTCATCAGCCATGTTTGACTGTATTGCAATTTTACCGGGAATTTTATCTTGAAGTCCAGCAAATTTTGATCGCGGAATGGGGAGGTTGTCGTCAATAGATTTAGAAAATATATTCGTTATTGATGTGATTGTACATACTTTGTTAACAACCTAATCCTTAAAATATCGAAATAAAAAAAGGTAACCTTTTATCTTTCTTAAAGACTTCTTGGATTCGGCAAGATGACTAAAGCGAAGAAAGTTCCGCCGCCAGAGGAATTAGAACCCCCTCTTCCGCCGGATGGAGGATGGGGATGGGCCGTCATGATTGCCTCATTCTTCTCCAATCTCCTCGTAGATGGTGTTCTGTACACATTCGGAATCCTGCTCACCTATCTAAATCATTCCTTTCCTGAGGCAGGAAAAGCTCAAATATCTCTAGCAGGATCTCTACTAGGAGGAATGTACCTCATCGTAGGTCGGTTAAGCCTGTCGCCTGAACATGTTTTCATAATTAAAAAATGCGATATTCGATGTGCATTGCGCAGACGCATCACTCTGGGCCAATATGTTTAGCAGGTTAAAGTGAAGTTTAAAACAACATTTAAATTGCATCTCATGGGAATTCAAATGTTGATCAGTCAAATTGACTTTCCATTATGGCTGAAAGTAAAATTGGGGACTAACAGCACTGTCTGAAAATTAGGACTTTCACTTCTAAATTGTTTAGCTCAATTTGAAATTCATGCAAAATTCATGTGTTTATCAAATGAGTACTCTGCCTATTGACACTCATCATCATCATCATCATTGTTATTATTATTATTATTGTAATTATTATTATTATTATTGATTTGCTAGCATAACCATATTTCCTTAATGTTATGGTTATCAGTGCATTATGATATAATGAAGATGAAATATGTGATACATTTTTTATTTAAGGCCTGTTGCTGAATATGAGCTATATAAACATATAACTAGAAGTCCAATATTTTAACTATATGACTATACTAACAAATATAATAAGCATTTTATAAAGCTTAAATTGAAACTCTGAGAGACAATTATAGTATGTCCATCACTTGGTTATAATTGCAATGATATTTTTTGCAATATATTTTGCAAACGAGGTCAACAAATGTTAATTGATTTTTATTTGCTTTTAATTAAGTAACTACCAACTTCGTTCAGGTCCATTCGTTGGGGGTCTCGTGAACAAGTTCGGGTGCAGACCCGTGGCCGCTGCCGGAGCCCTGCTCTCCTTCGCGTCGTTCGTCGTCAGCACGTTTTCGCAGAACATCGTGATGCTTCAAATCACGTACGGAGTCTTTGGAGGTATGGAATCGTGTTTGTCGAGATTTCTGTGCGTGCGTGAATTTGAATTGAGCACTTTGAGATTGTGTTTTTATGGTGCGATTATGAGAAACATAAGGATTATCTGATCATAAAACAATATCATTTAATATAACTTAAAACAATATCATTTAATATTCATCTCATTTGTTTCAAAATATTCTTTTTTTTGGTCGGTTCCTCATTTATGAATTCGGTTTTTTTTGTTCTTAGCTGATTAAAAAGTAAAATTAAAGTATAATTATAATTAGCTAATGTATAATTACCCAATGTTGGATACATAACCACGGGTTGCTAGGAAAAGTTGATATCAACCACACAAGAGTTTTTAGAAATGAATGACTACCTTATCAACATTTTGCTCGTGCAATTTTTGAATCCGATTGATTTCAACCTCTCTATAGGCATTGGTTTTGGCCTGCTCTACCTGCCCTCCATCGTGACTGTGGGCATGTACTTCGACCGAAGGAGGGCCCTGGCCACCGGCATTGCCGTGTGCGGGTCCGGCCTCGGGACCTTCATCTTCGCCCCGCTGGCTTCCATCCTCTGCGACCACTATGGCTGGAGAGGTGCGAATCTCATCATCGGTGCCCTCATGCTCAACGGAATTGCATGCGCTCTCGTCTATAAACCCCTGAAGGCCGAGAAGAAAAAGGTGCTTGATTAAGACTAAGATTTTAAAATGGATTTTTGTTGTTGGAAATTTGAAAATAATATGGCTAATCATTGCCAGGGAATGTTGAGTATGCTATGTTAAGTTGTTACCCTCTCAGATTGAAATTTGAAAATCGATTTGCATAATTATTAATTATTTATTGTTATTTCATAAGGACACGGTACTGGAAATAAAGATGACAGAGTCTCCGGCCATATCTTCCTCGAGTTCGAAAAGCACGAAGGCCGAAGAGATGGAAGATCCCTCGGGGGCCGGAGACGAAGAGCTCCCGGACGCCCGGCCCCTATACAGAGCGGACGTCTTGTACGGAGGCAGCGTGACCAACCTCGCCGAGTTCAATGCCAATCCCGACATGAGGACGTACGTCAACAGCGTCACCGACATTCCGAGGGCCATGACGGACGGAAACCGGTGCAGCCCGGTCCTCGACGTCCTCAAGAAGATGTTCGACTTTTCCCTCCTCCTCAGTCCAACTTTCATCTCCATATGCCTAGCCGGAGTCTTTGGTTTCATGGGTGGGTTTTTATCTGTCACGTTTGTTAAAGTAGTTGTCTTTAGTATCGATTGATATAGATATCAAGGATATCAGAGGTTTTACCTGTAAGTCGCTTGATGAATTTATTGCCGTGGCAACGATGGTGATGATTATTAATAATTTTTGTCATTTGCATAATCTTTGCAACCTTGATGAAAACTAATTATAAATGATCATATTTCATTCAATCCATCTGAACTTCCAATTATTGACCCGAATGTTGGTATTCAGATGATTCGGTGCTAATCGTAAGGTCTATTTATAAATCAGTTGATTGTAATAATAATAATAACAATAATAATATAATAATAATAACAATAATAATATAATAATATTATTAGTAATAATAATATAATGATAATAATAGTAATAATAATAATATAATGATAATAATATTAATAATAATAATAATAATATAATAATAATAGCTTGTTAGGATTCGTAATCAAAACCCTTTCCACTTGAATTGTATTGAGTTCTGATGACCTTTAGATATTAAAAGTGATAGTTATACTGCTGGTATAAGTTTCATCTGAGGTCCTTGGTGAGTTTGTATGCAGATCCATGTCCTCTGTTTGAGTCATGCTCTCCTTCTCATTACACAGTTAAGGATCTAACCTTAATACTAAGCCTTAACTAATTAAAATTGAGGAGACAATTAATTACTTTTACTCGTTTCAAAGGTTTTATCTACGTCAAGCTGTCCACAGGTGTCTCGTGAAAGTAGCTATTGCTCTGAACGTGTTTTGAAAACTTTGCTTGGAATATTCCTTATCACCTGATATGAAAACCTAAATTTTCAAATAGCTAGTGTCACTGAAATCACTGATTTCAATTTAAAGACTTTGCTCTGAGCATGTGAATATCTCCAGATATGAGCACCAAATTTGCACTTGACAATTAGTTTCTTATCTAGTTATTTGAAGTAATTTTTTGAGCCGATCGATAACATTTGCGAGGATCGCGAGTTTGAAATTTTGAAAAGTTAAACTTCTCGGCGATCCTTCTCGCAGACGCATTCAATGCCGTAAGTTCAACGTCCACCACAGATTAGGATCTCTGCCTTAGATTAGAGTTTTGTTACCATGCAATATTGTTGCCTAAGAGAGCAATGGCATGACCAACCAGTGTTGCTGAGATTATGAAATATATATCATGTTTTTTAAAAAAAAATTTGAATTCTAAATGCACATCTTCAGCAACTAATGAGATCATTATTACTTGCAAACACATCCTTAAATGAGAGGCTGTAAAGTGTTTTCATTGAGTTTTTAATTACGTTTTTATCGTTGTAAGTTCAAGAGCAGAAATTAAAGAAATTATTGAGTTTCACTTTGTTTTTCTTTTTCTTACAGGCTTCTATTCCCCTTTTGTTTATCTCACTGACTATGCTCAAAAGACGGCCGGTGCCTCTCCTGGACAAGCCAGTATATTGGTTTCTGTGATCGGTCTCAGCAACACAATCAGTAGGATCCTGGCCGGGTGGTTGGCAGACAGGCCGTGGGTAGACTCTGCCCTCGTGCACAGCTTGGCGCTCATTTTGGCCGGTCTCTCGACTTGCCTGTTGCCGTTCTTCTCGGACATGGTGGCTTTCTTCGTCTATTCAGTATTGTTCGGATTCTCCATAGGTGGGTATCGGTCATTTCGTTTTCAGGATTTCTATTTTCAGCACGTTCAATGTTCTGTGTGGCATCGTGTTACTGCAAATGATAGTAGAAGACATTGCATGTGAATGTAGAATCCATCTCAAACTTATGCAATGGGGAAGGTCACATGTCATAAGCAAATCTAAGCATTGTGATGCACAAGCTTCACTTGATATGCTTATCATTGGTGATATTTTTGCATTTGTTTATTATTAGTACAATTATTTTTATTATTAAATTCTTTATTCTAGTTATAAATAATTCAATTAAAAAGAGTAGTTTTAGCTCAGAGCATATTAAACAAAACATGTCCCTTAAGAACCATTGCCACCTAAAAATGTCACCAACTATTTCTTCTGTAAATTTGGTATAAGAACAAATTTTTATACAACGATATTATAAATGCTTCTCTGGAATAATTGAAAACAAAGCAATCAGCTTTGATGTCAAGTTCTCTGGAACTTATAGTGACGATTTCATGTTTGCCAAAGTCTCACTGGCACTTTCATTTTGCCTCCCAATCTTTTGATCTGACTTGAATGCTTTGCTATTTCATAACTCAAAGAAGTAAAAATATCTTCTTTTTTTAAAGTAATCTTAGGAAGTAACCTAACATTCAATATGTTTGAGCATCATCATCACCATTCTGTTTACATTATATAATAACATTACTTTCATGTTTTTAATCAATCAATCAATTTTTTACATTCTCAAAAACTTCAAAACCACTACAAAGAGGTGAACCTTTGGACCTCAAGTTTTCATATTAAACATTCTGTCTGATATATCTTCCCCGTCACTATTTTGAACCGCTGCAAACTTTGAAGCCCGTAAAGCAAAGGTTGAAGTCCCAAAATAAGAAATCAAAGGGACTCACTGTCTGAGCTATAAAACTATGCAATTATAATACATTCAAGCAGTTGTTTGCAAAGATGGGAAAATGTTGACATCCATAATTTATTGAATTTTGGATTGGCCTAATTAAGAATAACATGTTAAAAATTTTATTCATTTTCATTTACATAAAGAATTAGCCAATTGATTGGGTCATACTCACAGAAACAAATCCCTAATTACACTGCTAGCATGAAATATATTTGAGTTCAATAACCACAACACGCAGCTGTTGTATCACTTTCGTATTGTTTTAGCTGCCTTCATTGCTCTGAGGTCCATCGTGATCTGCGATTTGCTCGGTGTCCAGAAACTCACCAATGCCTTTGGTATTGTTGCCCTGTTCCAAGGAATAGCACTCCTTTTGGGCACACCAGTGTCAGGTAGGAACAAAATCATTACTGTACTATGTTTACCAGCCTTGCCATGGTTTTAATCGTATGTTCAACATAGATATCTAAAGCCAGAATTATCTATACCATGATGTATAAAACTTAATTTCCAAACCTTCAGGTGCCATATTTGACAGCACTGGATCTTACAACCTATCATTTATAGTTGCTGGTTGTATAATGATACTTGGAGGAAGTCTCTGTCTTCCAGTTAGGAAGATCAACAAATGGGAAAATAGAAAGAAACAGAAGAATAACATCTATGTGCCTGTCCAAAAGGAAAACACAGTTAATGTCTTGTAGCAAGCATGCATAAATAGGAATATTTGTATCTGTTGACTGTTTCCCCACAAAAAAAGTTAAAAACAAAAGTAATGGTGTGCAAGTGGATCCTCATTATTGAGTATTAATTATCTTAAGGTATAGGAAGTGGCTTTGAGTTTATTAGCTTAATCGAGGTTCCAAGTGCAGAGCAGTGGTTTTTGGGGCACCAAAGCTATTTAGATAATGACAGCCTGTATTTATCTAATAATCTAATAGATTTCAATTACATAGACTAGGGTTTCGCCATCAGATTACCAAAGAATTTGAATATCATGATCGCCGCAACATGTTTGTTAGAAAAACTGTTATTTGGGCAATTAATTTCTCACAATCTAACAATGAGAAATCCGTGGCCCAAAATTTCTTCTACGTTCGCCCTTACAGTCACTGACCATGCTCGGGTCAACAACTAAGATTACGAACGATCAAGAGCTCTGGTTGCGAAATGGCGATTCAAATTCGCCTTGCTATCATCATTTGGCGAAATTGATATATCAGCTTAATTAAATTATTCTAGTCTAGATCGTCATGTCCACCCAAACCAACCCTATGAACGAGCAAAGCATGCAACAATGCGGAAAAACAGGGGGAGAGTTACCGCCGTGTTGTTCAAAGATCAATCTTATCTTTTTACGAGTTATTTAAAATGCAACGTTAATTGTTAACTTTTAAAATTTATTGTTTTAAAATAATAAATTTATAAATGTTTATGACTTTACAATTTTATTAACGTTAATTCAAAACGATTGTTATCGTTGCTCATACTTGCTTCCGGTTGTTTTGGTTGCCACAAATCTCGCTGGATAAATCACTATTTTCGACTTCTAAATATTAAAAAATGAGTTACGACAGAAGGAAACCGTTAGATGTAGAAAGTTTAGTATCAGTTAAAGTCGATAATTTGTCATACAGAACCAATGCCGACCAGCTAAAGCGTGCTTTTGATAAATTCGGGGAGATCGGTGATGTGTATATTCCGAGGTAAATACATCTAGATGACTTTCAATCATTGTAATTATGATCGGTTAGCATTGTGTGTGTTGGGCATGCTTTTGTATACTTTTATGTTCGGAAGACCTGAACGTGGTTTTGCTCCCTAATTGATCGATTCTACCTTTTTTATTTTATATGGTGAATCATGGTTATCCCGAGTGCGCATATTCATGGTGTAAATATTATTTGACAGATGTATCAATTTTGATATTAGTTTCTAATCTTAAAAAATGTGCTCTTGCTGGGCATCAGCAAATCAATTATTTGAATATTTTTTTATGTATTTATAAAAATGTTTTGTTACAGAGATCCTTACGGACACGAAGCTAGCAGGGGCTTTGGTTTTGTGAGGTTTTATGACTCAAGAGATGCTGATGATGCAGTGCATGCAATGGATGGTGTAATGTTGAATGGAAGAGAAATAAGAGTTCAGCTTGCCAGACACAGCAGAAGTCACAGATCAGATTTCACCAGTTCACGAAGAAGGGGATACCAAAGGAGGTGAGAATGCATGACATTGTACATTGCAATCTAATCAATTGGGTGGATTACACGTGATTATTCAGAATCATGTAATGATTTGCATGATCTATAATTTTGGGTTAATTAGCCTAAAATGTTTCATGAAGTGCTACAGATTGTGGAAGCAAAATTCAAATTAGCATTGGCCTGATTTTCATGTTGTCATGTCGTTTGTTGAATTCCTAGGTCACGCTCAAGATCCAGGACAAGATCTCGATCCCGCCACAGGAGGAGGAGAAGCAGGAGTTCGTCGAGGGACTACAGGAGGAGGACGAGGAGCAGGTCACGCGACAGGAACAGGAGGAGCAGGTCACGCAACTCGAGGAATTCGAGGAAGAGGGATATGTCAAGGTCGACTTCGAGATCGGCCAAGAGGCACAGGCCCGAAGAGAATGGAAGCCGTTCTCCTCGGGAGAGCGACAAAAGCTTGAAAAACGACGAGACGCTGAAAGACGTAGACTTTCAGAACAACGTCGCACCTCAGATAGACATTCCGGCATGCCATGGAAACGATTCGAATGTGGAAATGGAAGCAGAACAAATCCAGGATCAAAATACAAGTGCTCTTAAGGATGCGGACGAGGCGGTCGTCATAGGCGAAGACCACGAACAGGACGAAAATTCGGCAGACGCTGCCGAAGAAGCCCGCCCCACAAATGTGGAGGAGGAAGAGTTAGAGGAAGGAGAAAAACAGCAAACAGATGAGGACGAAGAGGTTAAGGAATGTGACATGGAGGGACGCAAGGAAGAGATGGAAAGGGATGCAGATGAAGACGACAACGATTGTCAGCCTGCCGACGAGGGAGACCACGTCGAGGCCAGAGAAACTGAGATATTCGATGAAGAAGACAACACGAAAACTCCGCCCTTCGAAGAAAACAACGATGAATTCAAGCAAGGCGACGAGCATGCAGACGCGGCCGAGAACAGTTTACACGATGACAACGGTGATGTCGACTATGACGAAAATAACGAATCTTAATCGCATGTTTTTAAGTCTTTTTTTTTAGATTTCTTTGGTTCCAAAATGAATGACTGAAGTAAATTGTACCCCTTGTTGTTTGAATCATCGACCCGATGACTCCGTTTGCGATCAGAACTGGCACGCGTTTTCTCCGCATTTGCGTAACCTTCTCGTTTTGCAACGCAAGGAGTTGCTTTCTGTAAAATTATCGTTCGAACTCCGACCTGCTGGAGCGCACGCCTAGGGCTTCTTTTGAGTGACCATTTTTTTGCGAAAATTTTGGAGCCAGCGAAGCATTGCCTCGTGTGAGTGCCGTTTGATTTTTGTGTACAAGAAAGGATGCAAGACGGGTTTAATGCTACCTAGATGTCGAGAATAACAACTTAATAGCTCACCAATTCCTGCTGGTTCATCTCAATAGAACATCAGAACAAAGTTTTTGGTTTAACTTAGTTTGGTCTTTGCCAGACTTCAGACAGCACCATAACCACAATAAATTTTGCAATTTTGGATCAATGCATTCAAAGTACATTCAAAATTAAAATTCAAGTGAAGAAATAGCATGTTGGTGATTGTTTGCAGGAAAACTTTGCATGTTTCAATGGGTCTGGGGAACTGCAGTACAATGTGATTTGGAGGGAGACGAGGAAGAGATGGAAAGGGATGCAGACGATCTTTGCTTGTCATTCCGTGTCGTGGGCAGGTTGTTAATTGCAGATTGCTTGTTTTATTTACAAAGTACTAGTTAATGTCAGGAGTTAGATTGCAGGCAATCAGAATTGAATTGTGTAGTGAAAATAAAACATGTCCTGACAGAGCACTAGTGAATATTGCAACAGAAAGGAAATTTGTACACAAAAAATATAAAGAGCTTGAGGGAGCACCACTGCTGAAGCGACGACGAATTTTAACTATAACCAAAACTATCAGATGATGGGGGAGCGGATCTAGTCGGAATCCCCGTCATAGTCGTCCTCTTCGTCGTCGTACTGGAGACCCTGGCTCTCGGCGGACAGCTTGCACTGCTGGATGAGAAACATCCTCAGTTCGGACTTGCTGATGGTTCCGTCCTGATCCAGATCCCAGTGATCCATGATGACCTTCTTCATGTCGTTGATATCCTTTAACGTGTAATCCTGTACGAGAGAAACGTCTCAACACGGATGTGGATAGCATTTAACTTCATTTTCACAGAATGAAATGATAAGGAATAATAAGGATAGGTCTGATTCATCAAACCAGTTTATTTGATTTCCAGTTAGATTTTCTTTTTTATAATAAGATATATTTTAATAGAGCTTAACAAAATAAGTTTACTTGTGCAAAATTATTGAACACAATAATTTATGATTATCTAATTTCTTTACCTTCTTGCCTAGGTCCATCAGGTCTTTGAGCAATCCGCTCAATTCTTCATCTTCGATGGTCCCATTTCGGTTCTGAGAAAATGTGGTATGATTACATTGGTCTAACATGGGCAGATATATGATGATATAAGTGAGATGAATGTTAACTCCATTGCAACTGTTAGGGCCTTCGTGGTATCATTAGAGATAATAATTTTAAGGATATAGAAGCTTAAAAGTAGACACCTTTCTCATCAAAAATCAGATTGCTGTGGTTGATGTTTATTAATGACTGATGCATATCAGGATAAATGGTATGGATATTAGGAGCACATTTTCATTAATTTGTTACTGCAGTGTGACTCAAATCAACACTATTGCCTTTGAGATAGAAGTATTATAACCAATTGGAACTTGAAAAAGGGAACAAATATCAGATCAGTAACTTGAGGTGATTATGGATGAAAGTATACCAATAAAAATCTTCACAGATGCAAGTCCCATGCTAAGTTGGACAGAGAAACAAAGAAATCAAAAATATTTTTCATGGTAGAGCAGTCCAAGCCCTTGTGAGTGGAAACCAAGCAAACAAATCAGAAACATTGGTGCAGCTACAAGGATGAACAGATGATGAAGATCAATCAAGCTTATGACTCACAACCTTAACCATACACCCAGCCACATGTGAGGGGGTGATGGTGGCAATGATGATGATGATCACTTATATAAGATGCAGATCAAATTTATTGAAATGTTAAACAATGCCACACCATTCAGGAAGGACTGATACCCACAACCAGTCTTAGAACGCCTAAGATTTAAGGCGTAGCACGCAATACGTGGTACATCACATTCACATGACCTCTGAGTATTGAGACGGAAATCAACATACCTGATCATAAATCTTGAACAGCCTGTCTATGTCTGATCGTGTTATGCAGCTGGCTCCCTTGATAAAGCGAGTGAACAAATAAATATATTTGTACTTGCAGTTACAGCTAATTTGCCACAATGTTTTTGATAGAAGTGTTTTTTGCATGATAGTTTCATTTTATTACATTAGTAGCAATTTCTTCTGATATTAGCATCAATAACAGATGCTTAAAATTAAAAAAACAACGATTAAAATTGAACAAAATAAATATGTTAATTTCAATTTCAATTCACCTTCAGAATGGGCTTGCTCAAAAAATTCTGCTTCACAGGCATCAGTCTAATTGGCACGTTACAAACATAAAAATTATGAGTTGTGAACATTCGGTATCTCATACAATAATTATTTGATAATAATAAATAATATTAAAATTAATTTAGTTTGAACCTGGCCATTTCGCAAAGCTGGAGTTTGCCATCTCTATTTGAGTCAAATAAGTTCAGCTGAAACGAAAATTTATAAAATTTCACTGCCAATCATGGAGCTGAGTCTGAAGCGAACTTACAATTGTTTCAGTGTACTCCTCGAGTTTCTCATCGCTTACTGACGTTCTCTGATTGTCCAGAATATGTTTGAGGAAAGACTAAATTGAAAAAAAATTCTATAAATTTAATCTATGATTCAAAACAGTTAAATGGGAAGCTATTCAGACAAACACCTTCAGCTCCTTGGACTCAATATAACCTTTGCAGTTTTTATCGTATTCGCGCCATATCTGAATAAATCGTAAGTTATGTTCTGTGATTTATAGTAATATTAAAATGCAGGTTCAACTTTACATCTCAATAAATATTTATCGATTTATTTTATACAAAAATATTTAATCTAAATAAGCAACCTTCATGAATTCGACGGATGATTCTACTGGATTTTTCAAGTGGAAGAGCAAGAGGAAATTCTCGTCGGTTGGAAGAATTTCTGCCAACTTAAAATTTAGAATAAAATAATAAAATAATTAATTGATTATATACAATAGCTTAAAGAAACCTTTATTTTTGTTATTCCAATTAGATTTTTAAAATAAATTTGCTAACCGTATGTTTATGTGGCTAACCTCAGCAATATCAATCATGCCATCTTGATTTTCGTCGAATGCATCCATGAAAGTTTCTTTGAACACCGCCATAGCAGATTCAGACAAAATCTGTGAAAACATTTGTTCATTCAGAATTGCATGAGTTGGGTGTTTCTGGAACACTTATATGTCAAAGTTATTTCCAAAAAAAGGTTGACTTTAATCAAACCGTTGGTAGGCTTTTTGTGATCGTTTGTAATAACGATCTGAACCAACGGAGACATTGTTGCGCAATAACTTGTCATAACGGTCACTGAAAAGTTTGCCAATGTGTGTGTTTACAACTTTGCACGGCTGGATCGATCAATCTCCGGGAACAGTTGTTTCGAATCAACTTTATTGTCCTCACCATCAGCGCACAAACCACAAAAAAATTATTCCCTAATCTAGGACGCCGAGTTTTCTTCCTTGATTAAAATATTTATTCGATGGATCGATTTAATTACCTTGCTAGAGATATTTATTATTGCCACGTTACAATTTTCTTCATATTTTTACTTAATAAACTTGGATGGCAGTGATTATGGAGACGATAATCTAACCTCAGGCCTCATTTCACCTTCGCCAACACTGGAAAGAACAAATTCTCTGAGGAAACCATCCAATTCGCTGTCGGCTATGAAACCATTTCCTGTGGAAAATATTCGAGCGATTAGAAAATGATTGTTGATGTAGTGTTTCACGCAGACATTTCAAATTTTTCTTTGGACTCAGATTTCTGTAGCTTTTTTCAGCTTTGTCTGGGGGGAATGATCAACCAATCGGGCTATTATCTGACATTAATTGCTTGATTTCATCAAATGTTCACCGAATGTCAGGAAGACGTGGCCATTCAATGAATACGTTTCCCCGAACCAAAATTATGTCAAAAAATCTTTGGGAATATTTAACATGGATGAAGGAGGATAGGTTAATTTTCTAACAAATGGTAAACAGTTGGTGATATATTCTTTTGTTCTATGAGAGCTAATTTCACAATTTCATGCTTAAGGTAACAGTAACACTCTTTTATTTTTGTAGATGTGTGATAGTCAGATATTAATTTTTTTAGATCCTTTTAAATCTACAAAAGTTTAACCATTTTTTGTGTAATTTATATTAATAAGTGCAATTACCATCGGAATCATAGTGGTTCCAGACTTTCATGAACTGAGAAGCAGTGAACTTCTTGAATCCTCCCGAACTTCTGAACTGCCTCAAAAAGTTGGACATTTTCTCGATAGAACCCCTTCTTTTGGATTCTGGGGGTTTAGCGAGAGTAGCAGTTGGAACTTCGGGCACAGGTTCTTTGTTGGGAGCTTCGCTAGGAACGTCAGGTGTGGTGCTGACGATGACTGTAGTAGGAATCTCTGTTGCTTGTTTGGTCAGCACGTCGGTCTCCTTCTGTGTGTCGTTCTCCGAAGTAGCGTTAGCATCGCTTTTTTCGATCTGATCTTCAACGTGGTGGACAGCTTCTTCTTGAAGGACTTCGGGCTCAATATTTGTCGATACAGGATCAGGTTGTCCACTTGATTCTGGAGAATTTACTTGATTATCGAGCGGTTCTTCTTTGCACTCCTCGTCAGTTGTCTTAGGTTCTTTCTGTTCTTCTGCATTAACCTGTTCTTGTGGTGGATCCACTTTTTCGTTCTTTGCCTCTATTATTGCCTGTTCTTGTAGAGGCTCGTCTTTGGGTTCTTCAACGTTCTCTTTAGTTTCATTGCCCTTGTCAACTTCAGCTGCAGCGTCAAAGACATCTACAGCAGGCGCTTCAGTTGCTTCAGCAGCAGCAGTGGTATCGGTGGTCCCGATATCAGTGGTCTGTTCAATGTCTTTGCTGTCAGGACATGGTTTCTCTTCTTTATTCTCCTCCAGTTTCACAGAATCTTGAGATTCACTTCCAACTTCTTGAGCAGCTGTTTCCTCAATTTTCTGGCTCACGGGCACCTTATTTGTTTCGTCCATATTGTCAGATTTAATTATTTCAGAATTTGAGGATTTTCTGAAAGTAATCGTTTATTTAAATAAAAGTATTAGCTAATGGAACGTTTTATTTAATAAGTGTAGCTAAAATAGTATCATTAACAGAAATATTAGGAAAACCAGAAAAAACAACGTTTCAACTTATAAAAGTTTTTAAACCATTTGAAATCAATTCAAGTAAAATCAATAAGTAGATTTAATAAGTTTAAAAATTATTAAAAGTAACCACTTCAAAGCACTTCAAAGTATGTTGCTCCACTCACGAGTAACGAAAGGTCTCTTCGAAATGCACTTCAAATGAATGAGTCCGTCGGCAAAACAGCAAACCTTTATAATCGATTACCTATATTCGTCATCAACAGCTATTTGACCTAAATGCGGATGCGAAACGGGGTCTGAAACAGCAACCCCTTGATGAAATGATGCTATAAGGTTTTGCCTAACATTTTTAGGGAAACGTTTGTAGAATTTGCACACTTGCGGTATAATTTTCACTCCAAAAGGACTTAAAAATGTCTACATTGTGTTTATTTCCACTCCTCCAACATTGTCTTAATTTATCCTTTTAGTAAAATACAAAATTAAAATTACTTTAAAATACTAGAATATTTGATGTCCATCTGCAATTGTGAGTGGGAATTGGAAAAAAAATCTCATTTAGCCTTCATATAAACAATATATTGTTTGAATTGTAGACAAAGAGGACATTTGTATGTATGACAATCGAGGATTTTAAATCGAAACAATATTTAGTTCAGAAATTTCCAAAAATCTAAAACTAAACAGCATGTCGTGACGTAAGAACTCGTTTGAATACA
The DNA here is from genome assembly GCA_034509925.1 of Hirudinaria manillensis. Lineage (NCBI taxonomy): Eukaryota > Metazoa > Annelida > Clitellata > Hirudinida > Hirudinidae > Hirudinaria > Hirudinaria manillensis. Next base: position 8,053,767 of record CM067533.1, read on the forward strand.
AATTATTACTCGTAGTCTCCTCAATCTTTTGAAATAAATTTAATTACTAATTAATTCGTGCAACGTATTCCTTAATGAATCAAAATCCTAAAGAAGCATCGGCTAAGCGGAACAGAACCGAGCAGGTCAAAGTCGAGGGCATTAGAGATGCCGTGGTGCACCCCATCAGTCCTCTGAATCTAGGGCACTCGATAGAGGGCAAAGGAAACGAGGCTACTCCGTCCGATGCTCCAAAGAACTTTTCCAATCATTTGAATCTGAACAACAGCCACAATCTGCAGTCGAATTGCCTCGGCAATGGCTTCGATGAAGGACTCGAAGATGACGGCCATGCAGAAGAAATCGCCGGCAAATTGTGGGACTACGCCTATCAGATGCTCCTGTCGCAGAAACATTGTGACGTTCTCATAACAACCCAGAAGGGGTCCGTCAAGGTTGAAAGGATTAGTTAAAAGATACGACTGGAGAATAATTATAAAAATATATGTGATTGAATTGATAAATTATGAATATTTATAATGGATGATTATGTTAACAAATTGAAGTCTAACTTAGTACATCAGTGCTTTAAACAAGATGGTTTCTGCTTTGTTAGGTACTGACAAGTCAGATAAATAAGTTAAAGCAATAATATGGTTACTATGTAGATTTGTACATTCAACGTTCCTGTTTAAGGCGCATAGGTGCATCTTGGCCTTTCACAGCAGCTACCTGAACGACATCTTCCAGCAACTTGGTCCAGAGAAGAAAGTTATCATCAGGTTGGATACCATTCCGGTTGATACCGTCAGGCAGATGTTGTGCTTCTTTTACTCAGGAGAGATCAAGGTCACCAAGTTCAATCTAGTTGATCTGCTCAACATTTCAGAACAGTACTGCTTTTCTGGACTTCAGAATGCTTGCCTGGACTTTTTCAAGTGAGACAATATTAGCAAAGGATAAAATAGTTTGTTTGTTTTTTTATCTAGAGACAAGGGTAAGATAAGATGAATTTATCAATTAACTGAAAAATGTCTATTTATTCCAGAGACATAACACCCGAAAATGCCATCTTTCTTCTAAGCCTCACAAACTCCATGGGCTTGGAGCAAATGCAGAAGTCTGTCATTCGCTTCATCATTCAAACCTTCGGCCAAGTCTCTCAGACGCCTGACTTTGTCTACCTGCCTCTCAATTTGCTGATATGCATCCTTTCAGATGACGATCTACAAGTCTACAGGGAATTGGATGCTTTCTATGCGGTCGTAAGGTAAGAATTAAGGTCTGGAGTCGTTCGAGTTATTAAGTTTATAGCTTGCGAGACACTCGAGACATCTTGGTGCTTTTGTCGTTGCAGTCAGATTATCTCAACAGCATTTTGCAATCAGATTAGACCGCACGCGATACATGTATCTTCAAATATGAGGAGCCATTTTCAGACGTTAACATAGACAGTAAAATCAAATACGGTTACTTTCATGTCTAAATCTGTTTCAAATATTTCGATAGGTGGATCGAATACAAGAAGGATCAAAGGATTTGCCATGTGGCCGAACTTATCAATGGTCCAGTCCGACTGGAATTAATGAGCGTTGATGAACTGAGCGACGAAGTGGAAAGTCAGGATTGGCTCTTCGTTAGCCACGAGGCCAAAACTGCGCTCAGTGAAGCATATCGGTAAAACGGAGTTTACCTCGTGCTTTGTTAAAATAATATTATAACATCGAATTGTCGTACAGAAGATGGATGTTCCTTTATGAATCGTTTAATTAAAATTGCTCATTAGAACTTGTAATTGGAGTATAACGTTTTCAAAAGTAAAGCATTTTCTAATGTCTTAGTTTCTACGTCTTACTTAGTATTGCGTCGTATTTACTGATAGACTCATCAATACATTAACAGTAGGCAATAAATTAACCATTGCGGCAAATTTAATATTCATATAAATTATATTTGTTTTGTTTTTTTTTTCTTTTTTAGAAAGAAATTACTGATGACGACTGGCTATTATCCCAGTTGCTGCGTCAGGCAAAGAAACAACGCAAGTTACCAATTTTAGCCTCGATGCTGTGACATTCGGCCAGTTTTAAAATGTTAATTTATTTCTAATTTCTGAGTAATTATTCGTCCTCTCAGAAAATGCAGTCTAACTAATTTGTGAGTTAGTCGTAACAATAAAGTTAATCATTTGACCTCCCCCTTTTAACACCATTAACGTATTTGTACCTTCTGAATCGATTTAAACAAAATGCAGTTTTGCTTTTAAGCTTATTTTTTCCTGAATATGCAAACGACAAAGTAATTGGATGAAAACAAAGTCTGATAATAAAGATGAAGATATTTATTTTTCGATTCGACATAGCAATCGTAAATAGATGCGGCTTTAAGCAAAATGGCGAATGTTAGTCATTCTCTAGCATTATTCGCGAAACACCACCTATGCTCGGGTCAAGTTTTTTTTAGCCAATCATTCTCACAGGATTGGGTCTTCCAATGTAACCGTCTCTAAGCTGTTGCTCTTGGACTTCTCTGACAGCGTTAAGTATGAGACGGGACATGTCTTGCACTGGACCGATATTGATGGGATAGAGCAAGTCTTCCTTGCCACCGCCCAGATCTCTTTTTTTCCACGGGTTAGAGCTGCTTCCAGGTAAAGTTGCCTTCAGCATCAAAGCCTCCAACAACTCAGCTTCCTCTCCGGAGAGATCCTCCAAGGATCTCGGCGTCTTCCCTCCGTTTTGATTTTTCATGTGATCTTCCAGTACTTTTTGCTGGAGTTTCAAGATCAAGTGACCCACGTGCGTTTCAATTGGAGACCATCTCTTCACAAGAGTCGAATCGTGATCGGTTTTCAAGGCATCGTCCTTGGGCTTGGCAGGAGACGAACCGACTAGGACCAGTTGGGTGAAGGCCAGCAGAAGGCTAAATTTCCGTCCCATCTTAAGAAATCACTCAAATATAAGTTTTCAAGAACTAAACTAAACGGAATTAAACATTATTAAACTATTTCCAACAATAATGACGGCCAAGAACAACATCCATCACACCACTATAGAGCTAAGATAAAAGTTTATCAAACCAAATATCGAATTGATCTACCTTTTCTCTGTAACTCTCCGAATGCTAAGAAACACCTGGGGAAGATGAGCATTTATACTTTTGGAGTCTGTTTGATCTTTTTACTTCAAATAATCTCAGACCTGGCGACCTAATAAGTGTGACAAATAATCTGTTTGCTTAGCGGCATCGGTACCCACTCATTTGTCATCTCAGGCAAAAATGTCAGGTCAGCTATTTTGATAATTTTCTCAATAATATCATCTGAGTAGACTCCCTTGCGGCACTAAAATCGTGCTTAGAACAGATTTTCTTTGCCTCAAACTTATTTATGGGCCACAAGATATTACCTGTTACCCGAAATGGAAATTATTTTTAATTTAAAAAATAACACCCCCAATGCCGAAAAATTATTCTCAACCCTGGCTAAAGTCTGTCAAAGCTTGCCTATTGCCATTTAAAAGATTACATCCCAAAGGTTTAGGTCGGGATCAGAGCAGCGTTTCAAACACATGTACTACTTTCGATCGTACTTCCATTTTCGTAACTTCGATTCACTTTCGGTTCACTCAGTTGAATTTTGACCTATTCTCGCTTCCGGTTTTACTTTGGTACTATTTCCAGTCCACGTTTTTTTTCTTTCACAATTTTATACAACTTAACTTCCAACTTACATTACTGACAGCTAAAAGCTTATTCAACTTAGAATACTGCTTTTGCACTGCAAAACGCCAGAATGAAACATTTTATTACTAATTTCATAACTTTACCAAATCATATAAAAAGTTCACCACTATTACAGAATTTTATCATCTCCTCGATGATCATCTATTCAAATTCTTTGCAGAATCTTCATCCGAAATCAATCTTTTACTATAATAAAGCTGCATGGATCATATAAGCTGCATAGATTTATAAGTTGTCGAAACTGAAGCCATCATGTTAGTTTCTTCAGTAAAAATCGTATATAAGCAGACTGTTTTCGACTAAGTTTGGATATGATCATCAAAAACAAAAACTTCCGAATAACGATGATCTTATGACGATAAGTCCCGAATCTGATCCATCATTTGATCAATTTCTACCGAATAAACAACCGCAACTTTTACACCCGACGTCAATGCCAGACGCCTCCTCCATATGCCAAAATGGCTTCTTTGATAAATATGTCATCGACCTAATTGTATTTTTCTTTAGATCTCTTCAGCAACATGAATTAAAGTTAATTTTAATTAATGTAATTACATTAAACAAAATTGACTTCATTCAGTTGTCAACTCGCAATTAAAAACACTGAGGTCGAGTGCAAAAAGGTTTATTCTCAAAAATAAAATTCAAAAATAGAATGTTAAATTACAGATGCGTTTTATTTTACAAAATGGCTAATTCGAGATTCTTGTATCATTGAGTTCATTCAAGGGTGGACCTCCTTCTCGAACTCCAAATCCTAACCGATCATTCTGACTGGGTTGGGTCTTCCAATGTAACCATCTCTGAGCTGTTGATCATGTATTTCTTTCAGTGTATTTAGAATGAGACGAGACATGTTCTGAACTGGACCGACTATGTTAATAGGATAGAGCAGATCATGACCGTTACTCTTTCGTTCTTCCACATCACGATCATCGTTCAGCTGTGAGTCCTGAAGATATTCTTCGAGCGCTTGTCCCCCCAAGTCTTCAACGGACCTAGGCGTTTTACGGCTTTTCTCCAAATTCTTCAACATTTCATCCAGCATCTTTTGGTGCAGCGTGCGAAGCAAGTGACCCACGTGTACGTCTATCGGTGCCCATCTTTTCACGGGACTGGAATCGAACTCGACTGTGCTCGGCATCTGAAAGGGGAGATCGTTTTCTTCTTTGGGTTTAGCAGACGTAAAGAAAATCAGTTGAAAAAAGGCCAGTATGAGACAGAAATTTTGCACCATCTGATAAAAATAAAAGCATCTTGTTAGAATTTAATTAATTGTATCATTATATCTATTTACATCTTATTATAAACAGTCTTTACGAGTGGATAAGCCAAATAAATTTTATAAATAAAAATTATGCGTAACATAAATTCATTATAATCAGAACTCAAGAAAAGTTGATACTTTGTTGCAAGTAAACCAAATCGCAATATGCTTTTAGTGAAGCAATCCTGGGATGTATTTATACTATTTCGTGACAGCATCCTAAATGGTTCCAGGCTCTATAGCCACAGAATAATAAATGTTTTATTTGCACATTAGAGGCGGCATCGGAAGTTCAGTTTCTCAATGCAAGAGATCGACAAACATGGAACTCAATCTAATGACCATTTCCTGGTCTCGCATACTGATTAATAATAGTCTTTCATCTTGGAAAAATTCAAAAAATAAATTTCAAAAGAAATCCCCTGGAAGACGCAAGCAAGCGGTACAGCATCTTACTCTCAGGTAAATATTTGACGGACGTTTGTCTTTCCACCCAAACAGAGCCCGACCACACCCCATACCCATCCCCCTACAAGCTAAACGAGATCTAAGGTCCCTGAGACCACCATTGGACCAAGGTACAGACACCAACACCCCCTCAAAATCGACTTTAATTGTATAAACGAAGTTTTCTATTCTCTCAACTTTTTCAAGACATACACAGTTTAACAACTACTCATGTCAATACCTTGCTTATTACTGATCAATTTATTAAATTCCAATAAATTAGTCAGGGAATTGGTCCCATCTTCTACCAAACAATAGCGACAAAACACAGTTACTTTCTCGAGAGTTCATGGACAAATCCACTGATTTTGGCAAAATGCTTCTAATCTTTGGTGAGAAGTTTCCAGATGCAGCTTTTTTATGCCTTTTCTGTTCCACTTGTTGAAACCTATGCACATGGCAAACTACCTTGAAGACTGACATTTTGGAGGAGTATGATTCCCTCCATTTCTTAATGGACTTGCAGAGGCCAAAATGTATATCATTAATTTAACATTATCCAGCATTTCTGCTATAATCTCATCAATTTTTTCTCTATCAAAAGCAGGAAGTGTAGTTTTAAAGTCATGGACCAATTATATCCTATGCTTTGCTTCACTGTCTAAAGAAACTGAATTCAACCATGAGCCCCTCTGGATAAGTGATGGATGAACATCTGAAGCAATAAATCCTTCTGAAAAAAAAAAAAACAAATCCCCTATGGGGTAACATGCGACGCCTAGAGTTGCATTAGAACTTTTAATGGAGAGCTTGATATCTACTGATATCTAATGGAGAGCTGATATCTTACATGAACCTCAGGTTTTCAACTTTCTCAACCCATTTCATGATCTCTGGTGGCACACAGTATTTTTTCTCAAAATCTGTCTTTAGCACTTGCTATCACTTTTACAATCTTCACATTTTCTTGCCTTCCTCAGATTTTTTTCATGCCACAAAAACCTTTAAATGAAAATTTAGGATAAGCCAACTATCAAGATTATGGGGGACATTAGTTTCATTATTAAACTATCAGGACATTTACTCATAAAGATCACAATTATCAATTTCGTACCTCCCACATCTTAAAAAGTCATTTGAACAGTTTTAGAGCACTCAGGCTACATCGAAAATTCTTTAGTATAACAGTTTTTTGCGGCCTTCCGCGCTTGTTAACCGGAGGTTGCTCTAAATTCTGTGCCAGCCACTATCGGTAAGGAAAGTCGTTTGACATCAAGAACAGGCATTAGGCTCCATCACAGTTTTAACAGCGGAAGCGAAGAAACGACCGCCAAAAATGAAAATACAAATGGGTCCTCATTAATATTCATCAAATTTTGAAAAACTAAATAGATCGAAAAAGTTTCAATTATTCTACATTTGGTCCGCTCCAACAATATCACAGATCAACCCAAATCCAATCGTCAATAATTTCCTAAAGATTGTGAGCAATGGCAAGTGGGCAAAAGCGATTAAATATTATTTTAATACATATTAATGTTTTTTATGTTAAATATTTAGTTATAAATATTTCAACTTATAACTAACAATGCATCTTGAATGGCTTGACATAAACACCACCTGAGATCCCATGTTTATCAACTTTAGATAATGGCCGACGTTGAAAGGGTTGGGGAGAATAGGAACAATTTGAACAATGAGATCACTGGAAATGCAACCTCCGATGCAATTACTCAACAGTATGAGCTGCTGGTAAACGAAATCGAGTCCACCGATGGACATTTGGGAACTGCGCTGAGGTTAATGGCGTCCGATTTGAAGTTTAGGTATATATCTCAAAACTTATAAACATAATAAATTCCGTTTAAATTTTAGGACTGTTTATGAGGGCACAGAACCAGAACGCTTCTTGCATTGTCTGGACGCTCGTATCAATGCTCGTGATAAGCAAATACAGCATATGTGCAATCACCATTACCAGGGTTTCATTGAATCAGTGCACAGCCTCTTGCAAGTTAGAAGTGATGTGGACAAGTTAAAGGTTCCAGGAAATTTTATTTTTATTTGTCTTTGATGTGACATAATGTAATACAACACAGATTTATGTAATCCCTATTTTAAACAAAAATGCAATTTCTACATTGCTGTTAAACAGTTTGAGATCCAAGCAGTCGACAGAGAACTTCAGACTTCAGGAAGGTCCCTGATCGGCAAAGGAGAAGAGCTGGTGAAGTGCCGAAAAACCCAGCAGAACATAGAATCGGCCATTGATTTGTTGACATTTTGCCTGCCAGGTAGTAACATAAGTTGATGGCTAATAAATAAATAAATAATTGACTGAAATGTACTTTCAGTGCTGGAAATGTATGGAAAATTGAAAAGGCAGATGACTAGCAAGAGGTTTTTAAAAATGCAACAATAATGATTATTATAATAACATTAACCTACAAATGACATTCTTGAATTTTTTATCACCCTTAACAATAATAATATTATTATTTATATATTAATTATTAATTTATTGTATGATTTTAGTAACATTTGATAAAAGTAATCGAATTCAAATAACCTAATCAAAAATAACCTGCAAACAAACTAAACTAGTTATTATAAAACATTCGATCTATTACCATCCAAACTTAATCACCAACTCAATCCAGGTACTACCCCGCCCTGAAAACCTTGGAGCAGCTGGAACATTCCTACCTTCCGAGGGTCAGCAAGTACAGGTTCAGTCAGGTCATGTGCGAGTCCATCCCGAAGCTGAGGGAAGGCATCAAGGAGGCATCGATGAGCGAACTCAAGGACTTCCTCGAAAACATTCGCAAACATTCCGGGAAGATCGGAGAGATCGCCATGAAGCAGGTAGGTCGAAGGGTCGTTCGGTTCATTCGGAAGGTCGTTCGGTTCATTCGGAAGGTCGTTTGGTTCATTCGGAAGGTCGTTCGGTTCACTGTGGTGAAATGCTGAGGTGGCATTTCTGCTCTGTTGGACCATTATAGGGGAATTTGTTTTAATGTAGTAGCAGAATAATAATTATGGTGTTTATTTGAATAATGCTTGATTTAATAGCCATGTTGTCCATTATTATTATTATTGTTATTATTATTATTATTATTATTATTACTACTACTATTATTATTATTATATTTATTATTATTATTTGTTTTAATGTGGCTGATATTTTCACTGTTTTTTTTTTCTAAATACATGTGATTTTTAATGTTGTTCCAAATTTCAAGTAAAGCAACGAATTAATTATAATAAAAATCTTTGTTTTTTTAAAAATAATATTTTTATATTTTTAATTAAATATTATAATAAAAATCTTTTTATTTATTAATTTATTTATTTTATTCCATAAGACTGCCCAGGAAAATGGAGTCGACCCCAACATAGTCGTCAGTGACTTAAAAAGGAAGAGGCAAGCTCCCCAGCCGCCCCTCGAGGGGGAAGATGGGGTGCTGAGGCAGAACGATTCCTCCCCCACTGCTCCGTTCGTCGAAGATTCGGACGAAGTCGGTCAATTTTGAATTAAAATTTTATTTAAAAAAAAACAAAATTAAAATTAAGGTTTTAAATTATGTGAAGCAAATCAGTCTCTTGAAGTTTATAATATATCTCTTTGTTTATAATTTATTTGTTCATATTTTTCTTTTTAAATTTATTTTTAAATTGTGTTTTTTAAACTGTTTAGGCTGATGGTTAACTTAAGTTCTTTTGATTTTCCAGGGCCTCAGTGCACAGGATTTGATTGATTTCTCACCTGTCTACAGGTGTCTCCACATCTACTCTGTTCTGGTGAGTAGAATGCTTTCTTGTTGATCTTGAATGTATAAGAATATTTCTATTCCAATGTTTATTCAAATTTTTATTATTTTTTTAAATTTTTATTTAATTTTTGTTTTTTTTTAACTTTAAATGAAATTTATATTTCTTTAATCATCATCTGCTTGTTTTGTTTAAATTTTATTTCTGTTAATGTAAATGAATCATCACTTCTTTTTTACATTTATAATAAACAATTATAATAAATTATTTAAAATAAACAAGTACGATAAGCAATTTCAGTAATATTAAGCAATATTTAACAGTTATTGTGGACAATTAATTAATTAAATGACAAAAATAACTTGACTTCCAGGGTGACAAGGAGACGTTTGAATCGTACTACAGGAAGCAGAGAAGGAAGCAGGGCAGGCTGGCCCTGCAACCCTCCGTTGCCATGGTAATTGTTGATGAGATGCACGAACCTTTTGACACACGTTGCTTTATAATCTCCACGTGTGATCACAGAATAGTCTTTATGACCCTAATTGACCTTTCACCTTTTCAAATCACGCACGCGTTTCGACGTTGCGTTCGTGCTTTTATTTGAAAAACAATCGGTCGCCTCTGATTGGTGATTGCTAATCGTTTGACCAATCAGGAACAATCAAAAAGGTTGTCCTTGTTGGAGGGCAAGGACACGAATCCCGTGAGTAGAGCATCCGATTGTTGATTGGTTCCTTGAAATTAATTATTCAACGGTTTCGTCAGTTCTGCTTCATTGATTTGTGTTATTAGGGTTGTGTGGCTTTGTTTATAAACTATTGTTATTTCTTGCTTTGTTTGTTTATTGATTTAAATTTGAATTTGGAAAGTTTAAGAAAGTTGTGCTTTTTGTGTGTGGCTTTGTTTTGAATGTTAAGTTTGGTTTGAGATTTTGTTGTGTTTTTGAATTGTTGCTTGGCTTTGTATTGTTTTGGTTCACTCATGCATGAATTACTTCCTTTGTATTTCCTTATTGTTTCTGTATTTCTGCTTCATGCTTTTGGCTTGGCTTATTTTTGTTTATTGGTTTTTATTCATTTTAATTTGGCTCCAAATTTTTTCGATGGAGCTTAAAACGATTTCATTTATCAAATTTCAGTTTAAAATGTAAAATAATATTAATTGTAATGATACATAATTTTATTCTCTTGCAATGATAAATAATTATATTTTATTAGAATTAGAAAATAATTGATAATATCACCATCATCAACATTAATTATGATAATTCTAGAATAATATTTAGAGAATTAATGCCTTTCATTCTGTTCCAGGGAAGAACGTTGAGTTGCTACAAGTCGTACTTCCATGAAATTGTTGGGTGAGTTGTCGTGGGTTTGTGATTTGTGGTGTTGTGTGGTGTTGCGTTGTGGAGATTTAAGATTCTTAACAGTTTAACAGGATTGCTGATTGAATGAACACGTCTCTAGACATGCAATTGGCCAATTATGTTAGCTTCGTGAATTGATGAGCCTGGAGTCGTAGGAGACCAATTATTGTTATGCTGTCTTATTATGAAATATTAACTTAGAAGTGATGTGTTATAATAAGGACAGTTATTAGGTGATAAATAAAGTCAGAGATAATGGTGCGATGATGATGATGGTGGTAGTGATGATGATGATGATGATGAGGACTATAGTTATGGTGATGATGTTCCAATCCAGGTACTTTGTGGTAGAGGACCACATCTCCAACACGACCACCGGCCTGGTCAACCAGACTTACATCGACGAACTGTGGGACATGGCACTCATGAAGATCGTGGCGGTCCTCAGGACGCACATTGTGAGCCCTGGTTTAATAAGATAAGATGACCTGCATGAAATTAATATAGTCCTTGCCCTTTTTAATAACGTTTTAGAAATTGTTTATTATATTATATTATTATTTGTTATTATATTTGTTTATTATAATTATACATTATTGTATTATCACGTGTTTATCTAGTGTGATTAATTTTGTGAAAATGATTTAGCATGTCATAACTTGATATTATTTTGGTATTATTTTGGATATTTGGTGATAATGGTTGCATCTGACTTCTGTTGATAAGAATGTTGATCAAATGACTGATATCAAATTCAGTCTTAGAATCCATTTTGAATAGAAATGTTTGCTTTGTTGACATTTTAATTAATTAAATTAATTTATTAATTATATATTAATTATTTATTTATTTTTTGATTTTAGGGATTATGCGCAGACACGCAACTGCTGCTGCAAATCAAGAAGCTTCTGATGGTCTTCTGCCTCACTCTTAGGGTTGGTGCCAATGTTTCCATTGAGTTCCGTATTTTCGTGTTTTGTGCCACGAATGAAGTTTGTGAGTTGTTTGTTAACTTTGTTTTGTTTTATCAACTTTTAGGGATACGGTTTCACAACCAGCCAACTCTTTGAATTGTTGCTGGAAGTGAGGTAAGATTCGTTTGAAATTTCATCACTGATAATGTCAATGATGATGATGATGATGATTACTTTTATTATTATTATTATTTTTATTATTATAATTGTTGTTGAATTATTTTGTTATTAGTTGCAAACTGTTTGCTTCTATCAGTAATTTACTTTTATACAACCTGACCATCACAGATAAATGGGTATTTTAAGTAATTAGTCTTCAATTTAAATTTAATCAATTACTTAATCACGATTGAACCTTGAACCCTTGAACCATGACCCAACTCCACTTCACCAGGGATCAGTACAGCGAGATCCTGAGGAAGCAGTGGACAGACATCTTCACGAGGATCTTTGAGGAGGACAACTACACTCCCATCTTCATTGAAAACCAGTCGCAGTATGACGACGTAGTCGAGCAGTATCCCTATCAGAATGCCGACCTCGAAAAGGTCGTATCGGAATTCGTGAACTGACACGATTGATATTAATTTTATTAATTAATTATTCGTGTTATTGATCATTTATTGATTTTTTTAATAATCACGATTAAGTCTTTCCAGGTAGGTTACGCTGGTATACTTCTTTCCTGTAGTTGTGGTCATCATAGTCATCATCATCATCATCATCGTCGTCGTCGTCTTCATCTTCGTTTTGTTGATCTTTCCAGGAGGGATTTCCAAAGAGATTTCCCTTCTCCCAGTTCGTTCCAGCAGTTTTCAATGAAGTGAAGAGATACATTCAGGCCTGCCTCGAATTTTCCGAAGACCTTCACATCAGGTAGCAACGCGATTGGTCGGATGTAATTAGATAATTAGATGCAAGTGTCGAACCTTTAATTGTTTTTAAAATGAATGCTTTATTAGAATTATAGGGAATTCATTAACATGTGAGAGGATTATTTTAATATTTATTGATTTATTTAATATATTAATATTTATTTAATATTTTATTAATTTATTTAATATTTTAATTATTTTAATATTTATTAATTTGTTATTTATATATCTTTTAGTGTGCATAAGGCAGTATTTATTACTACTTTTCAACAACATCCCATAATTTTAATAACATTTTGCAACATTAAATGTAATAAAGTGAACGGACTTAATATAATGAATATAATGTTAAAAATACAGCTATGGTGCTATTGTCATAATTATCAAATATAATAATTAATTAAATAAATAGTTAATTAATTAAATAAATAAACGTTAACTTAAAACGTGAAAACTGCAAATAACCATGAAGCAAAACGGACCAGAATGAGTGGATTGCCAACTTGAAGGGCAAGATTTTGGAATGCGTCCTCGACGTTGTCCAGAAGTCCATCGGAAAGTCTAAGAGCAGCCTCCTGCAGGTCTTTATATACTCGCCGTCGCTATCGGACGGTTGCCGTCGGCAACTCGTCTCTGCCGTTAATTTATTCGCGAGCCGCTCTTCTAGAGGCTCGAACTTTGACCCGACCTGCTCTCGGCACACTTTCCAGCTTGGTAGCTTCGTGGCCGATTTTCCACTAACCCGATCGATCGATCGATAGTGATTAAGATTATACGGTGAAGGAATGAATTCTTTAATTAATTCGTTAAGTGATAATAGCTTACGAGATTTTGTGATTAACGTGGTGGAGGTTTTAATTTGCTTTTGGGACTTAAATTTTTTATTAAATTATTTATTTAATTATTTATTTTATTATTTATTTATTCAAGTCATTTTGGACAATTTTTTGACAGAAAATGTTTTAATTAAATAATCTGTAGTCAAGTCAGTTATTAACATCATCATCATCGTCGTCGTCATCATCATCATCGTCTTAATTCAATGCTTCCTCAAAACTTACTAAAACCACTTTCTAGAGCCACTAACTTTCACCAGCATTGTTATTGAAGCACTTCCTAGCAATTAACCTGTCAATGTATATATACAAAGTAGTTTTGTATTTATTACTTGTTTTGTAATATTAATTATTATTTCTTATAAACTCAAGTATATATCCTTACAGTAGTGTGCCCCTATAGGGCAACAAATGGGACCCCTATAGGGCAACAAATGGTACCCCTATAGGGAAATATTTAATATAATATTTAACTTGAAATCTCTCTTCAAATAGAAGTATATGAAAAAAAACTACAAATACCAAATAGCATCAACTTCTTAATTTGTGATGTTTGCTTGCAGTTTCCACAATTAATTGATATTCTGCAATATTTTTAAAAATAAAGGAAAATAAAGATTTCAATTAGAATTTTTTTAAATTTAATAAATTAATTAGAAATAGATTAATAATTATAAAGTATTATAAGAATAAGAAGCTAAAATATAGGTCATGTTATATTTGCTGCTAACATTGTTGAATTTCATATTCATTATATGAATTTCACCTAAAGAGCATTATTCAATCAATTACTTTAAATTTATTATTGATTAATTAATTAATTTATTTATTTACTTAGTTTTCATTATTATTTTCATCTGCCTGAAATGAAAATAACAATACATATTTATATAAATACATATTTATATTTATTTATTTATATTGATCAAACATATAATACCAACCAACCAATTCTTAATCTGTTCCCCATCTCAGTCGGACAGAGATTGATGACACGATTAGGAAGTTGGCAAATACTCTACTGACAAAAACTTTGGGAGGCTGTTTGGCCAACCTCATTAAAAAGCCTCACCTTACTCTGCCCCAAGTATGTGCTTGATGCAAGTTCTACAATTTTTGTCCACAACTGTTATTTTAAATTGACAAGATAAATTTATTTTGTATACTGTGAACGATTGTATTACATTGTTTCAATAAACATTGTGCCAATGCTGTATTTCCCCAGTTAAGTAATGTTATATTATATTATTATTATTATTATTATTTTCTTATGGTATTGATCAAATAATGATTTACATTAACATAACATTATACATAACATTAACATAATTTATTTCAGCAAGTCATTTCATTGGTTCACAAAAACTAAAAAATATTTTCCAAATTATGGTTGCTTTTCTTTCTTCAGCTTCATTAGAATCTACTCGTTAGATTATAAATTAACCACTGGTTAAGTAATTGTATTTGAATTGATTCGATTCTTATTTAATTTCTTGATTGAACAGCTACTAATCAACTGATTGTTTTGGTGGAGGGATTGTGATTAACTTTCATTAATTGTGAAATTATTTATGTTTAATATAAAGTTAACAATTATCTTGTTAAAATGTTCCATTGTAAATTATAGTAATCAAGTCCTATTATTGCATAATATTTTACTTTTAATAATTACATGATATAAGGCCTGACATTAAGTTTTGAAATGATTGATTGACTGATTGATTGATTGATTGATTGATTGATTGATTGATTGATTGATTGATTGATTGATTGATTGTCCACAGCTGACCCAGATCTCCATAAATATGGAACATTTGGACCAGAGCTGTGTCTTTTTAGAAGACTTCATTGCACAACTTTCAGGGTCAGAATTTTTTGTTTGTTTTTAAAAATCAAAATGTTTCTTAAATAAATAATTAACATATAACAGTGAACACATTTTGTACAGTTGTTTTTTTATATTTTTGTTTATAAATGTGCTTAAATGCATCAAGAAACATTGAGATATTATTTTTAATACTCTCTCGGCACAATATTTGCTCTAACACTGATGATTACAGTGATGATAATGATTGCAATTCCATGGTTTCAGGGCCCAACAGGACAAGACTCGCATTTCCAAACTCCACGGTCAGTCCATGTTCAAGGTTGGTTGCAGTATTTAAATTGCATTGCAAAGATATTTTCCAATATTTTAGTATTTTCTACATTATTTATTTTAATATTATTACAATATTCCCATTTTATAATCATCTTCCAGACTAAACACAAGATCACACAAAGCGCCTGCGACGCTATGCATATGGCGCTATATAAATTAACTATTATTATTATTATTATTACACTACGCTTACAGCAGATCTAAGATTCATTGAGGTTCATGATTATCATTCATTTGCAGAGTGCAAAGAGCGAGGCAGAAGAGGAGATTTACAAGCAGATTGACGTCAAAATCGAGGAATTTTTTGATCTTGGTAAAGTAAAAAAAACCACTCTAAAAATCTTTTTAAATTGAAGTTTTGCTCTGATTGGTTTATTATTTAGATACAAAATTATGCAATGTTCCCATGTCTGTCTTTCTCTCATTGGCTGGCCTTAAGTGCAGTCATTTCTAATCCGATTTCTTATTGGTCGAGTTTGACTTGGCAGCTTCCTACAATTGGATGGAGACGGACGTCCCCACCCAACCGAGTGGTTACATCACGGACCTGGTCTGCTTCCTCAGAGGCATTTTCCAATCGTTCACAAATCTCCCCGTGCGTTTTATTTTGCTTTTTATTTGGGAAGTAAAATTTCATTAAAAATTTAAAACAAATTTAATCTTATTTTTAAATCTATTTCTTTTTTATATTTATTATTATTATTATTTTATATTTATTAATTATTGTTTTTATATTAAAATATTTTATTTCAGTTACGTATACATTATATTATAATAATGACATTATTATGAAATGTTTTTGTATTGGTCATGCATGAATTTACTATATTATACAACAACTGTCAAAACATCTTTTATTCTTAATTTATTTATGCTAAATATTATTAAATTATTAATTTATGCCGAATATTCATAAGTTACTAATTTATGCCGAATAATTTAATGCCCATCAGGAGAAGGTGGCCCAGACGGCCTGCATGTCTGCCTGCAAGCACATTGCCGAGCTGATGATGGACATGATCAAGGATGAGGAAGTGAAGAATCTCACGGAGGCGTCACTCCATCAGCTGAGCTTGGATGTCAAGGAGTGCGAAGGTGAGTCATGGGTCATGGGTCAATTTGAATATTAAAAACAATCAGCTGTGGGGGAGGGATTTATGGATTGTTTTAAATTAGATATTTGATAATATTTTATTGTTTATCACTCATTATTATTGTTATTATAATAATGGGTATAATAATATATTGCTAATATAATACATACATACGATATTAACGTTTTAACATAATAATAATAATAATACTAATAATGAAACCTACAAACTGCAATTGTAATAAATATTTATGGTATTTACGAGTCCAAAAAAATCGTTGCAGATTTTGCAGTTGAAAATCCTGTCAGTGGTCTCGATGGAAACACATTCAAAATGGCCTTCGAAGACTTGAGACAGGTTGATTGGCCTTTGCTTACCTCGACAAATTCGTTAAGTAATATTGTTATTCAGTCGTTGGATTATAATGTCATTCTTTTCCTTCATTCCTTTGTAGGTAATAAACAAGCATAAATAACATTTCTATCACAACACTAACCAAATAATAATAGTTATTGTTTAATTATTGTTATTTTTAATAAAATAATAATAATTATCATTATTTAATTATTGTTATTTTTAATAAAATAATAATGTTTTCTTCTTGTTCTTCCTAGTTGTTGGATCTGTTCTTGAACGAAGATTGGTCGATTTACATCAACGATTACTCCAAACCCAAGCACAAGTACATCAGGGTCAAACCAACCACCTGCATCATCCTCTTGGAAAAGTATGGCATCCATTTAAAGTTCAACTTAATTTCTTTTGCAATTGCTTGATTTAAAGTTTTTATGGTTGAAATTCAATCAACTTCTAATTGTTACTAATTAATTACTGATTGATTGAACAATCAGTTTCAAAACTGATGAACTTTTGATTGCCTCACGAAAGGATTGATGAGAGTTTTGAGACATGTATTTAATTCTATACGAGTAATTGACCATTTTGACCTTGACCCTGACCCTGACGAAGGAGCCTTGATCTTGTTTTAAAGGCAGTAATAATTAAATATTTCATTCTGCATCGTTTTAGACTCAAGGAAGCAGAAAAGAAGAAAGGCATGTTTATTTCGTTCAAGCGGAACGAGAGAGACAAGAAGAAACTGATCGAAACCATACTGAAGCAACTGAAACAACTCATCAGCGACCACCAGTGAAACTCACGAGGAGAATCGGACCGAGACTCGAACCCCGTAGACTCCTCCTCCTCTTCTGATCCGCTCGCTCGTGCATCGTCGTAAAGAAACTCTCATGGCCTAGCTTGAGTTCCTAGCTGAAAATCATCAGAGATTTCCCACATTTATTAATTAAATTCAGTTTTAAAACGCTTTTTGGAATCCAACTCTAGAGTTCTGTTGCTTTTGCATAACGCAGTAAACATCTAAAGCTTCTGCTTTGAACGGACATTCTTTATCCAAAGTATCGCACACTTGACAGTCTACAGGTAACCTAATATTTATCAAGTAATCATTATGATTAAAATGATAATTATCCTCACTGATCTACAAAACTTTACTTCTGAATTAGTTTACTGAAATCCGACTCCATGAACAAATCGAGTTGCGAACAAAGAGACTTAGCTCAGTCCGCACATAAATGTTATGCAGTCCTAATCTTTACCACATAAGCAGCATTGCTTTTAATAGCTTTAATAATCCAAACATTTTTTTTTCTTTTTACCTTAATTTGTTTTAAAACACAATGCCTTAGGATTTACTATCTTCAAACTGAGCAAACATCAGAACTTGCCAACACAGGACGACGTAAGATTCCAAGTCTCGACGGAACGATAAATCAGCAATAATTTCAAATGCATCCTGAACGTCTACGAATATTGACAATCAAAAAGGGTTGAAGGGACCGACCGACGTCCATGGCACTGTCGGCCATTATGCAGACTTTAACATTGATTTAATATAATTTAATATAATTAATGACAACGGATTAGATGATTGCGTGCATCTGCTCGAATGTTCTTTAAGCAACGAAACATGAAAAGAGAGACCTCCTTCCCCTCTCTCTCTCTCTCCCTCTCTTCCCCTCTCTCTCTAAAATTTCATCAGAAATGTTTGCAATGATAAATATAGCATGTGTTTTTATTAGCATTCAAGACGTAGGAATTGGGACCCATGGGTTGGTCCTTAAGCATTGGCCCTGCCTATCACTGGGTAGGAGGGAATTGGCCATGAGGATGGGGGTACAATCCCTGGGCCGGTCCACGGGAGTAAGGGTTGGTCACTCCCTGACTAGGAGGAGGTGCAGGACTGAAGTTCTGAGCTCTGACATCACCGGAAGGTGGGGGTCTTTGGTTCTGTTGGTTGAAAAACAATTCAGTAATGGAATAGGTTCATAGGATGTCATTATTAATTATTTAAAGCAAAACAAATAACTATCAAATATCATTTTTATACTGAATTATTCATTTAATAGGCCTAAATATAAATTGGAAATAACATCAGAAATCAATCTTGAAATAGCTCAATGAATCCTCAAGCGATTTCATCCAAACCACACTATTTTATCCACCATGGTGATAAATGTCCTTTAGATACCAAAATTTAAATTATGCAGTGCTGTCTACATGAGTGTATAATTTTGCAAATGTACCATGTATCCAGAAGTCCCAGAATTTGAAGGTTGGTTATGTCCACCCATGCCCTGTGGGGGACCGTAGGAAGGATAACCTTGATAGCCTTGCTGTCCACCTGGCAGGCCGGTCTGCACCGGCTGATTGGGGTGGGGGTATCCGGCGACGGAGTAGTTTCCGGGCGGATAGGAGGCCGGTCCGGACTGCGGTCTGTAGGACGGGCCCGGAGGGGCGCTTCCCCCGGCAACGCTGGAAGACGGTGGAGGAGGATAACCGGAAGGTCCTCCGATCCTGTTGGTGCCGTTGTACTGTGACTGAGACGGGTATCCGCCTCCGGTGTTTTGCTGGGGGTCAAACGACGATGGTATTTGAGGCTGTTGGGGGATGTTGGCTGCAGGGGTGGCTGGATAAGGGGGCTGTGCTGGAGGAGGGGCAGGGGCAGAACTGGAGAAAGGTGGTGGCTGAACAGGCTGGAATTGTGAGGGATGTTGAGGAGCACTCGAGCCAGATGAGGAAGGAGTCTGACTCCTGCTTCCAGGGACTGAATTAGAAATGACTTGATCATTAATTTCATCACGTATCGGCTTATCAGCTAACTAACTAATTAACTGATTACAGTAAAGTGGCTTGTGAGCAGGTTTAGCATTAATAAAGAACGAGTTTTTCGGTAACTGATTAGTAATCGCAATCAGATTAATTACACTGAGGCTGGGAGAATCCGGAAGACATGCTTGGATCATGAGGTCCAGAAGGTTGTAAATCTAAGAAGAAGATGAAGAAAATCCAAGTTGAAATTCTGATTATAAATTAACTATTATTATTTTAATATTAATTGTGAAATTAATTAATGTAATTTTTATTATTTCCTTTTGGTTGTTTTATGACTTCACAGTAAATCATGAATATTAGAAAAATAATACTGAACCTGTCAAGAGAGGATCAAACTCCTTGCCCTCATTTTTGATTGGATGAGCAGGGAAGGCTCCGCCTTATTTTCATAGAAACATTAAAGTTGTAAATGTTATCAGCAAATAATCTACTTCTTAACTACAACCAGACAGTTGCCATAAACCATCTAATTTGATTAACACAATTAAAATTTATTATGCTGATATAACATAATAATAAATAATATAACAATAAATATTATTGTTTTTCTAATCCTCTTAACTCGTCTCGATCCAATAAATGGCAGCCATTATCATATTATCATCAGTTTCAACAAACGATTGCACACAATAAATCACCAACCTATCTTCTGATCTCCGACTTCAGGTGCGCTCGGCTTCTGCACACCTGCTGCTTCGGGCAGGGGCGACGGACCCTTCGAGTTCTTGTTGACCTCAACCGAGCCAAGAAGTCTGTTGGTGACTTCGATCAGGGATGGCAAGAGTCTCCTCAGCTCCTTCACGTCATCTTCGAGGGACGGTTTCGTCTTGGAGTTCACTGGTAAAATGCACCGGCTTCAATCACTTCATGATGTATGATAACATGTTTTCATTAATAAAAAACAGCTTAGTATTCTCTTAGTATTCCCAAGTAGTCTTTAATTATAATTATTATATAGCAAACTATAATATTATATAGCAAGTAATTTACAGTAAGATACAAAGTATGATGTTGATTCATTTTTCTTACCAAATGCTTATTTCGAGATGTGTGTTTTGTGTTGTGACTCACTTACCAAAAATGGTGATCTTGAGGATCTTACTGCACTGAATTGCAAAGGCTACATCACTGTCACTGACCATTGTAATAAGATCGCCATCTACAATGCAATGAATAACATAAGTTATTTGGCTCAAACATGCAAGGAACTTAGTGCACACTCACTCCTACACTCCTATACTCACTCACTCACTCCTACACTCACATTCACATCATTTCCTCACAATATCACATACATCACTGCCACATCCATCAATCCATTATTAATGCTTTGCAAAACAACCATCTTCTAAAGCCAACAGTAGTGACCTTCATCCTTGTATTTGATAGTGATTTCATCCTTCTTCGAAAGCTGTCCATCAAATACTCTTAGCATCATGAGTACAAGTTCCTCATAATTGAGGTCCTCATTGTGAATGGGGATACACCTAACATCATCACCCAATCTTGCTTTTATGATCAGTTTCCCAGTGAGATCACTGGGAAAGAAGGAATCGTTTTGTGATGTCATTGCTGGAATTCTGTGCAAAGCATTGGGAAAGATGAGAACAATCAAATAAATAAATAAATAAAGAAAATAAATCTAATCAATTCTAATTTTGTACTCTTGGTGGCTCTAAAGTGCATACTGCCTCACATTGAAATGGCTAATCAAAATTGCTTTAAACGGCTTAAATTTACAACCTATTTAAAGCTTCACTGATGCAAATGTAATGCATTAAACATTCAATATGAAAAGCTTATGAGTGGAAAGCATCAGAAATCCTAACGAAATCCCTTGTCTCTTTAGAAGCCTAATTAGTAATCTAATGATCGAAACAAGATTCTTTATATCAACGACAGCCAGTTTCAACCAAGATTAAAGACGCAGCTTATAAATCTAAATTTAAAACCATACTCACTAAAAGCTATAATCCCGGTACGCAGGCCTTTTAATTAGAACCGACCATACCCAAGAATGTCAACAAAACGTGGCACTTAATATATTTTAATGCGCTTCATAACAATTTCTGTGAGCTTAAATTTTCCATTATGTATTATTTAAACTACAACTTTTTTTAGAAATTTATTTTTGATGATAAAATAATTGTTCAAATTTACCTGATTTAAGTTTTGCACCTACAGGAATTACTACTCATTGAATTATATTTTATATTATACATATTATATATGTGCATGTATGTGTAATGTTTTAAAATGCAATTAAATAAACATACCATTGTGTCGATTTTGACGTGTACAACTAAAAGAAGACTGAGATTATTACTCGATGTTTTTCGACTTTGTTTTGTTGGTGAAAAGGCGGAATTGCGCGTGAAATGTCTCAAAGAAAAGTTGATAGTCAGCCATCGGCTCTGCTGATGCTGTCATCTGAGGAAATGAGCTGTAGTTTGTTGGGTGGATTAAGTGACAGCAATGTACCATCTTTGCTGGCCATTCCTCAGGATCCTCTCAGTTCATCGGCAGAATCGGCATCACATCTTTTTCTGACAGGTGATTTAGAATCATCTGAATTCACTTCAAAATCATCAGCGGTTTTTCTTAAATATAATATTTACAAATAGAGGATGCAGATGTGGACAACTTCATTGGCCAGACTTCTGCACCATCAGTTTCTATTTCGACTGCTCCTCCTCAAAAGAGCTCATCCACTACATCGTCAATCTCATCCTTTCTTCCAAATCCATTTGCTTCCTCAATGCTAGGATCAAGTCATGCTTCTGATGTTCCACCTTCAAGTAACAATCAGTCTTACGTCTCATCAACTTCACAGCTTCCTTCAGGTCCTTATCAAAATACATTAGCCAATAACCCTCTACAGTCTGGTGGTTAGATATGAATGATTTAGTTCTCATGTTAGATTTCTTTTTATGTTTATTGTAGTATTCATTTTTTATTGTAAAAGTTGTTTTGATAGTTAAACTACCTATTTTTTTTATGTTCATGGAAATTCTTGCAGTTTTTGTTATTGATAACACTTCTGCTTTGTTGATTTTTGAAAACCGTTCCCTCGGTGATTTTTTTAAAATTTTTCTCGTAATCCAGGAGACGATTTAAGAAATCCATACCAGTATCGGAGGGTGGGAAAATATCAGCACGTTCCTCCTCCGACTTATTATTCACCCCCTTCCCAGCCTCCCCATCTTGGGGCATCATCCTTACCTCCCCAAAACCATGCAACTCCAGACCAACCTCCACCCTATGCTCCTCCTAGTTATAGTCAGTCACCTCAAGACCAGACGGTTCTTTATGGACTGAACGATGCTCATCAAAGCTTTCTCCCGAACAATGGCTTCTACCGACCTATCGAGTCGCACTGGTTTTACAACAAGAAAGTCGGAGACAAAAACGTCTGGATGCCATTTTCGTTTGCAGATTCAGCAAAACTCGAGGAAGCTTTCATTGCAGGTGAGAAGCGATTGGTGATTGACCTTTGGTGATTGAATCCTTTGCTGAGGATTGAATCCTAAAGCCTTAAGATTTGTTCCAATTTTTTTTTATGTTTGACAATTGCTCCAAAGAGCATATATTGATATTACACATTTATTTATAATCATATATATACTGTAAGTGATTGTTACTAGATGAAGAACTAAATTTAAATTGAATCGGTCACATTTATGTACATAATTAATAAATCAACTAAATTAATACATTGCCATATTAATAACGTTGCTTGTTAATAACACAAACTACTTACTGCACTGCTTACTCACTGCGATCGGTTTATTCCAGGGGATCAAAAGAGTCAGTCGGTCGGAGTGGAAGGAGGGAGGTACGACGTGGACATCCAGGAGAGGCTCAAGAGGCCGATATATTGGAAAGAGGAAAGTGCTCAGGTGAGGAGATGCTTGTGGTTTTACAGACCCGAGGGGGAGTCCCACTTCGTGCCCTACGACGAAAAGTTTGCTGCCGGTCTCGAGGTAGTTTTATTCGTTAATTGTTTAATTAATTGTATATATGTTAAAGTTTAATAATAAACTAACATGAGATGATTAACTTTAACCTAATTTATTAAGATATTGCATTAACAAATGTTTGATTATAACCATATTATGCTGACATCTGTTGTACAAACTTTAAAATAAGCCCTAATAATCAGACATAACCTAATATGAAATAATATTGTTTATTAATATAATCATTATTATATTACATGTTATAAATAAGGTCAGTTAATTTTAAATTGAGATGAATTTTGAGAGATTGTGCATCAGTTGCATGATCTTTAGAAATTTATGGCTGATATTTCTTATGAACTTCACTGATGTTTTTAAACATGATTTTCTGAAATTTCTAATTTTCTGTGATTGATCACAGTCTGGCACTCATGTTAACACCTGCTTTGCCGCTGAGGTTTTATTTATAACTGAACATCATCATTTCTGAAGATTTCTTTTATTTTATTTTTTATTTTTTTATAATTTCCAATATTAATATGTATTGCTACTTGTTTACTTGTTTATGGCATCCAAATGAGCCATGAAAGTAACGATAAAAAAAGAACTCGTATTTTGTTCAATTTTTGTTTATTATTGAAAGAAATATTTTTAATTTAGCACATCAGGAAGGCATTTTTTGAATACATAAACATCATTGTAGGAAAGCTACAAGCACGCGATTCAGACCTCCGACTTCCACAAGAGACTCGCCTTT
Source organism: Hirudinaria manillensis (assembly GCA_034509925.1). Classification (NCBI taxonomy): domain Eukaryota; kingdom Metazoa; phylum Annelida; class Clitellata; order Hirudinida; family Hirudinidae; genus Hirudinaria; species Hirudinaria manillensis. The sequence continues at coordinate 8,078,198 of CM067533.1, forward strand.
CCCAGCGGAGAAACCATAATCATCCACAGCCCCACGGCCATAGTCCACTACCCTCCCCTGTCTCAGCCGGACGCCTGGGGCAATGCCATGGTGAATAAGCAGAAAACTTTGGTTTAACAATTTGATTTATTTTGTTTTGATTTTTGTTTTTTTTAAATCAAAAATTTTAATTTTTTCTTTTCCTCAAGGGAGATTCCAGGCCTCAGGTGGTGAGGAGGGGAGTTGCCGAGTTTGAAAACATCCCAAAAGGTTCTTAAATCCACTTTTCATCGACCGACGTCCATCTTTCGCAACCTTTTATGGTTAAAATATGCTCATAAATCGATTATTAAAAACCATCTTGGCAGACGAGAATGACAAAGTGGATCATCTGGTTCTTATAGTCCTTGGCTTCAACTATAAAGACGAGAAAATCATCGAATGTGGTGAGTGTCGCATAACTTTAGGTTCGAGTCTCACTTTTATTTATTTATTTAGGTTAACATAATTAGCCAATAGCCTTAACTTATTAGCTGGTTTAGTTATCAGTGAATTTGTTCTAACGTGTCAACAAAATTTTATGAATTGGGACAATTTCCATTCTTAAATAAAACATTATCGTTATGATAACGAGGTTAATTATTATATAATTATTCATGCGATTAATTATTCTTCGTCTCTTCTTCCAGCGGACGAGTTTCGACGGGTCGCGGAGCAGATGCTGAACGGACACTTTTCCAGGTCCGTCAAGGAAGGGCAGGTTGGGAGGATGGAGTTTCTGCCTGTCACCTGGTCACATGATCATCTCGATGATGTCCTTGAAGTTGACAAGTGAGGATTTTAGTTTAACTTGATTTCGTTTATGAATATGTAATTTATGGCTAGACATTTATTATTAATAGAGATGTTTAATATGTGAGGAAATTCTAAAATTGATTTTAGCTTATTTATGAAATTATGATTTGTTAATAGATGTTAGATAGATAGATTGATAGATGTTAAGCTTGCAGCTGTAAAGATAGGTATGTGAATGCGTCAAATTCAATGCATTACCACAATTCAATGCATTACCACAATTCAATGCATTACTACAATTCAATGCATCAGGACTCTCAAGTCGTTGACACTGTCGAGCATCGGGAAACTGCGTCGCTTCACCAACGAGATGCTCGTCGAACTCATGTTTTACTCGAGTCCCTCCCACGCGCAGGTATTTGTCGTCTGCCAATTTACTGGCGAATATTTTTCTATTTTTAAAATTTCCTGAAGATGGAAGGTGAACATCCCTGGTAATATAACTGTTATTTATTGCTGGGAGATAATATTGCCAAATATATTGTAAATAATAATTATCACCATAATTTTTTCATCGATGAACTTACATAAAATTATATTTTTTGAGTTTGAGAGCATTTGAGACTTATTAAATACAATTTTTGCATTAGCTTTATAAAAAAAATCCTGGTGATTTATTAATAATTTTTATAATACTTTCATAATAAGCATAATTTCATTCTTGCAGATGGCCGTGACCTCGCTGACGGAAGCACTGAACCGTGCCTACTCGACGTTCGTTGCACGTCACGCTGAATTCGTCGGAGGGGTGTCCATTGTGGGCCATGGTGTTGGTTAGAAGCACATTTTAGATGTTCTTTTTAGGAATCCAATTTCTCCATTAATACCGATTTATCATTTATCGTACTCAGGATCCGTCATCGTTTACGACGTATTGGCCAATCAGGGAGAAGATTTTCCCGACCCCGGTCGTGCCGACCGATCGGCACCGCCCGAACTGGCGAGACCCGCCTCAGGCCAGAGCTTTGAATCGACCAATCACGCCCAGCCTGGTCTGAAACGTTCCTTGAATGACTCTAGCTCTAGCCTTGCAAGTCTGGCAGAGGTTGGATTGTCCTCTGAATAACTTATGCCAATGAGACAACAGCAATAATAATAAAAATTTTTGTAATCTACGAATCAGAGTGACAGGATGAGTGCCCTCGGTCTTCACTCCACCCTGGAAGAGGTCCTGGAAAAGCTTGGATTGAAGGATTTTGAGGAAAAGTTTAAAAGTGAACAAATCGACGTCTCATCGTTGGTGAGTGACTTGCGTTTTATTTCTCTGTTGAATCGAGCTGCCATTTTTAAAGACTCGCGAGTCTAAGAACTTACGTGAAAGTTAAAATGGCGGTGGCTGTTTTGCAATGAATGTTTTGGTGGAAAATAAGATACGGCCATCTTTGAAAATCAATTTCACTTCGACTTGTTTCTGCCTAGGTTTTGCTCAACGAATCAGACATAAAAGAGATGGGCCTCCCACTTGGACCGAGAAAGAAGCTTCAAGATTTCATCAAGGTTGTTGAAATGCATGCGTGCGTGCGTCGTATATGCAATCATCAATGTTGCGAGCCGAAACCTAATTTTGTTCTGATTGGTGACCTTTTAAAGTGAATCGAGGCTGGTTTCATTTTTCCATCAGAGACAACTCTTGCCATTTTGAAACTGATCAAAATGGCTTTTCTAAGAAATCGCTTAAATATAAATAAGAAAATGTTTATAGCTAAATGGTAGCCACACAGAATTGTTCTTTGGTGCGAACAGCAATCATTTAATGGCACGAAATGTTCAAATTTCAGAAGAACTTGACACACGGTGGGACCACTCCAGAGATCCTGAAGCCTCAACAAAAACAACAACCTATGCCTCTGCAGGCAACAGTGCAACAACAAGAACAGAGTTTAACTGAAGATGGGAGGTAATATAACCCGATAATATAACTGTTATTTACTGCTGAGAGATAATATTGCAAAATATATTTATGATAATAAGTACCTTCATAATTTTCCCATAAATATTATAAAAATAAATAAGTAACAAGGAGAGTTAATAAAGCTTTATTTTATAATAATTTTTATAAATAAGTTATAATGACACAAAAACTCATGATACATTCATACCTTCATTACTCTTTAGTTGCACTGCTACAAAGCCAACTACTGGATCTCAAGGAACCTTCACCTTTACCATCAAGTCCCAACGAGATGGCAGGTGTGGTACGGACGTACCCGTACTGAAGTACTGCCCTCTCGGATTTCAGCCGGCAAACTTCTTTGCCCTTGGATCTCCCGTCGCCATGGTGCTGGCTCTGAGAGGCGTCAAGCTTCTTGGTGAAGATTTTCATCTCCCCACGTGCTTGGGATATTACAATATCTTCCATCCTTTCGACCCGCTGGCCTACAGGATCGAACCCCTGGTGTTGCCCGGCGTCCCCCAGAGGGCCGTCCTCGTGCCCCATCACAAGGGCAGGAAGAGATTCCACCTCGAGCTGAAGGAAAACCTGGCCAGGATCGGCTTTGACATCAAGCAGAGGATAATGGAGTCGTTCAGATCCACCTGGAGAACCATCAACGACTTTGCCTATGGACGCAAGGCTTCTTCGCCAGAGCCCAAGATCGATGATGAGGCCGTCGACAGAGAAGTCGACGGAGTCCTCGCCGAGATGCAGAAGGAGGCGGACGATGCAGGATCTGTCGTGGCCTCCAGCGTGGCAGACGATTCCGACTTCCCTGTTGGATCCCTGAACCAGGGCCGTAGGGTGGACTACGTCCTCCAGGAAAGGCCGATAGAGATTTTCAACGACTACATCTTCGCGTTGGCCAGCTCGTCTTGCTATTGGCAATCCGAGGACACGGCACTCATGCTCCTAAAGGAGATATATCTGAGCATGGGGATCGTTTCTCAGAAGCCCGGCGTGCTGCCACAACCCGGGCTTCCCCTGGGACCTCCTCCGAAGAGTGGATTTGTTCAGTCGAGTGCACTGACAAAGGGTATTAACCCAGCGGCTCGTGCCTCTCCATATGCATCATATCCTTCACAGCCTCCTCAGCCACCCTATTGGACAGCCCCGAATGCTGGATCGTTTCCTATCGACGCTCCTCCAATTAATTCCATTCCTTCCCCTTTTGGTTCCCAGGCACCTTCAACAATCAATAAGATGCCCCCTCCATCATCATGCCAAAATTTTCCTCCTCCAGCAGCAAATCAGGTATATCCTCCTCTATCCTCCAATCAGATGTTGCCACCACCACCATTAACCAATCAGATGTTCTCTTCTGTAAATACCAATCTGCCAATGCCCCCACCAACCAATCAGATGCTCTATTCTGCATCCTCTAACCAGAAATTGCCTCCTCCACCAACCAATCAGATGTTCCCTCCATTATCATCCAATCAGCCTCCTGTCCCTCCGATGATGAATCATCCTCCCTTCTACCCCGGCGGCCATGCCCAACACCCCTCTTATCCTGCTTACAGAGAAGCCAGGCAGCAGACGGGCTATCCTTCCGGTCCGGGTGCAACGAGACCCCCTCACGTCAATCTCACCAACATGCCCCTAGGGCCTCCTCCAAAGGATTTTTCAAAATTTGATTGACAAAATCAGGAAGTTGATTTCAGATATATCTCCCATTTCTCTAGCTCAGAGCCAATGGAAATGCTATTGTATCATTAAGATAGACGTTATAAGTGAGGCTTGTTTGACATTGTCATTATTTGTGTCTGCAATATAGAAAAATATAATACATTTATTTACTAATCGAATGCCTCTTTTTTTTGCCGTTATTTATATTTTCAGTTATTTTCGGCAAATTAAAGCCACGTAGGCATTACAAAAGATTATGTGCTTATGCTATCAAATCTTCGATATTCAAATCTCAGATGGTGTTTGGTGTTTTCTTGTAAAACATTTCAGTTTCTCTGCTTCACGTTTCAGTCTGCTAAGGTATTGACACCTCGGCCCTACTTGCAGAACGAATTTTTTTTTGAGATTTCGGTTCGGAATGGGACCTAGTTGGATGGCCAAAAGGCGGCATCGTTGGTCGCATGCGATCGTCCGTCAGAGACCCTCTTATTTTGGTTGAGTCAGTTCTTGGTGAGATGATCTTGAGTTTTAAGAAGAGAAAGCTTAGAAATGTATTATTTGTTGTTTTGAGCAGCAAATGTTGAAAATACGGCGCTCTATGAACTAGAATATTTGAGTTGACCCCTTTATGATTCATTTCAAACGAGCAATAAATTTGTGATAAATATCGTATTATTAATAATTATTAATAAACTTTTTTCGTTAAATAAACTAAGTTTTATTACCTTAAATTCATGTACTTCGGCATTATACCTTGCCTTCATATCTGAATGGTTTGGGTAAAACCAAAGAGCATCGACATCACTTAATTCAAAATCATAAATATTTAAGTTGGCAATTATATAAATGGTTAATAAGTAATTATTAAGAAGTCATGAACACTGCAATTAGTGAAGCAATTTTATTGGCACACGAAAAGGCCTCCGTCGAAATCCCTCGGTATTCGTTCAAGGAGATTATTGGCCAAGGGATGTATGGGACTGTTTTCAAGGCCAAGGACACTGTGGAGAAAAAGATAGTGGCCATAAAGGTTTCTAAATCAAATGACAAAACTCTGAGGAATGAAATTGAAATTCTGAGGTACATTTTCCACTCAAACGTTAAAGGCAAAGAGGGCCTAGGTAAGATCATTGGTCAAGTTGATGGGACCAAATATGTAGCTGAACGTGGCGATACGATGCCGGCTAGTAATTTAGCAACATATCCATTCATTACACACATTTAAAACATCTCCATCAGGTAGATGAAGCAATGCCATTAGGTAATAGAATTAAAAGTCATTAATGAATTTACAGTTCAATTGAAAGATCAATTCAGTATCGATAGGAAACTCCACGTCGTGTACGAAATGCTCGGGAAGAGTGTCGACAGTTATATTCGTGAACAGCCGATGACAATAAGAACTATTAGGAAGGTTGCATTCGGCCTGTGCCGTTCCATGAGTGCCTTGTCGGAGATTGGAATCATCCACGGAGACCTTAAGCTGGACAACATCGTCTTTTCTGGCAAGAGCATTTCCGACGTGAAAATAATAGATTTCGGACTTGCTCAGATTTGCAAAAAAAGTGTGAGTACATTTTGAATCAACAAGTACGGATTTAATGATATTTATTAAGGTCATGATATTTATGGAGATATTTTCGATTTACGTTCGTTAAAGCTGTTTGCCAAAACTTCGATTGAATTCTGTTCTTGAAAGCAATAATCATTACATCATTAACACCTTAATTATTCAGACTAATCATCCAATCCAAGCCCTTGACTACAGAGCACCCGAGGTCCTACTGGAGATGAGTTATGGCAAAGAGATTGACATGTGGAGCGTTGGTTGCATACTTTTTGCCTTGCTCACCCAACAAACACCGGCAAAAGGGCCCAGTGAAGAGAATTGCATGAGAGGATTGGTTCGTACTTTCGGAATGCCTCCTGCAAGAATGATAGCAAGCTCAAGAGTTTGGAGTAAATTCTTCGAAATGAATTATAGCTCTGGGTTCGAATTAAAAAATAAGGTTAGAATTGCATTTCGTTTGGCATAAAGTTTGGCTTAAAAAAAAAAGAATTAAACGTATCTGAAAATTTGTGAATGATTTGATTCCCAGACGTGCGAACCAAGATCCAGACCGTTGAGGCTGCTTGCCATCAAAAGTGAATGCGACGGAATGAAACAAGTAAACGACCAGGTAATAATCAAGCCGAGACTTGACATCTTGCTAAACCTCATAGAGAGGATGTTTACTTGGGAACCAGAAAAAAGGATGACGCCGGCAGAAGCTTTGTACCATCCGTTCTTTCGAGATTAAGTCAATACCGTCAATCAATTCACCTTTTATACTAAATGTTTTAAATGTAATAAACAAAACAATTATTCGTAAAACTCCTCTACAAAGTTTTTGTACAACTTGTTTAAGTGAGCGATAAGACTCTTAAGTTCTAGAGGAGACCTTTCAGGAAGCGCCCATTGCTTTTATTATTTCATTGACGAAGCAATACCATCAGCATTAATAATAATAATAACTTTTCTGCGTTGTGGCTTCCTACACGTAAGCCTAACTTTTCTAACCTCGACGACACTATTCGAGGTATAGTGAAACTCGAGATAAAGTTAAAAATGGTTTAAAAGTTACCATCACCTGTACACCAGATCAGACTAGAGGTGGAGCCCTGCAGTTCGTCCAACAGGCAAAGAACTTCGCAATGGCTACTGAGGGAAGGATATAGGTTATATGATTAAATAATGCCAGCAGACCTTTAGCACCACCAAAGGAAAAACAATTTTCCAGCCTCTGAAATCCTTCAAAAATTCGCCCTCAGACACGAATAAAATAAAACAACGAGCAACAAAACAGATTTGGGGTCACCACTTTAATATTCTTCTTCTTATTATTATTATATCAACAAGAGTCGATACATCACCAACTATTAATTAGGATCCGAACAGACCAAATGACCTTTTAAATTAATATATTCGCTTAGAAGAAATTTCAATGCAATTTCAACCACATCCTTGGATTCGAACGGTAGTTGGGACAGCATGCCGACCGGAAAAACTATTGTTTCGGGCACGTTTCGGATAGTACGATGACGAGAGCAAAAGTCGACGACGACACAATTCAAACCAGTACCAGTCGCTCGTCCATCCATCCATCCATTCATTCGTTCGTTCATGCATGCAGTGGAGAACGAGGATCGTCACGCATCACCGCATCCTCAGGCCTGACACCCACTCGATGCCGCATCTCGGAAAGACACGAGCGTTAACAAACGTGACAAACGAATTTCCTACTCTTTTCGACGACATCGGCACGGACGCAGCAGCAGCAGCAGCCCTAACCGACGTCCGCAATGAATTTCTCTGCATAATTTATGATAATAAGATCTTCGGAAATGAACAAAATCTAACTCAGCCGAGAGACGAATTTTGGCGACGGCCTGCGATTCCATGAACGTTCGACGATCCAATTTCGTCTTTGCAAAGATCGCGGTTAAGCAGTCGCAACATGCCATTCCAGCAATTGTAACTTTTAAACAACAGTAATAATTCGGTATAATAATAATATTAATAATAATAACAACAGTAACAATAATAATAATGACGACGACAACACGCGACCAATTTATCCGAACGAAGGGCCTGCAAAAGCAGCAGTGACGACGGCGTCGACGACGACAGCGTCCGCGTCGACGCGTTCATCGCCGAATGTATCCTTCCAGGCAAATAAGGTGACGACGAGGATCGGCTCCAATATAGCATACAAAAAAGATACGAAAGTATGAAGAGACGAAAACGAACGAGTGGATGCCCAGGCCGACAACGGCGTCAACGACCGCATCCCGGAGGGTATAGAGACCCAGTCCCCCCACGGCGGCCTTCCCACCACACCTTCTACCCCAATAGCCCAATCAGACGAACAGACGCGACGACGAATCCCCAGTAATTTCCATGATCACCTGCGAACTGCGGGAGTCGGACTCGCGTCGTCGACGACTCTAACGAGCGGTCGGACGCGGCCGAGCAGCAGAAACTTCGATCTAAAATCATCAGCGCGCCGTCATCGAACTGTAAAATCGAACGCAGACGACTTTTAAAGAGAGAGAGACACACACGTACGACGACGACGTCGCCGGACGCTTAACTTGGCGGTTAACGTCGCGAACGTTTATTTTTTGACGCGCGCATCGTCCGCCGAGACAGAATGAAAATCCTACGCTGCTCCTCCTGCTCATTGTCCGTGCTGGAAGTTTTGACCGGTCATCGAAGGTTGAACTGGAAATGAAATCAATGAAAGATTTTTTTATAAAAAGAAAAATGCGTTACTTTTTTGTTACCGAGACTCTATACTACGTCTCTCACTACAGAACAAATGGTAATTGCAATTACAATCAGGGAGTTTGAAACCAACTGGTCGGCGGCATTCCGTAGAGCAGCTGAGGAGAGGCGATGTTCGGGGGACCTTGGGGCAACCCTGGGTAGGACGGAACGAAAGAAGAGCGACGGTCAAAAAACGAAGAAACGAAAATAAAAGCGATCCGTCGAGACCGTGCGCAACTCACCCGGCACTGCGACGAACTGTCCGAGCTGAGCGGCCGTGGCCACCTGCTGGTTCTGAGAAGCGATGATCATCGGCTGGAACTGGTGCTGCACCAGCTGGTGGTGGTGCAGGGCCGACCCGGGAGGCACCTGTCCCTGTAACGTCCCCGAGAGGGCCGGAGGGGGCACGGCAGCCGCGAAGCCGGCCGACTGGGGGTGGTGGTTGGCGAACGTAGGTATGAAAGGCGAGAAGAGCATCTGAGACTGCATCGAGTTGGGCATTTGAGAACCCGACGGGACTGTCATTTGCTGCGGCCCGTGGGCCTGGAGGGCCAGGCTGGCAGAAGGTGTCCCGTGGTATATCTGCGTAGGAGTCTGTTGTTGTTGCTGTTGCTGCTGTTGTTGTTGTTGTTGCTGATGGTGAGCCACTCCCTGACTATGAGCCTGAGCCTGCTGGGACATCGGGTGGTAGTGCACCGGAGTGGGGGCCCCGGAACCGTTCGAGTTTGGCCTCCCGCCTCCGTTGCTGTTGTTAGACGGCTGCTGCTGTTGCTGAGCCACGATCTGCTGTTGTTGCAGCAGCGGGTGCATGACCGCCGTCGGAGTTCCGTGCGGCGGTGCGGGCAGAGGGGGTATCATCGGCGTAGACACTGGTCGACACGAGGTAAGGTTTAAGGAAGAAAAATAATTAATTAAATAATTAATTTATTTATTTATTAATGAGAATGCCAGAGAATGGAATGGTCACTTACACAGCATTGGATTGTGGGGAACGTGCTCGAGAATTACAGGTGTCATGAGACGCAGCGACTGAAAAGACGGAAGGTTGGATGGATGATTTAGATTAGTAGAAATGCATGTTGCATGCTGTACACATGTAATGTAATATAATGTAATGTAATGTAATGTACTCACATTGTAGGAGGAAAAGTTCATCATCTGCTGAGGCGTTATGAACATCTGCGGCAACCCGTTCTGGGATATGAGCGGAGGACCGGCCATCAGGTTCGTAGCCTGCGGCGCCGCCACTTCGTTGTTGCCCCTTGCCGACACCGTCGCTGCATCAATAACGTCGACTGCCGTCAAGACATTGTTTTTAGAAACTCCACAGAACGTACTCATGCAAATAGTCGCTCTTAAAAATGCAAATTCGAATGAAAATGCCCGACGACAACGACGATTATTACCTCTCTTGGTGCCTCCGCCGTATCTCGGTGTTACGGCAGAAGGGCAGTAAAAGATGGGGCCGGGGGTCATGTGGGGAGCCACTGCGAACTGCTGGAGGCCCGGGTTCGAGTACACGATGGGGGGAGAAGCGACGGTCGACGGCACCAACTGCTGGGTCTGCGCTCCGACCTGGGAGCCAGTCATTTGCGCAGCCTTGTGGGGCTGGAGATGTCCCTGAGCCGAGTGCTGCTGAGCGACGTTTGCCGCCGGCACGGCCTGCAAGGGCTGCAGTACCTGCCCCATGCCCGTGTCCAAGGACACCGTCGAAGAGTTGCGAGGCCTGAACTCGTTGGCGTTCGGATTCAACGTGTAGGTCACCTCCTTCCTAAAAGTTCAAAGCACGGACCGATCAAAATCGGACGCTACCGGGCGGGTTAAACGAGATAAACGAAAAAGATCCGATCGCTCGACCGAACGATGTCGACTCACTTCTTCTCGGAACCCTCGGCATTGCCGGCGTCGGTCGACGAGGATCCGTTGGAAGCGGCGAGGCTTTTGGAAGAGGTGGGCGTGGCGGCAGCCGAAGGAATAGACGTGGCCACGCACTCCGAGGCAGGCAGCTGCTGGCTCGTGGAGACCGAAGAGACGGGCTGGATGTGGATGCTGTCGATGGCGGAAATGGACGCCTGAACTGCCGACTGTTGACTCGCTGGAAGTTGAGACACGTCCGTCAGCTGCGGACAGAAAAGAAAAGACGACACTGATCTCGTGTGCGACAACATCAAATGATAAATAAATAAATAAATAAATAAACAAATAAATAAATAAACAAAGCCTCGTTAACTAAACCTTGCTAAACTCCCAAACCAGTAAATTATTTATCAGTATATAAATATCTGCCAAGCATTTGATAGGAAACAATACATTGGAACTGTTGTTTGAACTGAAACTGACATTGAAGTTGTTTTGGAACTCTTTCAAATCCTTGATGGTAGCATCCTTATGGTGGGCAGTCTGTTGAAAGTGGTGGTGGTGGCCACCGGCAACGTCGCTCTGCTGCTGATGAGCGACGATGCCTCCGCCATAACCGCCCGATCCGGTTCCGGCCAGGTGGTGAACCTTGGAGGAGGTCGCGTCTTTCCACTCCGTCGACTGAGCCTGGCCCTGCTCCGGATGGCCGCCGTGGTGCTTGAAGCCGTTAACGCCCGTCGCCGGGGCGTTCAGCGACCCGGAGGCGGAGCCGGGGGCAGAAGAGGTGAAAGTGGCCTGACCGGACGCATGAGACGAACTCGCAGAGTGGTGGTGACCCTGATGGCTGTGATTCTGAACGGAGCCCGTCACGTGTTTCTTGGCAACTGCTTCGCTGTAATTACCTGGAGAAAGGCAAAGTTCGAATAGAATCTATGAGGATTTCTTGGCAAGAAAGCGAGTAAACGTTTGCTAACCGTGCTGAGCGCTCGCATTGTCCGGTGCGGCCTGAGCCAATTGTACGGTCTTCTGCGTCTGTTGTCTGCCCGTCGGAGAGGATTCCCTGACGGAAGAAGTGTTCATCGCGCCGCCGGAAGTGTACGTTTTGACCCTCGGAGCGCAGTGCCTATCGCCGTACTGTCCTCCGTCCTGCCTCTGTCGCTGTTGATTTTTCGCTGACTGGGACTCGCGAACCACGGCGCTGTGCAGGGTCTCCTCGTCCTTGGTGTTCTCGAGTTCCATGCGCTGCTTGTAGTTGGTAGACGACTCGATCTCCTTGGCGACCATGGCCGCATTTTCCTCGTACATCTTGAATTCTTCCGTGTTGTGAGCCGGCAAGGGGGTCCTTTGGGGGGAGGAGGAGAAGGAATTTAAATTGGAAAATCTGATGATTCAAAAAATGTCGAACTCGTAATAAAAGTAAACCAACGTGTATTGTCCCATGTTTGGATCGTAAGTGCTCTCGATCTGGAACTTGTCCCTGTTGGTGCGAAACATGTCCATGGCGTCCCAGCCGTTGGACTTTCCGCTCTCTAAAATGTCGCCGTCATCCAAAGAGTCGTCTACGTTGGCGTCGCACACCCAAGGCTGCAACTCCTTTTCGGCAGCCTGGCCGTTGGCCTTCCTGCTGATTGCGGCATCTGTGAAGCCATCTGATAGGATAGGAAAAAAGAAGATTGTTATCGTCGCTATGGTCTCGAGTCCTTAGGATCGATAATAGCAATAGTTTATAATATTAATTAGTATTACTTAACTATTTACATAACGAGATTAACGACTTTGAGCTCCTCAAATCAGTCTCTACTCACCGGCGATGGCAAAGAAAGGATCCACGTTGATGTAAACAACAGCTGCTATGTCGTCCAGTTTGAAGACCATCTGGGGTTTGATCTCATCCTTGCAGGGTATGTTGGTCGGATTGGCAGGGTCCACCTCGTGCACTCTCTCCAGGACGACCTCGAACTGGATCGAGTTGAGGAGGAAAGAAGTTTAGTGATTGGTGACTTGCATCAATCGATGTGAGTGCGTTTTTTTATGAATGTAAGAATTCATTATAACCAACCAAAACTCATTGTAAATAGCTATTATCACAAGTTTTATTAAAAGTTACATTGTGTTTGCCTATTACTATTATTATTAATATTATTATATTGTTATTATTTCTTGCTTGAAGTAACAATTTCTAAATGTAACAACGATAAGAATTTGAAGATGAAAGGAAAGAATAAAAACGACTCACTTGTGGGGAGAAAGTCTTGAAGACCCCTTCGTACATCTTGCCAGACTTGACTGTTACTTTGGCTATGGCACCCTGACCATACAACATAGTCACGATACGACGGAGATACAAGTTACAGTGCAACAGTGCGTATTAAGTTAATCAGTCGTCCTCAAAAGAGGATCCGCAAAAAATATCTCTACTTACGATGAGTGCCATGGTGGTGTGCATGAATCTCTCGTTGGCATAAACTCCGTTATTCTGAAACGACGGAACATAAATACAATGCTTGTGTAGAAAATAAGTTAATAAATAGTTAATTAATGAATAAATAATGGTTAATGAAATAATCTAAAAGGAATAAGAATTCGTTCTCGTGGTGAGAGAAAAACGATGCACTCATTCGGAACCTTTAAAGTTTTTGCTTAAAAACATCACAACAATGTCCAGATAATCAGATTAACAACGGTCTTAGCGATCACACCTTGCAAAGATGTTGTAAAATTATCGTTGGTAAGCAGACAATTAGCACCTCCTTCCCATACAAAGGATTGACAATGCCAGCCAACCATAGAAAATATTGTACAAGGCTCAAGAAGGAAATAATGTATTCATGTGATTAAATCCATATATAGAATATTATGCTTCCTAAATTGTTAATTACATCAATGCATTGTTTAATTTCTATAGTTTCTTGACTTCAAAAAGACATTTTTAAGTAATTGCAACAAAAAATGACAGAGGTTGGTATGCAATGCAATGACCAGTATTAGAACATCGATTTTGCTGAGAATTAAATCATCCAAACATTTTTAAGAAATAATCTAAAAAAATAAATAAACCAGAATACAAATAATCCACAAACATACCAGCTCTTGACTATTGTTGTTGCTGCTGGACGGCTGTTGCTGTTGTTGCTGCACTTGTTGGTAGTCATGTGGTCTTCTGCCCCTATCAACAAACAATAACTTATAATTTATCAATAACATCCCTCGATCACTGCATTAATCACTCGATAGCACTGCATAATCATAAGTCCCTGTCACGAGGTTGCACGCACCGTCTAAACGTTTTTGTCCTCGGTAGAGCAAAGCATACTCCACGAAACTGAGACAAAGGCACAAATAGTTGTTGTATCTTACAATATTATTACATTATCCACAACAATAGTGATTGTTTGTTGATAATTTTCCACTTGAAAAGAGAAGCAAGGACAGTCCACAACAGTTGGCAAGACACGTCAAATTCTAAACAAACTTTGTAGTTTATAAGAAATGCACCCACTGCAATGCTGCACTGCATCATCTTAAATGAAGTCTGATTCAAAAGTCCATGCAATGCAATCAATTGTAATGTCTTATCAAGGAGCTTATGGTTTCAATTTATCCAGTCAGTCAAATTGAAGCATGATTGATACTGTTTTATCTTAGTAATCTTGTGCCTGCACAGAACCTGCTACGTCTCTCCTCAAATAGTTGCTCCAATAAGAGTAACTAATTAAACAAATGGTGCTGTACAATTCCTAGTATGCAAATAATGACAATAAAAGATGACAACAAAAGGACAGTAATCCCATCAAATCTGTTAGTGACGGCCAACTGTAAACTTTAAAGCATGCATCGTCAAATGTAAACCTAATTGACTCCACATCATTAATGAGACAACTTTAGAAAGTATTTGCAACAATTCGAACAAATGTTATTATTAACTCTTAACATTAATGGTTTCTCAACACATTCTAATACAAACAGCTTATAAATGTCTCTTAATTGACTCGCTTTTGCAAATGTCAGAGCATTCTATACTTACATGCACATTTTATCCCATTAACAAAAATCATGCAATCAGGTATGTCACTTTTCAGCAATTTCATGTTCCTTATACCACTGGCTTACACAAGAGCACATTAGACTTTAAGTTGTTCAGGAACTAACAGTTCTTCAGGAACAAGCATGGCAGTCATAAAAATTCATTGTCACAAATGAAACGTTTCAAATCTTAACAAGGAGCAATTTTAATGGACACCACAAACGACGCATTTCGCACAGCAACCTAATCTATGCTGTTGACAACAGAGCAAAACGAATGCCCCATGTTGGCAATATCGACCACCTGTCAAAATATTGCAATGCCACCAAACCAAAACTGTTCTCGCCTCTCCATTTGAAGGCGAAACGCCATAATGTAACCTTATTTCTCAGACCGGAGCAAGCAAATCGAAGCCGATCGCCATAGCCCAATGATATAAAATCAAGAATAACGAAAGTATAACTAAACTGACTTGTTATTCTGGCTATTGAAGGGTCTGTTTCCACCCCTGCCCCTATTGCGATTATATGATCCGGACATTTTGTTCTTTTGCAACGACCTGTGATTCGTTCAAATAGGAAATTTCCGACAAGAAATTCTTTTGGGACAATTAATTTAAGCAAACTCTCTTAATGCAAACAGCAATTCACCCAAGATACGAATAGAGAACCTAGTGAAAATCCGAGGGCCACTTTTAATAAAACATGGCCGATTATAACCACTCCAACTTCCCGTTTAAGGTGAAATAAAAGTGACTTAATTTTTGGTATTTATATCAAAATTGTCCTTCTACCATTGACTTATTAAAATTTTGATAAATAATTTAATGTAATTATCTCAAATTTGAAAAATTACGTTCTGGCGCTCAAATTGTAAATTAATGCCTAAAGAAGCTTATCAATAAAAGTTGCACTTAAAATCTTCACTTTCTGTAAATATCATGTGCCTTTGGGTTTTATTGATCATAATTTATTTTATTACGAAAAACTAGTTTACTTTTTCATATCATTCGTAAGAGCTTCAAAATATAAGCCCTTCTCGAAGCGAAGAGACTTGTGAATAAGTTTTAAATGTGAACTTCTACATTCAATTTTGTAAATTTAATTATACCCTAACATAAAATTTGTGCATTTTGTAACATTATTTGCTTAATTGGGACGACCTTGAATTTAGCTATTTGAACTTGATATAAACTGCGCTTAATTAAGTTCACTCGCACAGGTTCCGCTATTTCGGTCTTACTTGGGTCTTAAAGTAGGCCAAATCAGTATAAATAGATGTTGATCTAATCACTTAGCAAATAAAAAAACCCATGGCTAAAACAGTTGCTATGATATCACAGATTGCAGTCCATATATTGTCAAATATCCATTCTTTTGACGCACGTATACGAAATGTATGCGATGATAGGAATCCAATCCAGGTTTTCATACCCAAGAAATTTCCGTTAAAAACTCACTAGTTAGTATTTTTATGATGGGAGCCTGACAATCTGTCTCATTTACTCCGCTCACCTTCAAAAAGTCCGCACGGCATCTCCACCCGTGTGTTTACTAGACAACTAAGATAACAGAGACAGGAGAAAAGTAAGCAAGATGGAAAGCTTAAACCCAAAATCAGAAAGGCAGAAGAATGATCGATTTTCGGCTTTCACTCTTTGTCTCGACTCTTTGTTCTTAAGATGTGTTTCTTTCTCGACTATAAATGTTTGCAATTCTGCCTCTCATGTGCTTTCTTTCATAAATTCCATACCCTCTTAAGCTAATCCTTGCCTCGAGAATATTCAAAACAATACGTACGGTTATCCGCCGATTCAATAACAGATGGTCGACTGCTGCTGGAATGTGTGTTCCACCTGTGATTTAAGATGCGATTTTCCACTCAGGGCCGGTCATAAAGTACCTCTGTGAGTCTCATTTGGTACTTTTTGTTACCACTCGTGTTACCCTATCAGTCACAAATGCTTAGATTTGTAGGTCTCCGAACTCATGGATTCGAGAAATGATGAACTCTCAATTAAGTATTTTTGGTCTCACATATTTAATTAACTTAATTATTCAAACTTAATTATTAAATATACTCTTTTTGCACTCTTTTCTCTAAAGCACTTGCTACAATACTTTAGAATTTGAGTAACGTTGCTTTAAAAGCTAACAAGACACACGAGGTTCAAATAGGATATTGCCAGTGAAAGGCATTGGCTTAGGACAATGTGCTACCAACCAGTTATTCCCTCTGTAAACAACACAATAATTTATATTACGATATAATAACATAATTTTTTAATAATAATAATAATTAATATATAATAAATAATAATAATTTTTAATAATAATAATTATTATAAATGCGTACCAGTAACAACTATACTATTAATACATGTATGTGTTCATGATGTATGATACAATAAATTATACAATTGTAATTGTAAAGTTACATCCTTTAACATAATTAATGACAAAATATACGTTTTGTAATAATAATAATAATAATAATAATATAAATAATTATAATTGTAATTATATTTAGGTTGTTCAGACCAGCAAATCGAAACTTATTCTTTCCCGGGACGACATAAAAAAAAATTGAAAACATAGAAAAAATAAGGGGAGTTGTTAACTGTTTTGAAGTGTTTATGGAGCAACAGAAAAAGAGACTTCATTTGTTTCATTAGCTCATTAGCTTAAGAAACAAAAATACAAACATAAAAATACAAACAAACATAAAAACATAAACATAAAAACATAAACAAAAAAGGCAAAGACGTCGATGTAAATTATCGGCCGATAGCCAGACAGTTTCTGTTTTGGACCAATTTGCGTTTTGAAATAAAAAAATATATAATTTGATAATATTAATTTTAAATATCAGGAAAATAACGATAAAACCTCGTCATGGTGTCATGGCGGCGTAATGATATCTTGACGCTTAAATTACGAATGTTATTGACATCATTATATGAATTAATTACGTATTGCGTAATATTATTAGGAAATAAAGTCTGACATTATAATCTATTTGGACACCAAAAGATTGAACCATGATGCCAAATCGAGAAGGGAAGCCTTATTGGCTTTTGTGGATTTCCGGAGCTGGGAAGTAGGGCACGGTTAGGGTAAAGTCAGGTTAGGGCAAGGCCAAGGTCAGGGTAAGGTCGGGACAAGTACAGAGTAGGGTCTGGATAAAGTCAGGGTAGTTCTCTAACTCTGCAAAAGTACCAAAACTTCACGAGTGAGTTGGATTTTGTATGAATCACGTCTCCAACATTATCCGTGGTGGAAAAAGGCGGATGGAAAGGGGTTGCTACCCCGGCCTGGGAAGATTTGGGTGGATTTCGACTTCAACGACCTCTCAGGTAATCGTACACTTCGCCATGTTGCGCGCACCTGGCTGGAAATGAAGGAATTTATAAACAAGCGGGTCTTAGAAAATAAGAAAAATATAATTTGTTATTATTATCATTATTATTGCCGTTGGTGCTGTTACAAATTTTGTTGTTGTTTTTATTATTTCCATTATGATGTTGTTGTTGCTGGTCGAAAGTTATAGCCTTAATAACCAGGGGAATTCGTACTCGGTGTATGAAAGTATTTGAAAAAAAGTGGGCAACCATTTGAGCGATAAAACGTTTCGGCCGTAAAAAAAAACATTTTCTTCGAAACACTCATCGTCATCGTCATCATCATCATCGTCATCGTCGTCGTCGTCGTCATCATCATCACCATCATCGTCATCGTCGTCGTCATCAGAAGCAGTCGCCATCGTAGTTTTGGCATTTACGAGGAATTTTGTACCTTAGCAAAGTGATGACGACGACAACGTTGATGATGATGATGGTGATGACGATGACAACAACGATGACGACGATGATGATAACATTGCGAAAGATTTAAAGAAATATGTCTACCAATGGCTGTTTGAAAATCGTCAGAGTCGATCTTTGAACTTTGAACTTTTAATTTTTGCTGTTGGTTTAATTCGATTAGAAACATATTTAAGATGCTGAAATGCATTGAACGAAGGATGGATTAGTCACATTATTAATATTTTTAAAAATAATAAATAAATAAATAAATAAATAAATAAATATATAAATAAATAATTAATTAATTAAATAAATAATAGATAAACTACTGAAATTAATATTTAATTCAATTTAATAATATCCAACAATTTATATTTTTCTTTTCAATAAATAACTCTAAAAACACTCTGAATATTATCATTATCATTATCATCACCGTCATCGCCATCATCATCATCATCATCATCAACATCATCAGCATCATCAGCATCATCATCATCCTCAACATCGTCGGCATCATCATCATCATCATCGTAATAGAACAAAAAGATCAAACGCCTGCGCGAT
>CM067533.1:8102155-8104655 GCA_034509925.1 Hirudinaria manillensis
TGACGACGACGACGACGACGACGACGACGACGACGACGACGATGACGATGACGATGATGATGATGGTAACTGAAAATACATTCACGGAGTGGTGAGTTGAAAATATGCGCTCCCCGATTCAAGTCTTTGTTGAAGTTCAAAAGAATTCCGTGGCAATAAATTTTAAGAAAAGGTAACTAAAATTCCAGAAGCGAGATGGCAGGCGCACAAAGCCATCATCACGCAGAAAGACGACGACGGCGGCGGCGGCGACAGCGACTGCCGCAGCGTCGTCGACGACAGCTGCGACAGCTACTAACATCGACAATACCTCCATTGCCTCATCGATGACTATTGCGCAATCGAACGCCACGGAGACAAGCGAATCGTCTTTCCAACAACAACAGCAGCAACAACAACAACAAACGGCTTCCCTTCCGCCTGAAAAAGAGGAAGCCGACGTCAAGGATCCTCTCTTCCATCTCCATGGCAACAACCACGCCAACCACAGCGACTACACCGGCAGCTCGAAACGACGCAAGCAGCCGCGCAAGAACGTTACCTCGGCCAGAAGCGACGTCGACTTCTTCTCCGGCAGAGACGGCATCGCCGGTCGTTACCACAGCGACGACGATGGCGACGACGACGTCGACGATCGAGCGTTCGCCAATCAACTGCCGAGGCTGAAGAGGGAGCCGAGAGACGAAGCGGAGGGCGGAGTCGCAGACGACAACGACCAATCGCAGTGGGGGGATTTCCAAAATGGCGACCGGTCTTACGAGAACGGCGGGGCGTTGACCTCGGGATCTCCGAAGATTCAGTCGAGGAGGATGGGTCTGTTGGCCCATCACGGTATGGTCCCCCCTTCGAAATCCGGCGGTAAACAGGCGGATGCAGTGAACCAGAATGGAATAATGGAGGAACAGACCAATGGAGGTGTGAATAGATTCAGTTTTACTCTTAAAGGTCGAGCGTTTAAAATATATTTGTTAAATAATTCATTATTATTTGATAATATTAAGAATAATAATAATTAAAAAAAAAAAACAATAGCACTGTAAATATAACATGTAAGAATAGACAAACCATCGGTAACATTTTGAACGATAATAAAACATAAATAAATATAAAAATTAAAGATAATAATAACTAAATAATTAAAGATGG
This sequence comes from Hirudinaria manillensis, assembly GCA_034509925.1. Lineage (NCBI taxonomy): Eukaryota > Metazoa > Annelida > Clitellata > Hirudinida > Hirudinidae > Hirudinaria > Hirudinaria manillensis. Next base: position 8,103,302 of record CM067533.1, read on the forward strand.
TGGTCAGGCGTCAAGTGAGTCAACGAGAAGCGACGACGTCGATGACGATGCAACAGAAGATGAGAACAAGGCCCTCTACGGCCTACTCAGGAATCCCGCCTTCAATCCCTGGGCTTTTCCGGAAAATTTGGGTCGACTTTCGCTTTCAGTTTCTTTCTTTTTTTTTTTTGAAAAATTGTTGTTATACTCGGTCTCTGGATTTCAAAGAGATTACCAAAAGTATTGTCCTTTTAATTTTAATAATAATAATAATAATAATAATAATAATAATAACACCAACAATGTCATCAATAATGTTAATAAAGCCAATATGGGTAAATAATATCGTTATTATTTATACAAACGTGTTACAAAAAAGAAATATTTATATTTTATACATCGTCATATTAAATGCATATCACTATACATAATGTCGATCAATAGCAATGCAATCCATCATCCATGCAACAGCATCCAACGTGAAGATGGACCCAGCAAGGAACAACAACAACAACAACAACATTGGCTTGGAACCAATTGGTTCTCCAGGCCCGTCAAGTCTCAGTCTCATGGACAGAAGGTTCATGCCCTCACCCCCTCTGTCACCCAGCCCCCAGCATCATCATCATCACCATCACCATGGCAACAACAACAGCAACAATAACAGCAACCAACAGCAGTGGACCTACGAAGAACAGTTCAAACAGGTTTGTTTCGTTTGGAATAATTTTTATTAAATTTAGAAATAAATGATGCATCATAAATATTATTATGTAATATAATATTATATATTATTATTATTATTATTATTATAAATAAAATATAATAAAAACATTAATAATAAGATATAACATGTGATTTATTTTGAACGTATTTTTTCGTATTTTAAGTAACAAAAAATGTGATTCCAATTATTGTTAATATTTCTCAGTCTGTGTTATTCCTTTAATGTTAGATTGTGTGGTGATGATGATGATGATGATGACGACGATGATGATGATGACGACGATGATGATGATGATGTTTACATTGAACTATCTACGAGCAGTTGTACGAACTCTCCGACGACCCCAAGAGGAAAGAATTCCTGGATGACCTCTTCTCCTTCATGCAGAAACGAGGTCAGGTCACTCTTGGTTTTTTGGGTCAACATGCCATTGGCTGTTAAAACAATGCCGACGAAATGCATATTTACAATCTAATTACAACGCTATAGATATTCAAATATATTACCATAAATTAATATTCTGAATAAATTAACATAATCCTTATATTAACATGTTCACTCTCACAATTCACCAGCAATCGTAAACAACGTCAACATTTCACAGTTACACGTCTTGATAAGCTCGTCTTGACCCGGGGCTTGTTTACA
>CM067533.1:8112155-8177155 GCA_034509925.1 Hirudinaria manillensis
CACACTTCGAGACTATTTTCTGTAACTATTTTGTAATAAATTTTAAATATTTAATTTTTAATTCAATTTAATCCCAAATGTTATATTATAAATTAATATTATAATTGATTTCGATTTTAATTCACCCCACGTCGGGATTCGAACGCGGAACCCTCGGGTCGAATCGAAAAAGCTTTCCTCCCACTGCAGACGACTGTAAAACACCATCTCGGCCCTACGGTCAACAAGGCCGCCCTACACCTCTAATACGATTGGATGACCTAATTATGGCTACTGCGCGTTCTAATTATCATAATATATGATAATGCACCGGCATAATTATCAACAGGACCAGACTCTATTATAAGGGAGATGAAAGTGATTTAATTAGTCCTGGGACGTCATCGTTCTCCTCTTCAAAGGGGAGATTGTGGGGTTCCTACTCACTTGGGGAGTCATCTTAAATCTAAAACAATCGCATCAAAAGCCCATCTTTCTCAGAGCAGACGTTTTTTCTTCAATCCATTAACCCTCTCTCTTTTCTTTCTGTCTCTTTCTCTCTATCTCTCTCTCTCTCTCCCCGAGCTCCCCAGCGGACCTCGAACCGAGGGCGCCGACTTCAAAACCCAGCTCAGACGTCAATCACGTTGTTGAAGTTATTTTAGGTTGTTTTACGAGTTGCCAAAATGAATTAACTGTAAAACAAACTCTTGTCGATATTAGCTTGTCGAGACGATGAAGACGACGATGATGATGGTAATAGTAGTGGTGGTGGTGATGATGATCACGTAGATGACGACGATGATGATGATGATGATGATGACTATGATGATAAAAGAAATATAAAGGAGATGAGCCGTTGAAATGAGTTAGGTGTGTGGGGGGTGAATTGACCGCAGTTTTGATGGAAATCGTTATTTACGAGGTTCACGTGGAAACTGAAAGTCAAACAAAAACATCAAGGTAATGATCATAAATTATCATCATCATCATCATCATCATCACCAACATCGTCATCATCATCGTTATCACCATCGTCATCGTCGTCATTATCATCATAATCGGCACCACCACACAAGAGATCCCACGGTTGTTAATGAATGAATGTATGTATGGCTATTTATATCAGCCAATACTTAAACGTGATTTTCGACAACAAACATCCCTGGAATCAAGCCATCCCCCTCCCGTTGCCAATGGTTACGAACCATGCTGATCGGACAGACAGATCGACATTGTCGCTGTCAAGTAATAGCGGCAGTGGTGATGATGATGATGGTGGTGGTGGTGATGATAATCTTCCCAGGTAATCTTCTCTCAGGTATTGGCTGTTGCTATTTTTTTCGACTTTCATCGAGAGGCAAAATAAAAAGATCATCACGTTCAGATGTTCTCCCTCTCCGTGGAAAATACCAAAATGGCGTCAATGTTCGCCGTCTCGATCATCGTGAGAACAATCATAACAATGTCATCGTAATGACTGCCGTCGCAAGAGGGCGCATCTGACATCGTCATCAAGTCATCGTCATCATCATCTAACATCGTCATCATCATCTGACATCGTCATCAAGTCATCGTCATCATCATCTGACATCGTCATCAAGTCATCGTCATCATCATCTGACATCGTCATCAAGTCATCGTCATCGTCATCAAGTCATCGTCATCATCATCAATATCGTCATCGTCGTCATCACCTCCTCGCAATTCGCAGAAGTGGAGCTAAAAGATGCGCTTGAAGAGCCTAAATTGACGTCGGATGTTTTGTTGGTGTGAGGCAAATGCGATGATGGTGATGATGACGACGACGACGATGGGGATGGTGATGATGACGACGACGAGGATGATGGTGATGATGATGATGCTGTAGAAGTTGCTCCATTTTTTTTCTAAACAGTTGTTTATGACTGGAACGGAATGAAATATTTCCAGAGAGAGGTAGAATGATTGAAATGATTGATGCGGTGGATGGATGGGTGGGTGGATGGATGGATGGATGGATGGATGGATGGATGGATGGATGGATGGATGGATGGATGGATGGATGGATGGATGGATGGATGGGTGGATGGATGGACGGATGGGTGGATGGATTTATATATGGAGAATGATAATCATGTTGTGGTGATGAGGTCTCATTAGTTAAGAGTCGGGCTGGTAATAATTGACACATTAATTAAGAATGAATTACAATAATAATAACAATTATTATTATTATTTTAATTATTTTCAGCATGACCACTCCATGCATTTTCTCACGTTCCACTGCAGCGCCATTGTTTTCATTCGCAGACAAAGAAACCTCTCCAAACACATCGCCCTATCAGCACCGACCTCCGGGTCACAGGCCTATGAACCTTCACCCCCAAGGTCATCCCCATCAGCTCCACCAATCACAGATGTTCTACAATCACCACCCCGCTCATCCGCTCAGGTCTTTCAACGATGGAGACTCGATGGCAACCAGAGCAATGGCGGAAATGACGAAACGAATGGAAGACGCCTCGCGATTGGCCGCAGCCGCAGCCAATCAGAGATTTGTTGATCATCTACACGCTCCTATTTCTCAGTACTGCCTGACATACAAGCAAGGAAAGCGCGAAAATGTAAAAGAAAAAAAAATAAATAAATTGTATTTTGATTTTATAAACCTAAACCACTCGTCTCGAGAATTGTCTCGAGAAATGCTAAGAATTCCAAGAAGTCGAATTTCTTTTCGAACAATTACCAACATACCGTCAAGAAAATAACAATTATTATTTTGATTATTAGGATATAATATTACAATTATTATGATTATTTTAAAATTATAAATAAATAAATAATAAATACCACTAATTTATTACAATTTATGATCGAAATGCAGACGGAAAACTTCAGTCCTTCTCCCCCGAAACAAATGCTATTGGACAGCAACCGTTATCAGGTTCAAACCGACCAATCACGATCGAGTCCCCATTACAATGGAGTCAACATCAAGTTGGCCAATAGCGGTGAGACATTCGTGGGAATTATAAAATAAAACATTTTAATATTAAGAATTTATTTATTAAAATATTAAATTATTAAAAACAAATTGAAATAAATACTTAAATTCCAGTCTTATTCGGTACTAAATTATGATATGCATTTAGGTAGGAAATGTTACTTGATTTATTAAACATATTTTTGTTTGTAATAATTACATTTTTGATATTTGTAATAATAACATTTTTGATATTTGTAATAATAATAATAATAATAATAATAATATTTTTAACAAAACCTAAAACACACCAAAAACTTTCTGATATTGTTGCTCTTGTAGGAGACGGCGTGACGACAAAGGACGACTCTTTGATGGCTTCCATGGAAATCAACGGGGTTTTGTACAAGGGCGTCTTGTACCCACAAAAGAAACAACAACAAAAGCATCATCAACAACAACAACAACAGCATCATCATCATCAACAACAGCAACAACAACAACAAAACGGAGAGGGCACCACCCCCAACAACAACAACTCAAACAACGACCAAAACCAAACGCTCGACAGAAGACCAAATTCTCCCGTAATCGACGTCAACGAAGCGGAATGAACGGCCCTAACGATCGTGACGTCATAACGACCTCGTCGCTGATTGGATGAAACGAGATCACGTCATAGGTCGCCGAATCACACGTCATCATCAAGGCCGTTCGAAGGTCGGCAGAATCACGTGACATTGTGGAGTGACCTGCTTTGTTGTGGACTGAATATTTTTTGTTGTTGTGATTATTGACTTTATAATCTCTATTTCTCTATCTCTGATTCTATGCGAATTATTTTATACTTGCCGTGTTGGCTATGCATTTTGCACGTTGTCAGGCCGTGTTCGTTCGTTCGTTCGTTCATTGTTTGTTCACTCGTTCGTTCGCAGGATGTCCTGTCCATAGCGTCAAAGTTGAATGTTTCTTGAATCTATTTCACGATGATTTGCATAATTTTGAAATAATTAGAAAATTGGAAATATTAACAATATTATCAAGAGTCTTTTAACTTTATAAATGGGAATGAGTGGAAAAAAGTTTGTGTTTGTGAATGCAATCCCTATCCATCCATCCATCGATCCATCCATCAATCGATCCATCCATCCATCCATCGATCCATCCATCGATCCATCCATTCATCCATTCATCCATCCATCCATCTCCCACAAATAGTTAGAAAACACTTTCATTACCACTCGAAATGTAAGCATCATCATTCTCTCATTGCTTTGCACCATTTTCCAATTCAACTGCACCATCATCCTCAACATCGTCGTCGTCATCACCACCATCAGCATCGTCGTCATCTTCCACCACCACCTCATCTCTATCGACGCCATAGTTATCGTCTTCATCTTCTCCACGATCAACCTTTCTCAGTTTCACTGACAATACCAATTCCATTGCTCTCACCAACACCACCCTAATCACAACCCCGCATTATAACATTGCCATCATCGGCACCGATACCGGCCATCATCGGCACCGATACCGGCGACCCACCGGCCACCATCAGAGCCATCACCGGCATCCTCATCTCGTACGCACTTCATCACAATCTCGCATTGGAATACCTTTCACCTCGGAGCCATTCCGTGTGTTCCTGCTTTTCCACGTTCGCATTTCCATCGCCATCCAGCATCCAGAACGCATCTGGTATCAAAAGTCGAAATACTCTGGTGTACAGGTGATGATGATGATGATGGTGATGATGATGATGATGATGGTGGTGGTACCTGTATATCATCTCATCTGGAGTATCGTTTTACCTCGGATAATGTCGTCGAAATTACAAAAATTTAGGTCAATATGTAGAAAACGACAACAATGAAAAGATTATTAATTATTATTATTATTGTTATTATTATTATTATTATTATTATTATTATTATTATTATTATTATTATTATTATTATTATTAATATTAATGTTATAGTCTATTTATTCAGAAAAACGAGATGAAGTAGTAGAATTAAGAACGTAATAAAAGAATAAAGTCAAAATAAATTTGTGTAAATAAGTAATAATAATAATAATAATAATAAATAATAATAATAATAATAATAACAATAAGGAATTGATAAATGATACAATATCACAACACTTCATGATGTATATAGGCAGGTGTGGCACTCTTTTGTTTGCGTTTATTCTTATAAAACATGATGATTATGACTACGATGATGATGATGATGATGACGATGGTAATGATGATGATCTCAGTATTAAAGAGTACTCTTGTACTTGAATTTTTTGAAACTATTATTAACATTTATAAATTATATAAATAATATATATTATATATATATACAAATTTAGAAGCACGATGGCCTTCGTAAGTCATCATCATCATCATCATCATCATCATCATCATCGTCAGCATCATCGTTATCGTCATCATCATCGTCAGCATCATCGTTATCGTCATCATCATCATCATCATCATCATCATCAACACCATCGGTGCAAACCTGGCACCAATTATCAACCTCCGATTGATAACCTGGCCTGCATCCCTCGAAAGATCTCCTTTCATCCGCGCAACTGGAACCTCACTGAAGTCTCCTCAATTTATTTGGTCGTCTCTAGGGCTGAGTCACTCACCCAGAGTTGACTCACTCACTGATTTACTCGCCCATTCACTCACTCACTCACTCACCCAGCCAGCCAGCCATCAAAAATCATCCATCATTCGACTTGGCTTCGTAGTTATTGTGAGTAACTTCTATTTCAATATTAATACTAAGTATTAACATTAAATAATTAGGTATTATTAATATCAATGTCGATTTAATGGAATATTACTAAGATTATATTAAATATTTTTTATTAATTAATAGTCTTTGGTACTCTTTTAGCTCATCAAATTATCATCCTTTTATCTGAACATTTACAAACCCGTCTTTAAAACCGACGAACCTTACAGAGTATTTAATATTAATATTACTTAAACAATATCTCCCACACCACCGATGAGAATTGGGTGGGTAAAATGGGGATATTTCTGCAGAGTATAACCTCTGAATCCAAGAAACAAAGGTTACCAACTGGAATGCCGAAGCATGCCGGAAGTACACCAGTTGTACTTAATACTTTCGAAAACGCAAACTAACAAAGAACTTAAACTTCCCAACACAGAATTTATAAACCGGTCGCCTCTACTTTCTTTGGTTTTGGTACAAACTCATGCAACCTACAATACCTCTTAAGTTACTTGTATTATACAAGTTGTATAATACCCTGCATTATCGCTCATAACAAGCACGTGCAACCCAAAGACATCTTCCGTCCAGTGATATGAAATTTAACACAACGTTACACAGAAATCCTAGCCGGATATTTCGAAGAGACCAATTCTCCCAAATAGACGATAGATGGCAGAGCTGCTATTGCGAGTTATTAACTTTTAATTTCTTTTAACAGAAATTACGACATACTTTCTACCAAATAATTTTATTTATTTGATTTTATAAATTATTTTAAATTTTAATTTCTTTTTAAGCAAAATTAAGAAATATCTACGTTTGCGTGGCTAGCGGCTTGAAATTCATTTGTATACATCACAATCGGCATAGACACTTTGAGTTTACCACCTCCTCGTCGCTATCGTTATCAACACCTCCACCGCTATCATCATCGTCGTCATCATCATCATCAAAAGTTGAAATGCATAAACATTGCAAAGGAAATAGTAATAACAGCAAGAACAACAATAGTATAGGAACAATAACAATAAATAATAATAATAACAATAATAATAAATAATAATAACAATAATAAGACCCACGAACAAAAAAGCAGTTAAGAATAATTAAGGCACCCATGACAATGAGCTAATTATGAAAATTTAAATTATTATTATTATCATTATAATATTATTAGCTCCGAGATGGCAGTAACGTCGTCGGGACAAATGTGATAACCGATGATGTCAAGGGTATCTTTAGTGATTATGATAACGATACTTTGTGGCGATGATGATAACGATACTTTGTGGTGATGGCGATGATGATAGTGATCGCCAGTGACGTCAAAGCGAAAGCGTACAAGCAACGGGACCTATTTAAGGTGGTACTGTCAGAAAAACCAGAAAAGTGGAGTAGTACAAAAGTCGTCAGTACAACCATCATCATCATCATCACAGTAATCGTCGTACAAAAGCAACGAGAGTCCACTCTGGACCCGCTGAAAGGCATCATTTGAATATGCAACGACGAACGGCCATAAATTAATTATTCATGAGGAGAGGAAACCAGAAGTCAATTAATTATTCATAGACGGAACCAGAAGTCAATTAATTATTCATAGACGGAACCAGAAGTATGTGCATTTTCAAGCTTTGTTCCAAGTTAACCACGACGACAATTTATGGTTGTAATAATAACAATAATAATAATAATGTATTACTATTACCACTAATAATGATAATAATAATAATAATAATAATAATAATAATAATAATAATAATAAGGATACATTACCACTACCACTAATAATAATAATAATAATAAGCTGACGTAATAAGACATCGGTGGCAGTTGCAAACCTCGTTTGATAAAGACATAAAAAGATATATTAATTAATTAATTATGAATTGTAAATCCTTGAAGCTCCAATGGTTACAGTTTATAATTTTCAGAAATCTCAATTTCAAAACCAATCCTTGTATCAACACCTCCACCATAATCATCATCACCACCACCACCATCGTCGTCTTCTTCTTCTTCACCGCCAATACCGACATCATTACCATCACTTTGTGTTTCAACCTATTCCTCCTCACCATCACTTATAATAATAATAATAATAATTTTTTCCCCTCCAGCAAAATAAACCAAACACAGAAACTAAAGAATATTTCGGCACAAAACAAGAACTTAAGGCGTTTAATACGAAAAAAATATCATTAATAATAAAAATAAATAAATAAAAATAATAAATATAATATTAAAAACAAAATCGCAGATGCTTAGACGATGGTGACGTCATCGTTGGCGAACTGGATCCTAACGTCACCAGAGAGAGGAGACTTGGCTGGTGACTGGTAACTTCTCGATGGAGACTTGTGACTGTGATTGAATTACAAGCTTAAGTTAATAATAATAATAACAGTGTTAATTATAAATAGTTGGCCAACCAATCTCTGACTCACACTTAGGTTAACAACAACAAATAATAAATAATAATAATAAATAATATTATTATTAAAGGATTGTCACTGACTCCATGGCCTTGTGGTGGAGTCCAATGCCGCCGATGCTGGTCGACCGCTTCTTCTGGAAGTGCGTCTTTTGTAGCTTGTTGTAGTTAATCATGAGCACCTCGTCGTCTTCAGAATCCCCGGGCACTTCGCCGGTCTTCTTGCCGTGCAGGGTCGACTTGGCCCGGTTCTGGCCGTGGTTTTGCTTCCTCATCCTCAGGACGCAGCCGCCCGTGTGGCCGCTGCCGTTGGTGCTGCCCTGGTGGCCTTCGCTGGGCGACGTCTCGAGACTCGGGTTCTCGGAAGGAGACTTCGGAGCTGTGGCGGTGGCGTCTTGGTGGGTCTTGCAGCTGTTATTCTTCTCGAAGAGACCCGTGATGGCCGTCCTGAACTGCGAGATGTTGCCGCTGATCGTGTGGTAGAGCTGGTCGCCGCAGACGACCTCCGTCGAACGCTGGAACGACTTCTGGCGGATCTCGGCCCTCTCTCGGTTTTCCAGCGATATCTCGTGAAGTAGGTGCTGGGAATATAGTATGGGTTCGTGAGGCAAGGGCTCATAGATTTAAATAATAATAATAATTATAATAACTAGTACTGCCCACCTTCTAGCTTATGGCGCCAAGTAAATGAACTTAGTTTGAACAGACTTAATCAACACGCAGCTTAAATAATTACTTTGGGATTTTAAAAATAAGGATACACTGTTATTATTATTATTACTATTATTATCAAACAAAACTAATTATAAACCTGATTTAAAACATAGCTCCAACTGCTGAGCAAAGGCAAAGAATACATCCTCAAATATCGGGAAATTCCAACAGCTTAGCGAAACCAATTCCATGGAAACCACTGGCAACACAATCCAACCACAAACGAGGTAAGGAAACTCACAGGTTTCGTTGGCAGTTGTTCCATAATTTCGTTGTAGTTTGGATCGTTTCGTATGTCCTGTGAATGATGATAATGATAATAATAATAATAATAATAATAATAATAATAATAATAATAATAATAATAATAATAATAATAATAATAATAACAACAACAATAACAATAATTAACTTCACAGGCAAAAATGATCTCTAGCTACTTCAGGCTTTACAGATATAAATATGAAGTCATTGACTAGAAATCATAATAGAAATAATAATAATAACAATAATAATAATAACAATAATAAAACAATAATAATAATAACAATAATAATAATAACAACAACAATAATAATAATAACAATAATAATAATAACAATAATAATAATAATAACAATAAAATTGTTATTAATGAATATTAATTACTTACGTTGATGACGTTGTCAAGGTTCATGGCTGGATCTTTTTCCTGTGTTCCATAAAAAGTTGAAATCATAAAAACATGAATTATTAATGGATGTATGTACAAATATAGAGTTTATCATCATTATCATCACCGATACCATCGTCCTCCTCATCATCATCTTCACAATCATCATCATCATCACCTGTATGGCAGCAATGAACTCCCTGGCCATCCTACCCATGTCGAGACTCTTTGAACCTTTGATGGTCTCGTATGTGTGTCTCATGTGCTGCAACAAACCAATGCAGAATTATGGGTAATAATAATAATAATAGCAATAATATTAATAGTAATAATAATAATAAAGAAGTTAACAATAGATTAAATATTATTACACATTACTATGTATTCATAATATATTGGACACATTGTTGTCCATACATACTGCAACATCTTTCTTCCAGAAGCTGACAGTTCCCTTTGTGGCACCAGGCAGTGGAGACAGCTCTTTGATCTGAAGGGGACAAGGTTTGGAATCAATCCACCAATAACTGATATATCAATCAATCAATCAACCACTCAATCAATCGGCCAATCAATCAATCAACCACTCAATCAATCAGTCAATCAATCAATCAACCAACCACTCAATCAATCGGTCAATCAATCAATCAATCAACCACTCAATCAATCTTTACTTCACCAACAGCAAACCAGGAACAAACCTTCATGACGATGGTGCCCATAAGAAATATACAGATGATGTTCAGTATGGCCAAAAGGAGGCTGACGGAGCCAAGGACTGCTGCCTCTGTGGACATGTTACACGAGTAGATGAAGTGGTAGTCGTTGCCTATGAGTGGGGCGCAGTTGGGGAACACGTTTGCCACGTCAGTCTCCTGTGAATGAAAGATGGGAGAAAGGGAGGAATGAAGATATTATAACCCTGTCGTATATATAATCTTATAAGATATCATATCATATAAAATGGTATAACAGGATTGGCATCAATTTATATATCATAACATATATAAAGGTATTGGCACCAACTTTAGGGACATGAAAATCACAAATTATAAGACTATTGTTGTTGTCGATGGTGATGATGATATTGTTGTTGTTACTTTTAATAGTTTCTCTTAAATCCACACAACAAAACATAAGGAGAACAACAACTGCTTCACACTTCAAAGCAGTTTGATCGGTCGAAATTTATTTTTTTAAATATTTTTTAAATATTTATATTTTAAAATATTAAAAAATATTTCTATCAATGTGAACAATATTTATAAAATTAAGAATTAAATAAAAACAAATACTGACGTTAGTCCTGGGTGGGCTGTTGATGGCGGTCACAAGAGACAAACCCCAAAGCATGCCCTGAAAACGGGTCGAAAATTAGGTCAAGCTCATCGATTGGTTATCACTTCATTCTTTCACTCACACCTTCAGCCATTCATTCATTCATTCATTCATTCGTACATTCACTCTGTCAGCGAACCCGAAATATTTATAAAATTATAATAACAATAAAAATAAATAATTCAACTCACCGCATTGACCAGTGGTGGAAGGAGTGATGCAGATATGGCCACACCGACCAGGGACCCAGTGTTACCCCCTAGGATGGCCAGGGCTACTCCAGCCCCCGACGGAAGAGCAATCAGAATGCCAACCCAAAGGCTCCTCAGCATGCCCCTGATGACGATAGCTTAAGTTTATCATTTACAGTCTACAGGTAATCAATAAATTGATTTGACCAGAGAATCAATAAACCAATCCTGATTGGTTAAATGAGGTCAGTGCTGTGGCAAACTACTGCGCTAACCATCATCATCACCACCGCCACCACCATCATCATCGTCTTCATCGCCATAATCATTTTGGCTGTCGTAAGTGGCTTGAATATGTAAATATGTTAATGAGCTCACCTGGCCTGCATCTCCGACGTCGGCCAAATGCCGTTGTTCCACCTGGCTCCGGCATTGTCGAACAAGCCAGTAATAAGGCCAAAGAGAAATCCTGGTCATGAATATTTATTAGGAGTCGTTAATAATTCATGAACGGCACGAAAAGTATTTCTCAACGAGTCGTCCGAACAAACACTCGAAGCGGTCACTCGAATAAATTATTATAATGAGAGGCCGCAGACGATTGGTCGCTTACCGTAGCCCATGCAGATGGACAGACCAATCAGCTCGGTCCGGATGCCGAGTTTGCAGAGTTCTTTGTTCTTTACGACGATTCCGAAAGTGAAACCGATGATCGGGCCCTGTGGAAATCCAGAGGAAGCGAAGAATGATTTCAAAGCCGACTCGAAATTAATAATAATAATAATAATAATAATAATAACCAGTTTTAATCTATTCACGTTCACGTAATTAGCATAAATTTATCGTTAATAAATTATATTAGAAATAAATTAAATATTCAAACCATCAACGGAGAGATGAGCATGCTGGCTACCAGCACGACGGAGCTGTTTTCAGCCAATCCGAGTCCGGCTATCATACTACGGACGGAAGAGAGGTTCATGAATAATTAATAATAATAATAATTAATTAATAATAATTCATCGATCAATCGATTGCTTGACATCATCGATGTAATGCATTACCACCATCGTCACAATCATCACTTTTTTGTTTTTAATTCATCAATTTGATGGCTCCTTTCGACCAATCAGACGAGGGGGAGTCAAACGCACCTGGCCAATAAGATCAGGAGTAGATAATCGAAGGTGAGAGAAGCACCTGAACTGATGGCTCCGACAACCTGGAAATAATCACTTTCATTAACGTCATCATCATCATCACCTTATCGTATTAACACGTTGGGGCAATTGAGACGATAGTCAAAGATAACATCACCGTGTTATCATCGTTATCTCATTGACTCGCTTCTAAATCATCATCATCATCATCATCACCACCAGCACCATCATCATCATCATCATCATCAAAAGTCTCCAAGACAGCAGACATCCCAAAAGAACTGGCAGAACAAATTCATGAATGAATGAATGAATGAATGAATGAATGAATGAATGAATGAATGAATGAATGAATGAATGAATGAATGAATGAAAGAACGAGTGAACGACAGACGACGTGAATGAAAGAATGAAGTGCTAATGAATCAATTAGCGAAACCGAGGGAAGGACGGACAAACGGACGGACGAATGAATGACTGGCAGCATGAATGGTGGTCGGAGAGGCTCAGGTGAGGCAATGTTTATACGCCATACGTTGGAGTTCGCAGCGTTCCGGCGTCACCATGGAAACCACAGGTGTTGCTGGTCCTTAATGATTGCACGAGGGAAGCAGGTAACGAGGAAAAAACAACGGTAATATTAACAATTAATATTATAATTATAAATAAATAATAATAATAATAATAACAACAATAATTATAATAACCATCAGCATTTAAGGTCAACATTGCAATCATCCTCCTCCTCCCCACCACCACCATCATCATCATCATCGTCCTCGTTGTTATTGAAACCGAAGCACATCAGCAGCCAATAAGTTTACAACACAGGGACACAAAATGGCAAGCGAATGAATGAATGAATGAATGAATGAACGAACGAACGAACGAACGAACGAATGAATGAATGAATGAATGAATGAATGATGGAGTGAATGAAAGGTGGATGAGTGAAATAAAGGCAGAAGGTAATGACCACCTACAAAAGACATTGAAAGACCACCTTAAATTGTTCCAATGAATTGAATATCAGCAACAACAACAACAACAACAACGCAAGCTTCGTCCATCGCTAGCGACAGGCAAAGGTTGTCGCTACTCATTCATTATCATCCTCAGCTGTCAATCCGCTCATCAACACCATCATCATCATCATCATCACCACCACCATCATTATCAACTACCATTCTATTCATCATCATCATCATCATCATCATCAAGCGCCACGCTTTGTAATCACTGCCATTGTCGGCTTCTTCTGAAAAGCAAGAGATCAACCAGCGTGACTGATTGACCGATGCAGACCGTGACGACGCCAGTGACCTCAACAGGTTACTCTCTTCTTCTTCTTCGTCATCACCATCGTCGTCGTCGTCATCATCATCAAGATCATTATCACCATCACCGCATATCGCGAGAGTAGTAGAAAGTTAGAAAGTCTAACCTGAGCAACCGTCAGACTGGACTTGATTGACTTCAGGAATTCACTTTTCTCGTTACTAATCGAAAGAAAAGAAGAATAAAAAAAGATAAACAAACGCCTGTTGAAAGCATTAACTCGGATATCATTTTCATCGACGACATCACCATCATCACCACCACAACCACTACCACCACCACCACCACCACCATCATCATCATCACTACCACCACCACTAGCATCATCAACACCACCATCACCATCATCATCATCATCATGACCATCATCTAAGTATTCGTACTTGGTTTTGTTGACTTGAGCATCTTCCTCCTTTTCAATCTGTCCTTCTTTGTGGACACTTGTTGGAAAAATGCTGAGAAATAATAAGAAAATAAATAAATGAACTTATGAACTTCAAAATCATTATCACCACCATCGCCATCATTATCACAACCACCACTACAACTACAATCACCACCCTCATCATCATCGTCATCATCATCATGCCAACCTGAGGGACGTCCCCGGTATCCGACCGAATCCGGAGCAGGTGAGGGAGTTGAAAACTCTGTCGCATTGGTCGTGAGTGACCATGAAACTCACCTGTGATGTTATTAATTTAAGATGATGATGATGATGATCAAGAAAAATGCGACTATGGTGACAATAATTATGCATATAATATATAAAAATAATAATAATAATTACTATAATTATAACAACATGTCATTACTATTATTATTGTCAAAACTATAATAACTGTTATTACTAATGATCTTTTCTATGGTGAAAATAATTATGTAATAATAATAATAACAATGGTAACAATAATAATAAAAATAATAATAATAGCAATGGTAACAATAATAATAAAAATAATTAATAATAACAATAATAATTATTATTATTACTATAATTACAACAACATGTCATCACTGTTATTATATATTGTTATCGTCAAAACTATTATAACTGTTATTAATGATGATCTTATATAGGAAGTCTGAGAAAAATTCGAGTGTCTGGGCAGGATGCAGACCATTAGAACCACACAATCTCACATCCCTCACGCACACACACACAGAGATGTATGTGTAGGCGCAAACACGTACAAACATATACAAGTTCCAGGTTATATATATATATGATTTAAATGATACATAATTTTAAACGATAATAATTATTAATAATAACATTGACAATATTATTTTATTTATTTATTTTATTAATTTATTCGTTATTTTACAAATAAAGTTGAAAAAATGATAACGCTATTATAGCTATTATTATTATTATTATTATAACTATTAATATTATTATTATTATTATTACAGGTGATGATGTCCTTATAGCTCAGAAGGTTCGATCTCCTTCCACCCACTGGGTTGGGTAGACAATCCACCTCAAAACTTATTCTACTGCAACCGATACCAACGCCTTAATTTTGCGTGACTTCAATAAGGACTATAGCGTAATTTCCTCATAAAAATTACAATGACAATAATAATAATAATAATAATAATAATAACAGTAATAATAATAATAATAACAATAATAATAATAATAATAATAACAGTAATAATAATAATAATAATAATAACAATAATAATAATAATAATAATAATAATAACAATAATAATAATAACAGTAATAATAATAATAATAATAATAATAACAATAACAACAATTTATGATTTAATTCAATTTGTCGTAGTGGCACCAACATCGGCACAAAGAGGTTCTTTGAGTGTAAAAGTCTTTCGTTAAATTCATAGGAACATAGGAACTGCTGGTGCCAGTTGGGGAGGTCATTATTATTATTATTATTATTATTATTATTATTACTATTGTTATTATCATTATTATTATTATTATTATTATTGGTATTATTATTATTATTAGTAGTAGTAGTATTAAATGTGTTATTATTTTTATTATTATTATTGGTATTATAATTTCTGGCATTATTATTACATTCACTACATCAACTGAAACTAAGTGATTGATCGACCGGAATTGATTGGTCAAATGATTGGAAAGTGTGGAGGTTTTGATATTTGGGTGGTCCTTTGTTATGTTTTCAATCATCAATCACTTTTATACCAGGTGAGGTCAGCATAGAATTTGAATGCTTAAAAATTTTGTTTGAAGCATAGCACCTTATTTTTAAATAACTATTTCCATCAATGATGTTGGTGAGCAATCAATTAAGTTGATTGTGAATCAAGAAGTGGTCGGAAATATAAAAGATCAATAATAATAATAATAATAATAATAAGAGTAAGAAATAATTATGGTTCAATTAATTAATTATGTTATTATTATGCACAGAAAAATTTGGATAGTGAATAATTATTGAATTAAAATTGTAATATAGAGAAAATAGACGAAACAGAAAAGTCTTAATGCAATGAATTCTCAGAAAGTTCAAAGGTCACAGGAAAAGGTCAGAAGGTCGCAAGTACTTACCATCCACAAGCTCTCGTCTATGTTCTTCTGCCACACGTGATTCGATATGTTGAGCGACTTGGACAACTTGTCTTCCAAGAACTGAATAAAAATTAAATTATTATTACTATTATTATTATTATTATTATTATTTATTATTATTATTACTATTATTAATATTAATAATATTATTTGTGAACAATTAAGGTAACATGAGTGAAACATAGGAAGGAAATTAGTAAAACAAATAGTAACGCAAATGTCAACGAACTGTTAAATATTTTCAAGGTCACTCAGTTGTTTGAAGAAGATTGATTGCTCTAATCTTATTTAAAAAAATATAATAATAATAATAATAGTAATAATGATTAATATTAATATAATAAGGATGATTATTATAATAATAACGATGAATATTATTATAATAATAACGATGAATATTATTATAATAATAACGATGATTATTATAATAATAACAATAATAATAATACTAATAGCGTTGGCAAATGTTTGCCAACAGTTCCCATGGCAACAGGTCCAAAAACCGTCGAGGCACCGCTTTCCCACGACACCTGTTCAAATAAAAGGAGCTCGTACGACGAACCGACCAATGAAATCAATCGATTCAGGTCACATGACTTCACCTGGATGGCGGGGGAGTGGGTATGGGGGAAGTGGGGAAGAATGGGGGGGTATGGGGGAAAGAAGGGGGGAGTAGGGTGAAAGGGTTCTTAGAGGAAAAGCCATCGACATCGAGTTAATAAGACAAGATTGGAGACGAAGGATAAAATTGGAGATAATGGTTCAGGAGTTTGCAGATTGCACCTAGAGTGAATTACTAGCTCTCCAATCCAACGTAATTACAGACGATGAAGATGACGACGACGATGATTATGATGAAGATGATGATGACGACGACGACGATCGATCGTCTGGTCAACTGAAGCAGGCAGCAAAGAATCTTCAAAGAACAGTCATCATGTGATGAGAGGTAAAAAAAAACGTGATACCGATAAACAACAAATATTTATAGTAACTGCTGAATGTAAAATATGTTCAACACGGCTTGCATGCATCCATCCATCCCCTCCATGTAAAAAGGTTAACAATCTGCAGGTGGAAAACATAGTAAAGTGAGTGAGTGGGTGATTGTGTGAGTGAGTGAGTGAGTGAGTGAGTGAGTGAGTGAGTGAGTGAGTGAGTGAGTGAGTGAGTGAGTGAATGGATGGGTGTTATAATTACCATTGGCGGGTCCGAGAGCCTGAATCGATAAAAAAAAATGTTTGAAAAGGTACGAGACGAGGTCGGGCACTTGTTGGGGAGGTTGAAATTAAACCACCCCCTCCATCCATTTGGTTGGGTTCACTGAAGGAGTGAATGAGGAAAAAACGAAAGAATGAACTAACAACGTCCAAATTATTATTATTATTATTATTATTATTATTTTACCGCAATCATAACAATAAGCCCACGGATAATCAGTTGCAATAATTATGGCATTAGCATGTGGTAATAATATTTATTTATTTATTCCAAGCAAGATTTTATAATATTATTAAATTAAATCCCAATAACATTATTAAATTAAATCCCAATAATATTATCAAATTAAATCCATAATGACGATAAATTAATCACTTCAGTTTTACAAAGTACAAATTATTTTCAATTATTTTCAACATTTCATGACCTCCCCAACGACTTCAAGGATCCTCCATAAAATATTATTCTTCCAGCTGCTTATAAACCGCTGTTGAGACGAAGTCAAAGACGACGACGACGACGACTGCGGATCACGTGACATTGTACGTCACCATAGTACTAAGATACTGAACCATGTTTTCTAGGACGGCCGCTGTACTGTACTTGGCGCAGCCAGGTCATGAACTTTCAATGGTATTTAATGAATGAGTAAGAGAGTGAGTGAGTGAGTGAGTGAGTGAGTGAGTGAGTGAGTGAGTGAGTGAGTGAGTGAGTGAGTGAGTGAGTGAGTGAGAGTGAATGAGTGAGTGAGTGAGAGTGAATGAGTGAGTGAGTGAGTGAGTGAGTGAGTGAGTGAGTGAGTGAGTGAGTGAGTGAGTGAGTGAGTGAGTGAGTGAGTGAAAGTATGATTGACCTAAGGCATCGATTACATCGGTGTGTTAGATGATGACTCAAATCATCTGAGGACGGCCAATGTATCGACCACGGGTCGATCATAAGTTCCCGGTTCTTTGGTCTCCCCATCCGCTACAATAACAACGCCTTCCGTCTGGGAAGTACCGCCATCATTTTCCACCTAGAGCCTCCGTAAGACCATCAATCACTCGCACACCTGGATTGCTGCACACCTTCCTCAACCGTTAGGTAGTATTTCAACGTCCACAGTGATGGATTCAAAAACTTCATCTCGTTCGATTAATCGTACGTGTGGCAGGCATCAATCATGATTGAATTTTTTTCTTTTCTGCATTTGTTTTATGAATGATTTGGAACTAAATTAAGGTATACTAGCACATGACTCATTCAAAGTATCACTCGTTTATTCATTCATTCATTTTTATTTTGAGTTTATTGAACAAACAATTATGTACACATTCATTCATTCATTCATTCATTCATTCATTCATTCATTCATTCATTCATTCATTCATTCATTCATTCATTCATTCATTCGTTCAGTCTTTTTAAACTGAGCAAAACTTCCGTATCTCTTTAGCATATCCATCTTCAATCTATCAATCCATCCACCAACCAACTGAATCAATCATTCAACCATCGCATCACCTGGTGAAGTACGTCTTAGTACATTGTTTCTACCTGGATTAAACAGCCGAGCCACTTCTCCATTTATCAAAGAAGGAAACGAATACAAAAGCGTAGACGTCAGTGGAGGACTTCATCTGACAGGTGAATTGTTGCGTGCATGGAAGCGTGCATGCAAACGAATGAATTCCATGAAGGCGTTCACTCATCTTTTCACCCACCCATTCACTCACTCACTCACTCACTCACTCACTCACTCACTCACTCACTCACCCATTCACTCACTCACTCACTCACTCACTCACTCAATCACTCACTCACCCATTCACTCTCTTGGATAAAAATAGAAGATTCACGTGATTAACTTTGACAACAAAGGAAAAGATGAGAGAAGTATGAAATGACGAAACACAGACGGCCGTAAAATGTTAGAAATGGGGTCCAGTTCGCAGCAGGCAACAACAGCCACGTGCAACTAAATAAAGTACAACAACAACAATAATAACAACAACAACAATAACAACAAACCCAGCGCTGACCTACAGCAACCTACACCTTTACATTAAAAAAAGAAGCACCCACTCACTTATCCAACGGTTCATTCATTTTCAAATGTCGTACCCCGAAACACTTTACTTCCGCCGTCATCATCATCACCACAACAACATCATCATCATAATCATCGTCATCATCATCCTCGTCGTCGTCACCACAATACGATCATCATCATCATCATCACCGTCATCATCATCATCATCGTCGTCATCGTCATAGACATTATCATCTACAAAGACGTCATCGCCTTATGGCACGAACGACATCCGAAGAACGTGGAACCACATCAAAGTCGAAGCAAGAAAGCCACGGTTTCCATGGAGACGACGGTCTCTGGGAGGCATTTTTACGTTAATTTAATTTAATGTAATAAAATGAAATATACGAAATCGATACTTTCAAAAATTTTTCTTACGTCTCTGGCCTCAACACGTCTGCGTAGTACGGCCTTAGCTATGATGATGATGATGATGATGATGATAATAATAATAATAATAATAATGGAATAATAATAATAATAATTAATGATGATGATGACGAAGACGATGACGACAGCGATGATGACAGTGACGTGGGCCAGTCACAATGTAGACGACGTGTATGTCTCTCGCATGGACAATGAAACCACTCATCCATTATCCGTCCTGGGACAATGGCCGCTTCTAATTGTTCCCCCACACAACCGTCAAAACAACGCGAGCAGTTCGATAATTACAATGAATTATAATAAATTATGATAAATTACGATAATTCATGCAAATTATGCAAATTGGGCCGGTGAACGTGGATCCAATTAACGCTCCAAGAGGTTCGACTTATTATTATTATTATTATTATTATTATTATTATTATTATTATTATTATTATTATTATTATTATTATTATTATTATTATTATTATTATTAGCTGAATTATCGTACCAGCCAGCTGCAGTAAAAATGTTCCTTTTCTGGAAATCTTACAACGCACTATCCAACGTAAAGGCCAAAATTATGATATGTTAATGTGGCTGACTCAGTCAAAAGATGCATTGGGTGGGCTATAGCGAAGAAGTGAGTAAGTCATTTCAATAAGATTTCAAAGTCATCATCATGTACGTTGGCTCCGGCTATATTTATTTATACGTTTACGATCACAGAAACGTTACGTAACTTGGCCAGATTATCAAATCCAATTACTTGCAAATCCCCGCCGCCATCATCGTCGTCATCATCATCATCATCATCGTCATCATCATGATCACCGGTGGATTAAAACTACCGTAAAAGATTAATGAGACTCCTCAGTGAAAGTTGCCAAGAAAGAGAGAGAAAAAAAAGAAGCACCACAGCGGAACAAAATGAAACATTTGAGTTGCAAAGAACCTTTTTCTTTTTTTTTCGTAGACAAAGAAGAGGACCAAATCGTGGTCTGTCAAAACCATTGTCTTTGCCTTCCGTGGCAATAAAGGGAGGGTCTGAACTGACGACCTCATTGATAGACTCGAGAGTAGGATACTCGTTATGAATATTTAGCAGAGAACAGGTGCTAGGCACGTTATGTTAATGCACTATTCATATGCATATTCATATCCAATCAGGCTGTGTTCAAGCAGGATTATAATATTATAATTAGCGTCTATTAGGGATGTTGCAAACAGGATGTGTGTGTATGTGCACTTGCGCGTGTATATGCACGTTATTGTTGTGCTTGCAAATATAAAGTGGTAGAAACAAACAAACAAACAACTTTTTGTATTAAATCGCACCACTGCATTCCTGAGCAGACATATTGAAGACTTATCAATATTCATGACCTATTTGGAATATTAACAGCTCAGAACAGCTTGGGCACCAGAACACCATAATACAGGCAAGTGCTACAGGAAGTGCAGACGTTTTTCTAGTTTCAAGAAATTATTCATTTGTCAGTTCCTAAGAAACTCATAGGGGACCAGCCACAAAACAGTCCTCCATGCTCTTTAGCTTTCTTATTTACACAGTTTAGGCCTCTCATCCCATTTCCTTTGAGTTATAATCCACTCAATTGTTAATAAAGAACAAATTAAAATAAGAATTAATATATAAATATTAATATAAAAATAATGAAGTAATGATTAAAATATATTTATCATGATGATTGTGACTTATAAACTTCTTAAGAACATCAAATCACAACAGTGGCTGAGCTTTTTTTAAAAAGCACTCACAAATGTTTACCAACAAAAAGATAAGCTGTATCTACCAACTCCATCACAAAAAAAATTGTAATGGACAAAAGCTATCATATCATCCTATCTTATCAGGATATCAAAAGCTGTATTGGAGTTATCTCATCCTTGTGATAACTATCACATCCTTATCTATAAACCCTTATCAATAAACAAGCTTCAAATGATGTAACAAAGTGACAGATTAAAGATATGATCTTCAGATGTATGTGCAAGCAATAAATCTAGACAGACTGAAAAGTTTACAAAATATGCAAGCTATTGCAGAGATAGAGCATTAGCCATGCATTATCAGCATATTCCAATGAATCACAAACAATACATGATACCACTAGAAATGAAAGTATGCCGATGTTAAAACCAATGATACTATATCACCACATTAATCACATTACTTCACCAATAGCAACATTATTTTCGATATATAATTGTTAACACATAAAAGTTAAAGTCAAATAAATAAATTAATGTATTAATTCTATGTAATAATATAATCACAATGCGATCACCAATTCTTGACCAACCTCTTTCAAAGTAATCTCCTCCTTGGTTATCTCCTCTTCAGTGGTCGTGGTGAGGACTGCCTCTGGAACCAGGGAAGTCCTCCTGTTGGTTCGTGCCTGTTCGGTCACGACCATGCCCTTGGCGTCGTCGATGTTCACCGCTGCCGATATCTTGAACCTCGAGCCGGGGACGTCCCTGAAGGAATTCTTGTTGAGAGTCCCGTCTCCGTTGCCGGATCCCCCTACCGGATCGGCCACTTGGTTCGTGAGGATGTTGCTGGAGGCGGACTTGGGCATGTTGTTCGAACTGCTTCGGTTCTCGTCGGAGCCCAGCAGCGGCTTGTTCTCGGACTGATTCTCAGTATCATCGTAACCACTGCCTAAGGCTGGCAGTTGTTGCGATTTCTGGGCATCCTGAGACTGCTTGGGTCCTGAAAGTCGAGCCAGATCTGATGAACTGGCTACATTTCTGAAGCGGTTTGAAGACGATACTCTGGGCATAGCCACAGCGGGTTCTGGGGCAGCAGGGGTCTTTCCGACTCCAGACGGCACGTTGTTGTTAGCCTCGTCGCTGACATCTTCGATCGGTATGTAGATCACAAAGAGATTCGCCATTTTCACTCACTTCACTCGTGTCTTGATACAGGCTTGCTATTCGCGTTTCTAAATGAAGGCGGAACCACAAAATAAGTGGAGTTTCAGAAAATGTTCAATACTTCCCTTTTGGAATCAGATTGGAAACAAATCAAAACTGGCAAATTGTGCCTAACACAAACAATGTACAAATCAAAAATAGTAGAGCGATTTGAGAATAACCGCTACAAAAACAACCGCTCTCGAAAGGAGCGGCCTCGATTTGTTGATTGAATTCGTACTTCTTCGTGAATAGTTTTCAATTAAACTTAAATTGAAATAACGAAGACAAGTGATACCTCCTTATCCAAGTAACGCACTCGGCCAGAGAAGAGCTGTGCGTACATCAAACTCTTTTTATACAGCACTATCGCGCCCTAGGCCTTCTTGAATCTCAAGCAATGAACAATAATTGATATTCCAGGCTTCGTTTCAGTATTCAATTGCAAAATTTAAATGATAAATTTAATTGTTTTTCACTAGCAGAATAAATGTAATTCATCTCACAAACAATAAGTATGCGTGGAATTAATTACCATTATTCGTGGCAGACGAATTTTAATTTATTCAAAGTTTTTAATTTTAATTATTTTACTATTTCGTTTAATAAGTCACTTTAATTTTTAAGTGTATAGATTAAATAGTCTGTTAAATGAACGTACAGAAATTAAGAATTTCATCAATTCTGATGGAGATTTAACTTTCCAAAATCCAATATTATTGAAATTAGAGTGAAATAAAATACCATCTAAAAATACGATACATTTTATCTATTACTAGATTTTCCTGAATAATTTTAATGTCGTAAAAACTCTTGTTATGTGGCTGTGCGATGTGCTCTGCAATCATGCTTTGAAAAATTTAAACACATTTAAAATCTAGCGTTACAAATAAAATGTTTAAAATCACATCTCTTTCACCTGTTTAGATTTGTTGAGAATTAGTTGTACCAATGAATAATGAAATCTCTACAATTTAGTGCAGCATTGGGTGGTTTCGCTTAGCGGCTGTTCGTGCGGGTCGGCAAATGACAGATATTGGGGTTAACCTGCTAGTCGTGATATTTCGTTTACATGCACCACTTATTTTACAAAAAGGACAAGCGTTATTAATTAGTCAACCATAACCAGAACGTCGCAATGTTCTGACCTCGTAAGCCATCTGGTTAAATACAGTTTACGAAAGAATCTGTGCAGTTTATAAGTTTTCGACCTCACCCAATCTGCAGACGAGAACTAACGTCTTGTTGACTTAGTTGAAATTATATGTAACCTCATTGTCTGGAAAACGAAGACTCTGTCTACCTCAAATCTGTTAAAACTAGGAACTAGCGGATCGCCAGGCTTCTATTAGGCGATCCGTACTTGAGAAATGTATAAAGAGAAGTTCAAGCAGATCACTGCTGTTTCACCCAACCTTCACCTTCAACCTCAGATATCAGCTCTGGCCAGAGAGGCAGAGGAACGCATGGAAGACCAGTCACAGTAAGTTTCAAGGGTTTTGAATAGACTATTGATTAATTAATAACTAGCACCTCATTAATTACATTAACACGGCCATATTAATTGATAGAGCCTTTGTAATTGGTTTATTTTCTATTTCTGAAACTCACTCTTATAGCTTTATGGAAATGGCTAATAATTTAATTAGAATATATTTAAGATATTATTTAAATGATTCTAAAAAAATAATGATTTGCACTTAAATAAAAATAGCTTTGGATGATTAAAAAGAGGAAGAATTTGTGTGAATGTTATAGCATTTTGCAAAGGCAAAATATTTGCTTGATTCTCAGTTCACTTGAGTAGGACAGCCATGTGGCTTTGTATTATTAAGTATTAAACAATTCAAAAACTATCAGAACATTGGATTTAAAGCCTGAAAATATATAAACGACTCCATTTTGTTGCAAAACATTTTCACATCGGACCAACCAAAACCAAGCGGTCCGTCCACATGAATATTGCAATTCCTTCTGCAGATCTCCCTCGACTGTTTGCACCAACCTAGAAGTGTTGGTCAAGAAGCTCAATGAACTGGAAATGGACAAGGAACAGAGGGACAGACTGGAAAAGTTCCTCACCCAGAAGCAGAACGTCGGGGAGTTGAACGCAGAGGACTTCAACAAGATCAGCGAGCTCGGTTCGGGCAACGGCGGGGTCGTCTGGAGAGTGAAGCATCGGCCGTCGGACCTGACGATGGCCAGGAAGGTGAATTAATTCGTTAATGGATAGGATAACCTGTGTTATGCAAATGAGCTGCAGTGTCCTGGAATTGTCGATTGGTTCCTTTCGTGGCTATCGCGTTTCTCTCCTTGTTTCCGATCGGTCGAGGCAGATCATGGATTGTGGGATCAGATTTCCGAGCATTGTGGAATGGTTGAATGATCCAGAAACTCGATAACCATTTCTCCATTTGTTGTTTTGGAACTTTAAATTTTGATAATAATTCCTATTCTGCAATTCCATTGTATTTGTTTGGTATGAGTTGATAACATGGGTGTCAAGATAGGATACTAACTTGTTTGTATTTTAGTAAGCATTAGTATAAACTTTTGTAAACATTTGTGGGTGACAAAAAATACTAAGCGTTGAGAAATGAGGACAATTGAGGATTAACTTTTTGCCCTTTTCTCAATTGTCATCCATTTTCCTTCTCACACATTATTCCATCACCGACTTTTGACCCTTTTGCCCGGCAGTTGATCCACCTGGAGATAAAACCGGCCGTGAGGAATCAGATCATCAGGGAACTAATGGTCCTTCACGAGTGCAACTCCCCCTACATCGTCGGCTTCTACGGGGCCTTCTACGCGGACGGGGAGATCAGCATCTGTATGGAGTACATGGTAGGTACTTCCTGGGGAAAGGGTGGGTGTACAGGCAGGGGGGGGGGTACAGGCAGGGGGGGGGGGTACAGGCAGTTGAGATTGAAGTGTCAACTGGATGTTTGGGATTATTTTTTTATGATTATTAGCAATAATTATTAATTTATTCCAGGATGGAGGATCGCTCGACTTGATCCTCAGGAAGACTGGAAGGATTCCTGAACCCATCCTGGGCAAGATTAGCGATGCTGTGAGTGCCTCATCATCATCATCATCGTCTTCGTCGTCAACGCAGCCTTATAAAGAAAGATTATGGGATTGTTTTGTTGACTATTCCCATTTAATACAAATAATAGGAAGCTTTTAGGATATGACGACGGCGGCGACGACGATGATGATGATGACTGTTATTATTATTATTATTATTGGCTCGGATTATAGTCGTGAAGTTTTTACATTAGTATTGTTTATACACGGCACAATCATCATCATCATCATCGCCGCCATCATCATTATCATCATCATCATCATCTCCCTTATCTTATGCGATGGTGTTAAAAACACCAAGCAGTCACTAATGCAGCCACTGGTTTCTGAGAACAACAAAGACCATCATCACCATAACCAAGAACAACGGTATCATCATCATCATCGTCGTTGTCGTCGTCGTAACGTCATCGTCATCATTATCAGCACCGCAACGATCAGTTTCTTGAGCTGCAGTTATACTCTGCGAGTAGTTGCAAAAAAAATCTCTTTTCGTGATGTACTGATGCGATGAGTGCTCAATTGGCTTGTTTAAGTAAACTTATTCATCATCATCATCATCATCATCGTCGTCGTCGTCTTCATCGTCATCATCATCATCATCATCATCACTCTTTGCAGGTCCTAAAAGGTCTCAGCTACCTCAGAGAGAAGCACAAGATCATGCACAGAGGTGAATTTGGCATAATTATTAAATAATGATAATAATAATAATAATAATATCGGTAATTCTTGGAGTAGCATATCTACATTATAACTTGATAATGGCAATAGTGTTTTCGTTATTTATGGTTATCATTATGATCAATGATCGTGCTGTCGTCATGGTTACTGCTCCTAATAATAACTCCACTGTTATCTTTAAGCCATGTTTTTGTTATTATTATTATTATTATTATTATTATTATTATTATTGATGTTATTATTTTTTATTATTATTGTTATTGCCAGTCAGGATTTAGTCCTTGTTCCCACCATAATTCTTCAGCATCGTCATCATTATCATCACCACCACCATCGTCGTCGTCGTCCTCATCCCCTTCACAAAATCATTATCAAGATCGCCACTTGTCCTCTGATGTTCTCCTGAGAAAAACTCGTCTTGCTATTAAGACGAGGACTTTTCTCAAGAATTGTTTAGCTTTTGTCTGCGTGGGTTCCATAAATTATAATTATTTAATAATTTATTTAATAATTATTTAATATTTAGTTTATTATAGTTTATTTAATAATTATTTAATAATTATAATAAATAATAAAATAAGTTAAATAAATAAACAATAAATGATTTTAATAAATCATAATAAGTTAGCAATAGCAAACGTCGCCATTTTTCATTCTTATTATTGATGTCGTTGTCACCGTTATGTGGAAATGAATATTATTATTAATGTTCTTAATGTTAATCGTTTGTATGAGTGAATGCCCAGGTAAATAATTGATTGGCTCAGGTACCTTCCTCAGGTTGACTGTTCAATGTCAAGAGGGCACTCCATCACCCTCTCCTTCATTCATTCATTCATTCATTCATTCATTCATTCATTCATTCATTCACTCGTCCATCCATTCATTTCTTCACTCACTCATTCCACTTCACTCCTTCACTAACTATTTGCTTCTCTCACTCTCCTTTGGAACATTCCAAAGTGCTGCCATGTTGTGATGATGTGCTCTTGTGTCCACTGGTCGAGTCTATGAAGAGTCTTTGCCTTTATCCTTATCGGCAGTAGAGGTCGCTTCTGCTCTTGCTGACATCTTTGGTGATGATGACTACGACGATTGTGACGAAGACGACGATGCCTATGGAAACTTGAGCGGTGACAGGAAGGGACTAAACAGCTTCATTTCTTAGAATTTCTTAGACGTCTGCAATTACTAGTTCCTGTGATGATGTCGTAATGGCGGTTCTATGTCGTCCACGTAGAGTTTGCTATGCTTTTGGTTCGATTAATTAACTCTCTTTCAAACTGCGATGACGACAATGGTCGAGACAATGATGACGACGACGACGAGTTCCAATATTTACACCCATTCTCATACCTATAGGAACATCATCATCATCATCAACATCATCGTCGTCGTCATCATCATTATCATCGTCGTCATCATCATCTTCGACAGACGTCAAGCCTTCCAATATCCTCGTCAATTCGAGTGGTGAGATAAAACTCTGCGACTTCGGAGTGAGTGGTCAACTGATTGACTCAATGGCCAATTCATTCGTGGGTACCAGGTCCTACATGTCTGTGAGTGGATGCTTATTGTTTTATAAGATGATGATGATGATGATGGTGGTGGTGGTGGTGATGATGATGGTGATGATGATGATGATGGCGGTGGTGATGATGATGATGATAATGGTGATGTATTAAGAGACAGATAGCCTTGGAATGTTTAGTAATTGCTATTAGCTTCATGGTATTCAGATTATTTTTGTATTTATTAATGTTTTATTAGTATTTATGCTCAGGAATGAACCAGCGATGAATTTGCAAATTAATGTAAACAATGCATCAAGTTTAATCAAGTTAAAGCAAGCATATGTAAAACAAAAATTATAATTACTTTGATTTTATTATTATAATAATTATGACATAATAAACCTATTTTAATGCATAGTCAAATTACAATATACATTACAATATTTCATTAAAAATTCAAAAATTCTACAAAAATACCATTGGCTCCTCAATAATCCTCGCCCCCTCTCCATGACTTATGGTATTACCCACATGTTTTCCTAACCCTAAAGGACGTGTTAATTAATGTTTCATTATAAGCAACTATTTATACCAAAGACGGATGGTTAAATGAGGAATGTGTAGCTTAATGTGTGAAATATATCAAGTTAAAGCCTACATAAAATTAAAATAATAATAATAATATAAATATAATGATAATAATAATAATAATAATAATAATAATAATAATATAGTAAAAATAACCATTTAATGTGCAGTCAAATTCCAATATACAATATACAAAATTCCCCAAACTACTATTGTATCTCAATAAACCTCATCATTACTCATTTTCCCCCCAAACTTTTCTCAGCCTGAAAGGCTCCAAGGCACCCACTACTCCGTGCAGTCGGACATCTGGAGCATGGGCCTGTCCCTGGTGGAGCTGGCCATCGGCAAGTACCCCATTCCTCCCCCGAGCCCCTCGGACCTCGATGGGGTGTTCGCCCTGGATGCCATACACGAGCACCTGGAGGCCGCCAAGACCGGAAAGAGGCTACCTCGTAGGTTGCCGTGGTGATTTCAGTCAACAATGTTGTTTTTTTTTCATTTTCCCTGTTTTGTTTTTTTTTCATTTTCCCTGTTTTGTTTTTTTTTTTAAATTTCATTTGGTTTTCCGGAATTTTCAGTTTCCTCTTCGTTAGTCCATCCAAGTGCTCATGCATATTCATGAAGCTATTCTAAGCGCCACGATTGGATGTCAAGGCAACCTAATAATAACTAATGAATAATAAATGACACCTTCAATCTTTCCAGCCTGTCCGGGCAACTTTGAGGTGATAACCGGGGACGGACCGCTCCCCATGTCCGTCTTTGAGCTGTTGGAATACATAGTCAACGAGGTGGGACCATCATTATCATGATCAGTCATCATTACTATCACTTTCAGAACCACCACCACCATCATCATCATCATAATCATTGTCATGCAGTAATAAGTACGGTATTGCGTATTGTATAAATTATCCCAATTTCCGAGTCAATGTCATTTAGTTATATTTACTGAATAATTCTACAATTAGTAATCATCATCATCATCGTCATCATCATCATCATCATCATCATCATCGTCATCATCATCATCATCGTCGTCGTCATCATCATCTGCAGGCTCCACCCTCCTTGCCTAGGAACTGCTTCTCGCAGGAATTTCAAGATTTCGTCAACAGCTGGTTAGAAGAATTATATTAGACTTCAAAACACTGCAACATTTATTATTATGTATTTTAATTACTATTATAATAAAAATATTATTATGATAATGGTTAATATTATTATTATATAGTACTATGTTATCATTACTATTATATATTATTATATAGTACTATGTTATTATTATTTGTTATAATTACTATTATAATGAAAATATTATTATGATAATGGTTAATATTAATATTATTATATATAGTACTATGTTATCAATATCAATAGAGTCATACAGATTGTGACAATCTGGATCTTTGGCATTTAGAAACATCATAATGTGTCATTACCAAGACCAATTTAATAACAATCGGATATTTCTTAATGTCTCTTCATAAAGTGCATCCGAGGACATCATGTTGTGTGATAATTATGGTCTTAAGGAGCTCGTGTAATAATTACTAGGCAAATAATAATGATAATAATAATATAATAATAATAATTATATTACTATTAATAATAACAACAACAATAATAATAATAATAATAATAATAATAATAATAATAATAATAATAGGTTAGTGATGTTTGTGCTTTTTGTTGCTGATCCTCTTTTCTGGAACGTAGGAGGATGCAATTGGATGAATGAATGAATGAACGAATGAGTGAATGGTCTTTCAATGAACACTCAGTCATTCAATATTCGCTGCTGCGCATAAATATTTGTTATAAACGCACAGTGGCTTCTGTAATGTTTTTCTGTTTGAAAATCTTGGTTATTATCACCATTATCATCATTGTAAGCAACTTCCTCACTGACATCATCATCATCATCATCATTACTATTACTGTGATGTAAATAATCAATGATTTACAGTTTAAAAAAGAAACCATCCGAGAGAGCAGACCTCAAGTCTTTGATGGTGAGTTTGAACCCCGAATATTATTATTTTTTTATTATTTTTATTATTATTATTTTTATTATTATTGTTGTTGTTGTTGTTATCATCATTATTAATATTGTTATTATTGTTATTATAATTAAAGAGCCATGCGTTCATCCGAAAGACCGAAAACGAGTACGAAAAGGAGGTTAACTTCGGTCATTGGGTTCGGAAGGTCACGGGTCTGCCAGACTGAAGCCTCCGTCACCCCCCCCCACTTTCACCTATCCTCCGCTCTGCTACCTGTCGTCTGGAATTGCCGTCGGGCGCTTTTGGATCCCGGGGACGGAGATGCGGTCGTCATATTATCGTTTGGCCGCACGTCGCCTTTGTCGTAGAATTACGATTTGAAATGGTTGTTGTTGTTGATGTTGTTGTTGTTGTTGAATCCTGTTGCAGTATCACTACTGTGATTTCACTCGTGGAATGTTTGTTTTGTTTTGTTTGGGTGCCACTTTCATCTCCAAAAAGCTTTAAGGACTTC
Organism: Hirudinaria manillensis; assembly: GCA_034509925.1. NCBI lineage: Eukaryota > Metazoa > Annelida > Clitellata > Hirudinida > Hirudinidae > Hirudinaria > Hirudinaria manillensis. Next base: position 8,143,258 of record CM067533.1, read on the forward strand.
AAATCACTTTAGTGGGCTTTTCCTACGACTCAACAGTTTGTAGTAGTCATAGTTTCGTCATTATTGTTGTCATCATCATCATCATCATCGTCGTCATCATCACAATCATGCATTATCACATCTATTGTATTTCAATTATGATAGCTTTTGGCAGATTTTTATTTTTTTTCGCTTAGGGGTAATTTTCAATGCAATGCATATTCATGAATGACCCCGATTAGCATACGCCTCTTGTGATTGGTCGGTGGTCTGGGGAGCTTTTTCTTGGCAATTATTAATCTTGTTTAGTCGTCTCGGTTCATCATCGTCATAATCGGTATCGTTATCATCACCATCATTTATTCATTCACCAGCACGCTCAACCGTTCGATCAACAAATCTCTGATTCAGAAACTCATTCGTTCGACTTTTGCAACTTTTTATTTCCCGATTAATAGTCATTATCATAACCAGACATCACCATTAGTAACCATCATCATCACCACCATCATCATCATCACCATCATCATCATCATCATCATCATCATCATCATCATCATTGCTGCTATGATACAAGTCAACCAACCATAGTTTTCTTCAAAGTACTTGAACAGTCAATCATCTGTTATTTTAGGCTCAGCTTAAATTTTAATTTTATTAATTCATTTTTCGGAAGAATTTTCAACGAAAATGATTTTTTTTTCTGTTCATTTGCAGATGAAAATCTTTTTTCTTTTTTGTTTGCATTCAAAGCCGAGACTGGGTCGGATTTGGGCCCTTTTTTTGATTTGCTGCAGCTATTTGTAGTTCGCCTGATGATGAGGATGAGGAGGATGACGATGAAAGGGGGTGGAGATTAGTATTTAGAATTCATAATTTAAAGTTTAAATGCTCAGTTTGGCCTTTTTCTTTTGCATTATCTGCTTATGAATAAACAATGTTTTTTTTGTTTTATTCCTTTAAAATGGCCGTCTTTAATAGTCTCTGTTGTCATCGTCTTCCATGTGTTGATTGTTGTTGTTGTTGTTGTTGTCTTGAACATCCTCACGTTGAAGGATGTTTAGATTGCTTCTCCTTTTGTTGTTGTTCCAAAGGATTGGATTCCGTTTTTCCACTCTGTTTTCCTGCTCCAATTTAGCACCAAATAAACTTTTAAAAGCATTTTTTAACAATATTTTTCTAGAATCACTTTGTACGCATATATTCTGTTGATGTTGTTGACCTGAATTCAATTGACCTCATGAAGTTGCATTTTAACTATTATGTGTCTGTTGTGGTTGTACCCTGGCAATGAATCTAAAATGCTGTAATGCAGCCATCTGAATCGTCGTTTTCATCTTCTCGACATTGCCCGATGATCTGATGGTGATCGGACCTGGTTTTATTTCGTGTTTTTCTTTCGTTTATTTTGCACTCTGCTCAAAATTTTGTTTATTTTCGTTCGTCGTACAAAATAGCGATGGTGTTGTTCGCTTCGATGCTCATCGTCAATGTCGCTCGATCAGCGGTTTGGTTATGGTCGTTCTTAGGGCTTCTTCCCATGGAGTTCACAGCTTTTTTTAGCAAACGAGGAGTGTTTCTTGGATACGGAGGGTTTTAGCTTTGGGATCCATATGGTGACTTGGGCTGTGGGTTGGATGGGTGACTCTCTGAATCGGGAAGAGCGGCGAAAATCTGCCACAGCGTCCGGTCATGCCTGGAACCGACATTGGAATCCCGAGGCCTGGGAATCTTCGCCGCCTTTTCTTTGTACCCTTATTGTAGTGGAAAAGCAAAGTAATTTAGGTCTAATTATTGACTTGTGAATATAAATTTACTAAAAATATTACTTTTTACGAGTTGAACAATTTTTAAAATTTATCATTGTTCACTATTTTTTTTTTTAGGTCAAAATTGAATTCGTTGTTTATTTTCAGTGATGCGGGAGGCGCCGGCTGTTGCACATCTTTCCGACAAATATTAACGGGAATAACTTAGAGGGAAAATGCAATGCTTTAACAATAGTTGGGTCCCTAATTTCTATGAATATTCACATTTCGTAAATGAAGCGAGAACCATGACAGCATCAGAATATAAATCTGTTGTTTACCATGATGACCACTACCAAGATTTTTCTAATGAAAGACAACTTTATCAAGATGCCTGTAACGATTTGACAAAGCTGCTTGCCAACATTGCACCTCAAGAGGATTTGTTCAAACCATCTAAAAATATCAGGAATAGTAGGGCTAAAAAAGCCAAGCTTCCTTCCCAGCCTATATATTGTGATGTTTGCAATTGCAATCTCAATTCATCTAGCCAAGCTGAGTCTCATTTCAAAGGACAAAGCCACCAGAAACGCATGATGAAGAAAGTCCGAGATTTTGACTCCAGCAATGCAAGCGATCCCGATTTGAGAATCGTTGAAGGATATTCAAGTTTTGAAGAGAATGGGACATCACATTCAACTGAGAAGCATACAGAAAATGACAAGAAATTCTGTCAGCATGGTTGGTCATTTTAATTGTGAAGGCATATCAAAATTTAATGAAAACCCCACAAAGAAAAAAAATTTATTTCTGTCAATTTGTGGATAACTGAATTTGATTCCACAAAATGCATTTACATTCCTATCATCAGCAGGAGTTACTCAACCAGAATCAACTCACCCACACAATCAAAATGAGTTCAATGCTTCTGAACCCCCAAAGAAAAAGCAAAAAGTCATCTTGGCCATACCCTGTGAAATCTGTGGTCTTACCTTCAACTCAGAGGCACAGGCTAGTGGCCACTTTAAGAGTCAAAAACACAATAGGAAGATTCAGTTTTTGCAGCAGATGACACCTACAGGTAGTAAGAGCTTTTTGGTTCATGATATTGTATCATGATGGTATCAAAGATTGGCAAAATACATGTTTTCATGGCTCTCCTGGTAGATTCTTCTCCGCAAGTGCTGTCAAAAACTCTCAGGTCAAACCCTCCTGGAAAATGCAGGTTCCACTGCAGCGTTTGCAACGTTTCCTCCAATTCGAGCTTACAGTTTGACCAGCACTGCTCAGGTGAGGAATAGAAAAACAGAGAAACTTTCAATACCCTTCTCGTAATCAGCATCCGTACATGGTCCTTGCTATTTATGGCAAAAGCTCTTCTTATTTAGAAACTATAATTGTTTAACTTTGGCCCTATTAAGGTCAAGGACACAAGAAGAAACTGCTGAACTTCTCAGCGCCAGAGAACGAGGTGGCCGGAAACAAATCCGGTTGGTTCTATTGCAGGATGTGCGACGTCAGCTGCCGAACGACTCTCGGCCTTCAGAAGGTCGGCGGATGTTTGACCTTACACTAGAATAAATATTATAAGATATAACAAATAGACATAATTAATCTTTCAACTTGGGATTCCATGAAAGTTAATTTGCCATCTAACTTTGAAACCAATTCGTTCATTTCTCAGCACGTCTTGTCTGAAGAGCATAAGAAGACCAATGCACAGACCAAGGCAGCCGAGGATGCCAATTCAGATACAAAGTACTCTCAATGTCTCAAGGACACTGAAATATTCTGAGATACATTCATCATCAGTTGTCATGTTAAAAAAGGGACAGAGCATGCTGTCTGATGCAACATACCTTCTTATACTTGTTGGTCAACATGTTTTTGTTTAAATTATATCCAATGGCTAGAAGTAATTGATTTCATCGATTGAATCGTCTTTCATTTTTTTGGGGGGAATAAATTTTTATGTTATAAAACATGGCTAATTAAGATTAACCTTATTTACTTAACTGACAAACAATAATAATAATTATTATTATTATTAAAAACTGTACCCTAAGTATGTTTGAGTAAAGACTTTTGAGCCCATCACCACTCAGAGTAGTTGGGAAATATCAGAAAATATCAACTGATGAAACGCATGTCAACAGAAATTAAAAATTAAACATTGTGGATGACAAATAGCTTAGAAATAAGTCCCTTCCCCTAGAAGCAGGAAGTAATGGATCCTTCATTTGGATGCAAAGTGACAAGCACAATATTTCACTTTTTCAACGACGGTTTTAAACTAAAAATGCATTTTGAATGTTAATTTGTGATTTAATTTTATCACCTGAACTGAGAATGTTATTTAGAATTAATTATCAATTGATCTATTTAACTGAATCCAAGTGAAAATTGAGTTTCAAAGCACTTCACGAAACATAATCGTATAATAACCTTTGACGAGACCTATGCCAACACATACCAAATTCATTTGTACATATAACGATGAGGTGGTCAACACAAAAGCCAAGAGGTCACATGAAATTCAACTGCACAAGGGAAGAGCAGAGCAGAAGTCCTAGATTCGGTGGTTGTTCTGATGCATGGTGGTGGTGGTGGTGGTGGTACGAAATGCCATCAGCTGAGGATGGCAATGGCAATGAAAATGGATTCTATGATGATACAGGCTTCCATCACCGGAATGAACCACTTCCTGCGACTATCGAGCTCTCCCTTGTTGACAAACACCATCTGGAGTGACGATAACAATAGTGACGGTGGTTGCGATGACTACTGCAGAAATGCTTCATGAATCAATGTTAACCAATTACTAAGAAAATTAATTAACAAACTTATTATCTTTCACAATTCATAGTCAGCATTCAAGAAAACAAGCCACGAACCAAAATGAAATTGAGGGCAAGGAAGCCGACCACGCTCAGTCCGAGGAAAATGTACATGCCCTTTGCATATTTGACGCTCTCTGCTATGCTTATGATCTGCAAGGAAATTCGGGCAATGTTGAGACCAAATTAGCAATCAGTTAGCCAATTGTAAGTTGACCTGATTAAATTTAATTGTTCTCAGACTAAAACTAATGCAATCATGAGTTGATACTATGAGTTGTACAAAAACTAGGTGACATTATGGGAAATGAATACAAGTTTAGTTTATCCCTTCAACCAACAGGTCAACCAAACTGTCCAATCAAAGAATCATTACCTTTGCACTTGAGAAAAACAAAATCCCATTAAGTTTTAAAAATTAAACAAGATTTGACCATTAAGAAGTTTCAAATGAGGAGCAAATATTGAGCCACTTAGCTCCTAATTAAAACATTATTAATGATTGAAAATGCAAGAAATCTCACCAGCACTACAAGTACTACAAGCACTGAGACAGCCAAGAATGAGATTTGGCAATATTTCTGGAAATATACCAGAAATGAAAACTCTTTACAAAAAAAAAAATTGTTGCCAATTTTAAAAAGAGTAGATTTTCCAACCATGGATGGGTTATCCTCTTCAGCAGATGAATAAATTGTTGTGCTACCATCTTTACTTCTTTCCGTATCTCCAATCAGTCTCGTTCTGGATTCGTGCTCTGACATATCCTGCGTCCTCATGATGTTACAATTAATGGCATATGTTAAGTTTTAAGGCAAAACATAGCATAAACAATAATAAAAAAAACTAGTTTTCTCAATAAGAATTCGCTCCTACTTTGATCACAATTTAACAATCCAGTGACTTGTAATCGCAACAAGATATCGATCGACACTGACTGCCTTCAAAGCTTCAAAGGGAAGTTATTAATTCGGTTCTTATTGTTTGCATTAATCCAATTAGGTCAAAGGAAGCCACAAATTTGCAATCATACTGCATGTGTGCAAACCGAGCAGACGCCTGTTAGCGATCAGATTCACGTGACATTTATAGCTGTAAATTCCATTGAGGATAATCATTCACTTTCTCAAATAAAAAGACTCGCTTTGATGTTTTTTGTTTCTTTGGTTGCTTTTAAATATCAATTTGATTATTAAAACATTTACAACAATGAGAGTAATGATCTTACAATTTGCTAACTACACAATTAATAATGAGATCGTTATTGTGTAAACAACGTTCAATGCTGTGGATTTTTATTATCGCTCGAGCAGGTTGTAAGAGGTCCTTTCGATAATTTGGTGAAAATGGTTGAGGATTTCGAGTTGGAATCGGATTCGGATGACGAAAAATGTAAAATACATTATGATGGTTTTGTCCCGCATGAAAATTATTCTAAACTCGAAAAAATAAGTGCTTCTATAAGTCCAGATGACTTTTATAAACATTATGTCAAACAGAGAAAGCCCATTATTATTTCCGACTTGGCTAAGTTTTATAAGGATGAATTTCATATTCACAAATGGACGAACGATTATTTGAAAAAGCAGACTGGAGACTGCACAGTTATGATTGAGAAAATCGATCAAAACGAGCCTCAGAAGTATGGATACAAAGTTCCGAAAATTCCTATGAAATATGCAGAGTTTCTCGATGGCATCACTTCCGGAAACGACCGTTGTTACATGACCACTCAGGATCTGGAAAAGGACGACGCCGACCTGGATGAATACGGAATGCCCAGGAAGTTCTGTGCCGCTCCTTTGACTTGGCTTAAATCGGACTTTCCTCTCCGACCCTCGATCGCAGGGAATCTGGTGCCCTACTTGATCTCGCTCTGGCAAGGGCTGACTTTATCGGGTTCTTCTTCGGGCTTACACCATGATTTTGAGGACAACATTTACATTCTCATCAGGGGAAGGAAAAGGTAGTCACTTTACTTTCCAGATTGAACTGATTAATTTCATTCTATTAGTAATTCGTTTGTCAGTTATGTTTTTGTCATCATTGTATTTCATAAATTAATGAAGCACTTTCCAGCCATCATCATATGATGGATTATGCTTATTTGTTTTATGTTTTCATTTCATAGGTTCAGACTTTTTCCACCTTCTTGTGTGGAAAGCCTCAAGACTTCAGGAAAGCCAATGACGGTCTTCAAGAATGGTTTGATAGCTTACGAGGAGGACGGCAAGCCCGGCCTCGTGACCGTCAGATCCGATGGCGTGCCTCTCTATTTCCTGGCAAAGATGAGAATGAAGGAGGCGGAGGAAAGACTGGAGAAGTCCAGAAATGAACTCGACTCCGTCAAGAAGTCTCGAACCTCGATTAAGAGCAGGAAAGAGAAGATTGCCGAGCTGAAGAAGACCATCAAGAGACTGGAGAGAGACCTCGAAGAAGCTACTCAGGATGCCATGATCTATGGTGATGATGGTGAAGAGGATTTTCATGATGATGGTGACGATGAGGAGGAGGATGCTGATGATGGAGATTGCAACGATGATGACAAACTTAACGAAAGAAGTTCACCAATAGAAAAAGACGGAAACGATCACCGATCTGCTCCAACTCCACCGAAACACTTCTGCGACATTGAACTTCCACTACATTCCGATGACCCAAAGGAAATATTTCAGGCCATCGAGGCACCGGGCGACCCCACGAACATCAAGTGTCTGGTGGCAGAGCTAGAGGAGGGCGATGCCCTCTATCTTCCTGCCTCTTGGTTTCATGAGGTCACATCTTTTTCTGTATCAGGGTCGGACCACGTTGCTCTCAATTATTGGTTCTACCCGCCAGATGGCACCTCCTTTGCCTATCCGTACGCTTGCAATTTCTGGCCCAAACGATTTGAAGCCATTTCTAAAGATCACCTGCCTTGAATTTTATTATGGTTGCTTCTGTAAATTAATAAGTTGTTCACTTTTATTCATAAAAATATTTAAAAAAATGGAAAAGTGAGAAAATTTAGAGATAAGTCGGGCATGTAGTTTTGAGTTTCAGAAGGTAATCAGAGCGTGATTTGCGGAGCTAGTTTGAGAAAATACGATTAATGTTAATATTGTGCTGATGAATTATAGAGACGAAGAGGGTCAATTAGCACCGTGAACGCAGCCAAATTGCTTTCGAGCGAAATAGAAAAAAATCTAATTACGTTTTGCTCCGTCACTTTGTTCGTTCACCGGTGCATTTTAAAAGTAAAACGATGATAAGCTTTTAGTACAAGAAGAGGTTCCGCTTTGATTTCTATCTGATGTCTACTTTGCAAAGGTTCATGAAGTACATTGAAGTCAACAAAAGAACAGCTACACCCACGAATAAATACTTCGAAAGCCGTTCAAAGTTCGAAGCAGTGTTTAGTGAGCGTGCTTCCGAGAACGGCGCACGGCAATCCTACTACCTGTCTGTCTGTCCAATAACCGACATTCCATTGATCACATGTCATCCCTGATGTCTTGTACAAAACGAGCTTTCTTCTTCAAGATGGACTTTGGCGTCCCATCTTCGTTCAGTTTGGCCAGTGCCACTTTGGGGATGGGCTGTGGAGATGGCCGAAAGTAAACCTCGCTGGATGGCGAATCTGACTTGGGGATTTCGGAATGCCGATTTTTATAGGCATGACCGTAAGTTGATAGTTTCGGACCGATGTAATTCCTTCTTCTGGCTATTCCGAGTCCGTTGGCAGATGATAGTCGATCCAGTGAGCCGGTCGTAGAACCTTGGCTCAACCAGTCTTCATAACTGTCCTGAGAGGAATATGAATCCGTCTTGGATGCCAGAGGCTTGTAGCGGTACCTCATGACTGACGATAGCTGAGCCAGATTGTGACTGTAATTGTGCAGATGAGGAAGTCTAGTTTCTACTGGTCTATCCGAACGAGGATTCTGGATTGCGCTGGGACAGTCAGAGAGGGATCTCGAGAGCTGCTGTCTTTCATCTCCCGTCGATTGGCTAACGTCTGAGTTCATTCTGCCGAAGAGTTTCTTTCTGACAGTCGTCAGATAAGTCGTGTGGAATCCTGGGTCTTTTAATGCAGTCGTTGTGGTGCTCTCATCTCGTGAGTGCGGAACAGTGTTGGTGTGAGAGGATTGGCTAATATTAGAATCCCCTCGAGACTCAGTTATCTGATCGACAACGTTTTCAACGTTTCTCTCGAAATGAGGCTCATTCAAGGTTGATTCCGCACAATAGTCAGTTATCTTCACTTCTTCTACCCCGCTGGTAGACTCTGCTTTCTCTTTTACGTCTTCAGTGACCTCTTTGTCGCTTTCCTCTGACAACGTGGCCATTGTCTGAGATAAGTGTTTGCCAGATGAGATAAGGTCTTTCAAGACGATTTTGGATTCTTCGCTGAAGGTAGTAGCACTTTCCAGAATGTCAGGTAGCGTTAGACGCCCTATCATCGACGGAGCGACATTCAGCGACTCCTGAGAAGTAGTTTCTTTGCAGTCGGTGTAGTAGCTGCTGCAGCTACTGCTGTCCGACTCGCTACTCGTAGCCGAATGATTGTTGCTCTTGGCACGCGTTCGAGAATCAGCGACACAAGAACTTTCAATTGAATTGAAGGCGAAATGATTGAGGTCATTGTTTGCGCTCATGTCGACCGCCAAACAATCGGATTCGAAGTTGCCGTCAAAATTATTCAAAAACTGTCCGTCGCCGATGTCGCCAGTGTCGCTGTGGTTGATGTCGTAGAAGTAGCTGATGGCATTTGACTTTTGCTCTTTCTTTTCTCGAATCTTCCTCTTCGCTTCAATTAACTTCTTGATCTTGTCTAATTCTGGAGGCTGGCTTTTAGTTGCAGCCGACTCGGCCGAAATTTGGTCACGGTTTGGAAAAGTAGTTTTATTTTCCAATGGATCGAGGGGAGTAGGGCAAAAAAGCGGATCGTTGAGAAACTCTGGCATCGAGTGAATAAAGTTGAGTCCGTCCTGGTCGAGTATCTCTTCCGTCTGAGGCCGCTGGCCAACCACGGATTCTTTAGGAGGATCAACCTTCGTTTCGATAGAATTTTCAGCCTCCAGTGGGATGTAAAACGACTGGGGACACGGAAGAAGTGTCATCTCTCCTAACTGCTCTGTTCCATGTGCCAGATTCCATGAACCAGGAGAATCTTCCAAAACGTTTGTTACTTCCGAATTATCAGGATAAGACTCTGCGGGATTTTTGGCCACTAAAATATCGTTCTCCTTGCTTCCTAGATTATCCGGTTGGAAGTTATTGGCTTCGAGCTGATCGGCGTCGATTGATTTAGTTTCAATCAAAACACTTCCTCCAGCAATTTCTTCAATCGATTGATCTTCAAGATCGGGGGACCATTGGGTCGAGGCATCGACTGTAGTTTTAAGGGGGAGGGTGGCTTTTGGGGTGTCGATGGGAGTGCAGTATTCGGTTGGAAGGGTGGCAGAAGGATGTTGAGGTATGTTTGAACCGATCGAATTGCTTCTCAGTGGTTCCTGTTGTGAGAATGAAAGCTTTGTTATAAACAAGTCTCGTTATAAACTATTAGCCATTTTAAAACGACAAAATAATTATTACTATCACAACTATTAGTTGTTATTATATTATGTTAAATTATAACCATAAATATATGTCATTAAAATATAATTACAATGATTACTTTATTACCACCACTTAAACTAAAGGGTTTCTGTTGAATATGAAGTTTAATTTCGCTTTAATCCTCAAGAAAGATTAACAGTCTTACCTCTTTCCTCGGTTGTTTGGATTTTCTTGAAAACAATTTCGACAGAAAATGCTTTTTCTTCTCCTTCTTCAAACTCTCCTCACTCTTTCCGTGTTGTTGTAGTTGCAGCAGTTGCTGTTGTTGTTGTTGTCGTGGGTCCCGCAACACTTCGACGCTGTTGTGATGTCGTCGCGAGGAATCGAGGCTGTGTTGTTGGAAAACCAAAGTCGTTGCTGATGGACAACTATCGTCGACGATGTCGTTGCTGTCCTGTCGTTGATGACGATGTTGCTGTTGTCGTTGTTGTTGTTGTTGCTGGTTTAGTTGGCGCACGTTGAACAAATTGCGTATGAAATTGCGTTTCTTTTTGGCGCCGGTTTTCCCGAGGTTTTTGCTTTCATAGTTGTCGTCCAAATCGTCTTCGCTTTTCGATCGGAACATGATCGAAGAAGAAGAATACAAAAAAATCGCCGACACTCAAAATCCTTTAAGATTTTCGACGGCTACGAAAACAAGAACAACGACGACGAGACTGTTCGGCTTCAATGTACTGCTGACAACTTTAAAGGTAGTTGCGTGTTGTTGCGCGCAGTCGTACAACTGACACAACGACGACTCGACCGTTTGTCTCAAAATCTTCAAAGAACGAAATTCTAAGCGATGATTTCTAATGACTTAGACGGAATTAATTTCAAAGTTTTTTCAACTGTACGTGACCAAAGGTACAGGTGCCCGAGTGTACGTGTGAAATCAGTTGAAAAGTGAAATGGGCTTTTTATATTGGCTGTTGTCGGTTGTTGCCGTCGGCGAGATGGTGACTTGGTGAGGGTAGAGAGTACAACGAATCGGTGTCTTTGGGATTATTAAATCTATTTATTGTATTTATTGAATTTTAATGACTCTGTCTCTGGATTACAGAGAGCTCAAGTGGTACTTGCAACTTTTACTCCTTATTGTGTCTTCTTATATAGAAGATATGCTAATCTGTTTATATCTGTTTCAATTGTCCTAATTATCACCCATTTTAATGTCAATAAAAATTACAAACAATTCGTTATATTGGTGACTGAGTTCGACCTGTGAGTTTCTGAACGTCTTGAATTGTACAATTATTAAACTATATCCAGGGTCAAGGTTAGGGTTAGGGTTAAATAAGTTAGGGGAAATAAATAAAACACATGAAGTCAAATAATATTTAATTATTAACTATTTATTTATTAATTTAAAAAATGATGGTATGTCATAAGCTAAGCGGAACTATTGTTCCATTGTTGACCATATCCATAATGAGGTATTAAATTTGTTTTTTTTTGGTTCATAGTTCATCAAGTGCAGTAATACCAGCAGCTGGTTTCTCAATATTTTCAATTTTCTCGCTAGTATTTTTAGGTTATCTTTCACGACAGCAGAGTAACATTTGATTTTAAAAAGAAAAAGATTAAATTTAATTCTTGTGCATTTGTTGTTGTTGTTGTTGGTGTTGTGGTGGTGGTTGTTGCTGCTGTTGTTGTTGTGGTGTTGTGGTTGTTGCATTAATGAGTTGGTAAAAATTAAACGATGCTGAGGTTACGACAGGAGATTGAGAAAAACAAATTTCTCAATGAAGGTTCAGTGCGTGGAGGATGCCTATGATGATGAAATGGTTAGAAAAGGTCGCGATTGAAAGGATTGCTGATTAACTATCAGGTGGGTGGACAGGTAGCAGGGCAGACGATCGTGTGATGGACTGACAAACAGGTCGAGGTCAGAGGTCGTGGTTCAAAGCCGTCGTCTTCTTAATCGTTGTAGCGTGGGTGGACGGAAAGTTGGGCAACATCGGTGTCGTCATCATCACCTTCATCATTACGAGTGGTCTTAAAATAAGCTGACCTGATAAGGCCAGGAAAACAATTGATAAAAATGCTTTAAAGACACAACTAAAATTCTTATTAAAAGTAGTTTTTAATTTAAAATCTGTTTTAATCAGGTGATGGGGAATAGGTGAATTAAAAACAGTTTTGCAACAACAACAACAACCGAGCCATCTTGATTTCATCTAATATTAATTATTATTATTATTATTATTATAATTATTAATAATTATTATTATTATTAATTATTACAATATTTTGTAAAAAATAAAATACGTTGACATTTATTTCGTACATCAGCATCTAAGTTTCAACCGTTTCAATCAACCTGTATAAGTCGACAGACAGCAATCATAAGGCTTGATGTTCAATAAACAATCAATCGATATAGAAAGTTCAGCATGGCTTCCATATCATCATCATCATCACTGCCATCATCATCGTCATCATCATCATGGTCGTCATCGTCGTCGTCGTCATCATCACGGCCGCCACGGCCGCATAAATCTCGTCGCAGTTGCTCTACCGGAGTCGCCCGGTAACGTTCGAGTCTTTTGGCTGGAAAGACTTGGAAGCTTTCCTCTTCTGGTAAATCGACGGTGGCTTCCGTACTGTGCCAGGACGAGCGCTAGAATCGGCGCCATCGAACGATCGACGCCGGACAGTGGAGAGGTCGCTAGCGACGACAGCAGAGCGAGCGACAGAATCGTAGTCGACTTGCGGCCAGAACTCCGAGAGAATCCGAACTTGCTGCCTAATGATTCTCCTCTGTAGTGTTGCAGTCGTTTTGTCTTCGGCTGCTCTGCTCTGGGCCTGTCCACGTGGTGTCCTGTTAAAATCACTTCTACTTAAGGCCGAGCTTATCTCCCATGCATAATTGATGCCTCGAGGGGGCGCGCCTTAAAAGCCTCGGCGTTTCTTGTTTTGAGGGTGGACAAGAAGGATACAAGAGAGCACAGAGGCCGACATCCACTCCCTTTGGGGGGGGGGATGATTTGCATAGTCGGGTCGGTAGGTCGGCGCCCGTATAACCGATTGATAGATCGCGCGATTGATTGACGAGACGATTGTTCTACAGTGATTGAACGATTGAAGATGAGAAAAGCAATTGGACGAGACAAAAAAAAATATTTGGGGATCAACTTCGCTTCAGATGGACAGCCCTCTCCCTAACTCCGATGCTGTTCATTGCCCTGATGAGGTACGCCTTGAAGTACGGCTGTGTGGCCTGCTTGATATACAACTGACTCTCCGTCACTCCGTCCACTCTGTCCTTAAATTTAATTAATCAATCAATTGATAAATGGTTTACTAATATGTTAATGGAATGTAATTATTAAATATTTCATTTAATATTATTTTATTTAAATATTTAATATTAATTAATGTTATAATATTAAATATTAATTAATTACTGAACTATTAATAGTGGTAATCGTGATGTAATTGATCGTTCAAGGTACAATGGAGAAATCTTTAGTTTGTATTAAGACTAAAGACTTTAGTAAAGACATTCGAAAATGAATCTTAACTTGGATCTTTTTTTAAATTAAGATTTCTGATTGGGATGGTGGTGGTGGTGTTGGTGATGTCTAAGATGATGGTGATTATGATTACGACGACGACGATGATGATGAAGACGATGATGATGACGATGACGATGGGGCGCGTCGGGCGGGTTGTCATCTCAGGAAGTTTCCCCGTAGTTGATTGAAGGGGATTAGGTTACCGTGAGAATCAGGGCTTAAAGCCGACTTGAAATTAACACTTCGTCGAGAGATGGCGACAGGAAGTGAGCGGACGTGGAGAGAGGGTGCTGAGGAGCTCGATGGGGAGGTTGATGGGGAGCTTGCTGGGGAGTGGGGAATGGGGGAGTGTTAGTAGAAGGAAGAAAGTGTCAGGCGACAAGACACATGGTAGGAATGGAATGAATCATTGTAGGTCTTATTGAATTTAATCGTTCACTAGTGTCCACACCTTTTACCGTCATAACAGCTACCCATACCGACATGGGGGCTACTCACACCCTTAAGGAACCCTTCCAGCAAGACTCTTGATGAGAAACAAAGATAAACAAGGGATGGTTTGTACACCTTCCCCTTGGAAGAAGCGGAAGTGACGTCGTCGTCTGCATCTACTTATTCACAGACCATCCACCATCACTCATCCAAGCCACTTGTCGACATCCAATTCGAAGAATACTCGGTGCCAGCTCCATCTACCCTCAGTTTTTATTTTTAATATATTTTTGTTTAATTTTATTCTATTTCTTGTATTTTACATTTTATTTTTTTTTTTGGAAGGACCAACAAGACGTTGCAAACAAGCTGGAAAATCTCCTTACGTCAGTCTCACGCCATCTTATTTATTTCCACTAGACTTCTTAACATGCCACTCACTCTTTCCACTACGCCTCGCTTCCGTTTCTGTCTCTAACCTCCTCCTCCTCTGTCCTCCCCAATGTTCCCCACTGGCTCCCCAGAATAGGGAGGCCATTCCCCCATTACCTCAAGGCCAGTTTTTATTTTAGTTAATTTTTTCTATTTAACGCCTTTACTTTGTATATTCGAGAAAATTTTACTATTTGCCATCGTGTCCAGGCAGAATGCGATGCTATTGAAAAGTCCAGGGACAGGTTTCCACACAAGTCCTTGAAGATGTAATTGTGTTGTGTGTGATATTATATACTATATTATAATATAAATATATATTTATATGTGTGTGTGTGTGTGTGTTAGTGCGTGTGTGTGCGTGTGTGCTCGCTGTTGTGAAGAAGTAGGGGTTTCAGAACAATGTTATTATTTTTTTTTATCTTTCAAGACGGTTGAAACCGAGTTAATAAATCTTAAACTGCTGGGTGCTGGTGGCAGGTCGACTCGACTCGAATCGCTTATGAAGGACATTGCCATCGTAAATAAGTTGGAAAAATTATTTTTTTTTTTTATGAATCTTTGAACGCAAAATACTGATTTATTCTCGTTTAAGCGGTATAAGAAGCTGTGTAATTTGGAAGGAATGACATTCTTTCACCCATTCATTCACTCACTCACCCACCCACTCTCAGTTAACTATCCAGTCACTCACTCACTAACTCACTCACTCACCCACTCACTCATTCACCCAATCACCCTCAACTACCCAGTTAACTACCCAGTCACTCACTTACTATATCACCAACCCGCTCAGTCACTCTCTCGCTCATTCAGATTTCCCCACCCAGAGGAAACGCGGGCTTTTTAAAGTTGAAATTAAACAAAGAACTCATTTCGATTTAGTTACAAATTAAACTGGAAACTCTGAAAGCGAATAACGGATGGATGGATGGATGGGTGGATGAATGGAGGATTGAGTGGCGGATGGGTTGGTGGATAACGGACAGCTGGGTGGATGAATGGAGGATTGAGTGGCTTGGGTGGATGACGTTATAACTTTATTATTTATTAAATTATTATCTATTATTTAAATATCATATTTAATATTTAATAATAATAACATAATACTAATAATAACATTATTATTACAACCGATTAAAAATCCGCCGATTCTTTTACCTCCTCAATAAACCCAGCCCAAACTACCCCGATCCAACCCAACCCAACCTCTTCCAGGGCCCCACTCTACTAACCGATGAAAGCACCCAGAATTCGGGGAGTACGGACCCCTCCTGTAGTTCTGTGCCGTTATCGTCGACTACCCAGAAGACCCTGTTCAGAGGTGGTTTGGATCGCACCTCGCACTTCAGACACACGTTGGTGGCGTTCAAATAGGCCATGGTCGAGTTGCAATTTATCACCGGGGCATCTGAAGAGCCAAAATGACGACGATAATGAAATTAGCGTTAATATTGTTAATAATTATTATTATTGAACATAATTAATAATAATAATGCTGTTAATATTACTACAGCAGTAACATCTAACTAACTGTCGTCTGGCTAATATTAAAATCCTTGTCATCGTCATCATCATCATCTAATCCCTGAACGACATTGACCTGATGACCCTTGACCGCCCCCCAGGTAACTTACGTGTCACGCTCAACTTGTTGGTGACTGTCTGAGCCTTCTCGTTGTTAACCGTTGCTATGCACTCCACTGTACCCTCGTCGTCATTGGCTGTTGCTACGAAGTTGTCCAGCCAATAGAAAGTCGTATAATACAAGCTACGAAGACCTGGTACATTTAGAATATTTTGATTATTATTTAGACTTGTAAATAGTTTCCAAATTAAAGTCAATTTGATTGCATTTGTACGTCAAAATGACCAATTATTCATTTGTTGCTCAAACAAAAAACATTTATTCTGATAAATAAATTAAAAGAAAAGCAATTTAGAAATTAATGACGGAAATAAATATCGCAAGTAATTATTCATTAAATGGCTCTCAAGATTTAGCGCAATCCAAGATTTAGCGCATCTCCTGACACGTCGCTTCCACTCTCTCCATCAAAGCGGACGATCCACCCATCTATCCGTCCATCTACTCATCCATTCATTAGTCCGTCCGTCCATCATCCATCCATCCGTCCGTCCGTCCATCTACTCATCCATCCATTAGTCCGTCCGTCCATCATCCATCCATCCGTCCGTCCGTATATCCTTCCATCCATTAGTCCGTCCATCCATCATCCATCCATCCATCCGTCTGTCCGTATATCCTTCCATCCATTAGTCCGTCCATCCATCATCCATCCATCCATCCGTCTAACCGTCCATACATCCTTCCTTCCATCCATCAGCCCGTCCGTCCATTCATCCGTCAGTCCATCAGACCATATGTCCACCCATGGACAACAACCTTAGAAACGCCCTAATCATCTAGAAGAGACGGTAGCCATGACACTCTTAGAGCAGGATAATGGCGCATTTGTCTAGCGCCGACTTGCCTCCTTTAAGACCACCCAGAAGCTCTTTGGATTGTTTTATACGAGACTTTCCAGGGAACTTCGGTCGATTTTTATAAATTTTTTTCGCTCCGAAGTTTTTTTAGACGCTGGACTTATGAATTAATTGCTAATGTATTCCACGATGATGATGATGATGATGATGCCTATGGATGATGAAAGCATTGGTGATGCTGCTGTTATACTGTCCTAGACGAAGACGACGACGATGATGATGATGATATCGTAGACGATGACGACGACGGCGGAGATGCTTGCGCAAAAGAAGAAAATTATTTTTACCGGAATGAGGAAGAAACTGGATATTGTTCGCTTCGTTTCCGGAAGAATCACGGATGGAATGCAAGTTTAAGTAGGTGGAAGGAAGTATGGTTGGACGGATTTATGGATAGAAGGAAGGATGGACGGACGGATGGATGGACGGATGGATGGACGGATGGATGGGCGGATGGATGGAGGGATGGATGGTTGAGAGGATGGATGGATAAATGAATGAATGTCTTGATCCAGGACTAAAAGACGGAATTGATGAGCTCAGAACACGAATGAGAAAGAACGACAAAGCAATAAAAGAATTGCAGCAGAATATTTTTTTAAAGTCCATTTTTCCATTCAAACTCTCACATAACGACCTGAAAACCTTTTTTTATTCCTTTCCTAAAGCCACGAAATAAATTATAAATATTAATAATAATAATAATAACAATAATAATAATAATTATAATAATAATAATAATAACAATAATAATGATAACACTAATAATAATAACAATAATAATGATAATAATAATAATAATAACAATAATAATAATAATAATAATAATAATAATAATAATAATAAAATCGTTTAATTAAAAATTTAAAACGCGATTCAAATTTTATGGAATAAAATCGGATTTAAATTGCTTTCCCCCCGTTCGCATTCAATACGCCGTTACCCATTTAACTTGACCTCAAATTGACCCCGAGCCCTGAACTCATCTCCTTCCGGCGTTGCCCCCGGATTGTTTACGAAAGATATTTTTTGTTTTTAAATTCCGTAGCAAATATCGAATTAAATAAAAAACATATTTTAAATAAATTAATTTTTAATTATCATAAATTTCTTGTAATTATTTTTTAATGCCAGAATTAATTAATTATTTAATTAAACATGAGATAAATGAATAAATAAATAAATTAATATATTTAATTATGCATAAGTTAACATAAATTAACAACCTATTTTTCCGGAATAAGAAACGGATCTGGCTATCTTGTAATCATCCCTGAACTTAGGCCCAATCTTGATCCTCAAGACAGGCGGCAGGTAGCCACCCTTGGCAATGCACCAGAGACTTCCGGGTTCGTTCTCCCTGTACGACAGGACAGGCAGGGGTAGGGGGAAGGGTGTGTTGGCGCTAGTGAGGTATTTGGGGTCCGACAGGCTGCCCTGCGGACGCCGATGGTGGTGGCGATAGTGATAGTCTCCCGAGGCATTCCTTGAACTCAAGATCAGCATGTCAATCGGAGCTGTGGACATTGTAAGTAGAGTGGGCTGGTGAACGAGTGAGTGAATGGGTGGTAAAATTTTCTTCACCCGTCCCCCTGCCACACCTATTTATGGGTGGACGGATGGTGCAGTGGGATGATGGGTGGATGGATGGATGGACGACTACATCGAGTGATTGATTAAAGCGATTGAAACGTTAAGAAAAAGATCAATTACAAAAGTCCATGCATGGATTGATGGATGGACTGAAGGACAAAATGACGGGCGGATGAATACGCATACGACCGGCCCACGTTTCCAGGGAAACCAAAAAATGAATAGGAAAAATGGATCATAAAGTGAATTATCATGAACTCGTTAAATAAACAACGCTGATGAATTGCCGGACTTTCGGTTTCACTTTTGTGAAAATCCGAGCCGAGTCGCCAAACATCATAGGGACCTGAGGGGACTGATGACTTACTGGTCTGGTAGAAGGAACAAAGGAGAGTTGGGTGGATGAGCTGAGGATGGCGATTAGAAGAGGGGACCACGGGTTTAATACTAATTGGGGAGCTCGAATGAATGAATGAATGAACGATTGAATGAACGAATGAATGAGTTGGAGGGCGGATGAATGGATGAATCCATGAACGAAACAGATAAATGTTAACTTGTAGCTTATGAATCTACCCTAGCTTCTGTCTATTGTTCGCGCCTACTCTTTCCTCCTCCTCCTCCTCCTCGTCATCCTCATCCTCTTTCTTCATCCGGGCGAGTTTTGGCCCAATTGATTTGCGATCCCAGGTCGCACATATAAGAAGCAATGTAGACATCTGCACGAGATCACACCGTCACGACACAGGTATCTCCGACAGAATGCAAATGAGGCACCGTCGAGTAGCAGAGCCTCCCGCATTGGAATCACACCACCCATACACCCACCCACCCATCCGTCCACCCATCCAACCCTCAATAAGTTTCCCCCCTTGCCTCCCAACCTACCCAGTCTGCAACCAAGCCACTCGACAACCGTCCACCCAGTCATGCTAAGCCAGAGCACTCCAATCGTATTCAATGCCTGACTATGCAAATATACGAGGACTGACGTCCCCAGCGCGCATTAGACTTGCATGCGAGGAATGGGTGGACTTTTGGGTTAAATGACGGGGCCGGACTTACTGGAGGCAGATAATGGAGTGACGGACGGGATGACGAATGAAGAGACGGACAACAAATGGGTGGATGGATGGGTGGAGGATTGGATGGATGGGCAGATGGAGAGACTAATGAAAGTAGAAGTTAGAAATGACAACATGGAAACTTTTTCGGGAAAACCAAAAAATTCTAATTAAAAAAAGACCTTGAGGTGACAGCGTAACGACAAACAATGGACCTACTAATCAAATCGAGAGTAACTTTCGTGCCAACACCATGCCTTTCAGCCTACTCTTGGGCTGTTCAGCCCTAATGCCACGGGAGGGGGGATGGATGTCCGAGTGAATAGCAAACGAGTGAGTGGATTTACTCTCTTCCAAGCGTACTAACATGTCATCAATGCATAATTCCTTCCAAGGTTAGGCATTCATCCATTTTTCATTCATTCACCATCTTCTCTTAAAGGCAACCGAACCACCCATCAATTGGGTTTACCCACCTGGCTCATCCATTGACCCTTCATTTGCAGCGGAATGAAACTTTGAAACTGAATTGAGATGGGAGGAGTTAATCTCTCTTAACCAATTGCACGGCTAATCCTTGACGGACTTAAAGTCCCTCATCCAATAAAAAATTAACCCTAGGAGAACCTGATGAGATTCATGGCTGACGTCATCAACGAAACACTCGTTTGGAGTTTCCCATTTGAAAACCGCTGTCAACAGTTCACGGCCAGCTCACCACACCGTTACTTAACTCTTGCCCTAACCCTAACCCGAATGCTAACCTAACTTTCGTCCAACTCTAACCCTAACCCATCTTTCGCCAAGCCCTAACCCATACCCCCAACCCTAGCCCTTAAAAACCCTCATCAATTTCTAGCAGCCATCTTTCCTTCCCTTCCAGAAGAAACGTGATACCGTCCTTGGAAGATGCAAATTGCCTGGGCGTTCCTTTTCCTTCTTATTCCGAGTTGCCTTCTGCCTGCACTAAGAAATTCATCGGATGTGACGTCAGGATGTCCTGGCGATACGCCCACCCTGATCTCGAGTGGGGATCCGATGACCTTCGGTTTAGGTGGGAACGTGTAGGGTGAATTGGGTGGGTGAGTGGGTGGGTGGTCAGAGGGAGACTGAGAGAAAGAGAAAGAAAGAAAGCTGGGTTTGTAGTTTAGTAAGAAAACAATGAAATAGATGTAGATATGGCGGAGCGAATGGATGAGCGAACGACTCAAGCATGGCAGGAATGAGGGGCAGAATCGACGCGCATGAGCGATCCCGGCAAATAAAACAAAAACATCCCGGGCACTTACCCGGCACAACCACGTGATTCGTTACCACGGCAACCATGACGCTGTTTGGTCCGGTTATTTCGCACGAGTAATTTCCGACGTCTTCCGGTTGGACTTCTGGAAAACGAAAGTGAAACTGGAGATCAAAAGAGCCGAGATTCATGGAAAACTGGAAATGCCCGAGGACCGGTGACGTCTGCTCCAACTGGCGCGCCATTTTATGGCGCAATAAACACCAGACGACCGTTCGTATTAATGCCAGCTCGCTAATTGAACCGGGTCGTCAACTTTCCTCAGGGATTGCTTAATTAATTTTTAATAATTATTTTTAATTTAAATGCAATTCGAAAATTAAAGTAAAAAATTTGGAAATTCTAAGGTTTTTCGATTTGAAACAATTTTTCTGATTCCGTCTCATCGTCTTCTTCTTCTGTCAGAAGGAACAGAGTTTAAATTTCCATTGAATTTCTCCTTTTTGTTTCAGTCCTTCAATTTTTATTTTTAATTCCAAAAGATTTCTGGAGTTCCACCAGTTTCTCATCGGACTTTCTCCACCACGTCCAACAGATGTTATTTTGTTTTAACATTTATTATTTTAACATTTATTATTATTATTATTATTATTATTATTTTGTCAATTCTGGTCGTCCAGCTGATTGCAATGGGAAAAAATTTATAATAATAAAGTTGAAGACGACGACGATAATAATTACGATGACATATATTACGATGGCTATAATATTGTTAACAACAACAACAACAACGACGACGACGACAAACACAACAGCAACAATGGCGATGTTGGTAGCAACAACAGCAATTGTCTCCTTTCGTACTCCAAAATGCACTCCACAACTCTTGGAGTATTTTTGGTCTTAAAAATAATTATCCAACAAATGCTATTTATGGAGGCAAACAAATTGCCTTGGTACGGGGGTCTTCAGGAATGCCTCAAGAATGAATTGAGGTGACCCAGTTATTGACCTCTCGCCCTCAGAGGGGTCAGAGACTTGTGGGAGGAGCTTAAACGACCTGCTGAATATTCATGAAGATTGCACGTTCACCCCTCCCCCATCGCATTCATGTCTTTATTCTGACGTCACAGGCGTTATTATTATTATTATTATTATTATTATTATTATTATTATTATTATTATTATTATTATTATTATTATTATTTATTCATATTAATTGCAAAAATAATGACCAAAAAATTAAGTAAATGTTCTTAATAATATTTTGATATTTAATATTATTATTATTATTAGCAATCATCTTCTTCATCTTCATCGTCGTCGTCATCGTCGTCGCAGGCTTTACCGAACTAGGGGATAGCCGGATCCATGTCTGAATAACACGGCTGTAACGTTAACAAGCCGACCACAATGACCGACGCCTGGTGACCGGCGAATGAGATTTCGTTCTTCTGACCTCGTTTTTCAAACCGAACAACCAATGAATTGACGAGGTCAAACAAATAAACTGACCCAGATAGGCTCGGGTTCAAAGGTACCGGCGACGCTTTTATTGCAGCGGGGTATTCGATCGTCGTCGTCGTCGTCATCATCATCATCATCATTACCAGCACCACCACCACAATCGTCATCATCATCACCACCGGCGACGCTTTTGTTGCAGCGGAGTATTCGGTCGTCGTCGTCGTCATCATCATCATCACCATCATTACCAGCACCACCACCACAATCGTCATCATCGTCATCATCTTCGTCGTCGTCTTTCGGACGTCAGTTGTCGTGGCATTCGACATATCGACTTGACTTCAAGTTGAACTAATAGATTGACAATTTCAGATGGCAGAGGATAGTGGAACGATTATGTCGACGACGATAATATTGATCTTGTTGTTGATGATAATGATGATGATAAAGAAGATGACGATGACGACGACGACGTCGATGATGACGTTGACGACAATGAACGCAATGAAGACGTAGATGGGAGATGACGGCGTCCTGCGAAGGGGAATGTTTGTGACGTCAGAGAGATGGGCGGTGTCGTGCCTCCATTTGTCAAAATGATTCATTTCCGGCGCCATCCATCTTGGTAGATTAATACATTCTAGTTGGCAACAACAACAAAACAACAACAACAGCAGCATCATCATCAAAATCGTAATACTAATTCTGACCGTGACGAAATGCTTCCGGACTTCACTCTGTTTCATGACGACGATGACTACGATGGTGATGATGATGATGATGGCGGTGGTGACGATAATGATGTTCGTTGGGGGTGATTTCACCCACTCCTCAACCCCCCGTCTTTTACCCTCCCCAGAGGTTTTCGTCAAAACGTCATCTTGCATCTGACATTTGCAAAAATTAATTGACGAACCCATAAAGCTTCAACAAGAACCCGAACATTCCAGTTCTTCCTCTCGGGCGACGACGACGACGACGATGGTGGTGATGATGATGATGACGACGATGACGATTATATCTTTTGTTCAAAGTGAATAGAACCCGTGTATGACGACGGCATAGCGATCGGCGATAACAAATTGCTACCACGGACGACCGCAGTGGTGGTTGTGGTAGCCGGTGGTGTTGTTGGTTGCTGTGGTTGCCGGAGAGACCACTAGGCTGATTGTAATGACCGTGATGCGTGCTGATTCATGTGGTCGGTCTTTCCACCTCCGGCGAAACAGATACCATCTTATCCATCAACCGAGACAATTACTCGCCTGATGAGCAGATGAGTACTTCACGGACGGTCGGACGGATGGATAGATAGATGGATGGATTATTGAATGAATGAAACCGATGGGATTATTATATTTATTATTATATTTATTTATTTTATCATATTTTTGTAGACGAACGAGTAACTGGATAGTTTGTGGAGTGTAGAGATGGATCTGCAAGTGGATGGACAAAGGGACGGATGGACAGATGGAAGGATGGAAAGAAGGAGACGTGGAGGAATAAATGGCGACAGGAACAACAACAGATGATCCGATTTTGTTGTCAATAACTGCCGACGACAAGCGCCCGAAAATTGGACGAAGCACGCCACGTCATTGATTGTTTTATCTTCGGTCACTTCCGGTCGCCATATTGGTTGCATGTTTTTTCCTCGCTCGAGTTTTCAAAGCATTTCCACTTGGTGCTTTCCACAAAAGCGGTCCACAAAGACATTCGTTCGATAGAGTCCGCTCAGGTGAACGGCCGCTCTGAAGCACCGACGTCATGTGGTGATAGCGGTCGGTGTGGTAGCGGCGGCCGTGAATGCGTCACGGCGATTGCCAGACGTAACGGCAGCGGCGGACACGGCCCGTTATTGACGGCCTCCATGTACTCGGAGCGCCATGCTCGATTTGGTTCCTCCCTCGGTTGAG
The DNA here is from genome assembly GCA_034509925.1 of Hirudinaria manillensis. NCBI lineage: Eukaryota > Metazoa > Annelida > Clitellata > Hirudinida > Hirudinidae > Hirudinaria > Hirudinaria manillensis. Next base: position 8,167,578 of record CM067533.1, read on the forward strand.
CGGAGTGATTGAAAGATAAGTGATTGATCGATTGAGTCGAGTGTAGGAGGGGGGCCTAGCGACGGGGGTGGCACGGCGTGGCCAAGGTGGGTTAGCGAGTGGGATAGGGATGGATGGATGGATGGATGGATGGAGCGACCGGGTGGAGAGAGACGGTGAGGGATGGGGAATTGTTTGTGCGGGCTGATGACGAATGTTCTTATAAATACAATCAGACGCAGTCGCATACAGACGACAGTCGCCATAAAATGAGTGCCTATGCCCTCTCGACCGCCCAGGCAGACGATAATGATGACGACGATGATGATGTTGATGGTCATGATAATGATGGTGGCGACAGCGAGTACGATTTCCTGATCGACCGAGCTGCACGTTCGGCTCTCAATATCCATCGGTCCATCTACCCGTTTACTCCACCACTGACCCACCCATCTACCCATCTAATCACCCACCCAATCACCCACCCAATCACCCACCCATTTACCCAACCACTCGCCACGCGACTTTCTTTCCTCCAACGACTCCGCTCGAGTCGACGTCAAAAGAACCAGCGCCGGAGAGCACGTGACCGCCATCAACTCCTCATCTTCATTCAAGTCTCTGAAAAGGAGACAAAAACAGCTCCTTAGTAAATAAAAAAAAAAGTTGTGAGATCGTCCTGGTCCACCACTGCGATGATGATGATGATTTTGATGATGACGACGACGACGGTGATGATGGTGGTGGTCGTGACGATTACGTAAAGAACATTAACATTCCACTCATCTTTTATCCTCCATCCATCCGTCCGTCCATCCATCCATCCATCCATCCATCCATCCATCCATCCATCCATCCATCCATCCATCCATCCATCCATCCATCCATCCATCCATCCATCCATCCATCCATCCGTCCATCCATCCATCCATCCATCCATCCATCCATCCATCCATCCATCCATCTATCCATCCGTCCATCCATCCATCCATCGCTCCACCTCCTCCTCTTCTTCTTTCTCCTCCTTATCATCATCCCCATAGTCATCTTTACAACCATGGTCGTCGCCGGCATCTTGTTCACGTGACAAGGACAACAACAACAACGACATCAACGACGAAGTACAACAAAAACGATTTCATTATTTTATTATTTTATTTTATTATTTTATTTTATTTTATTATTTTATTTTATTATTTTATTTTATTATTTTATTTTATTATTCTTTTTTTTTTTGAATAAAGATTTTCTCCTTCACGACGATGACAATGGGGACGATCTGAAGTCTAAAATGGCGGTCGATGGATGGAAAAAAAAAGGAGAGAAGATCACGAGAAACGAAAATTCTAAAATCAGAAAGGAGATCATAATCGAGAGAGAGAGAGAGTGAGAATGAGTGATTGAGAGATAAAAGAAACAAAAAAGGAGATGCTGATGGGATGAGAGAGGGTACTGATTGTCCGTTAATAATTTACTAGGCGATGATTAAATAATTAATAATTGGTCAGCAGGAAGTGACGTGCTGCGGAAGGGAAAATCGAATCACTTCCTCTTCCTCCTCCTCCTCTTCCTCTCTCTCTCTCTTTTATACCCATCTCTCTTTTTTCACCCTCTCCATAACCCAGCATTCATCCGCTCACACCTCCATCCGTCCATCCATCCGTACGTTATTCACCATCTCCACCCAAGAACCAGCAACATGGTTGATGAAGATGACAACGGTGACGACGACGACTACGACGATGTGATGATGACGGTGATGATGATGATGGGGATGAGGACGATGAAGACGACGGCGACGGCGATGACGAAATCCTTACGGAACTGTTCCAGCCAAGATGGCATGTCATGGAATGTACGTTAAGAGGTACGATACCTTCGCAAGGATCAGACGCCTGGTGGCCATTACAGGTGGTGGAGTGATGAATGCTCCGGCTGGAAATTCCGTCCAGGTGTACGACAAGGAGGGGAGTTGGGTAGGAGGGGAGATGGGGTGTGGAGGTGGGTGGAGTACATGCCCGATGGGGAAAGTGATTAGTTTCGGTTTGCTTGGGGTTTTTTGTTTTGTTTCGCAAAAAAAAAAAATTAATGAATACATTTTTGTGCTATTTTAAGAAATGATTTTAATTTTATTTTCACTTTGTCCGAATTAATTTTAAAGGAAGTTTGGAGGAAAACTGCTTCCATTTTAAACAGAATTTTTTTTTAAAGAGAGAGAGAGAGAGAGAAAGAGGGGGAGAGAACGATTTTATCGCGTTTTATTAAAACAAATTTGTATTTAAAAGATCGAAATGAAGGCAGCTCTTTATTTGGGGAGTGGTTGGGTTGGGTGGGTTGGAGTTTGCACCCAACATAAACAACAAGTTGCCACGTTAACCGAGGTGGTTCGTCCCTCGTTGAGTAGCCTAAGATGAAGATGGACGAAGACACATCCGAGTAGACTGATGGATGGATGGATGGATGGATGGATGGATGGATGGATGGATGGATGGATGGATGGATGGATGGATGGATGGATGGATGGATGGATGGATGGATGGATGGATTGACGAGCGGGTGGATGGATGGATGGATGGATGGATGGATGGATTGTAGGCAGGATGCTGAGAAGGAAGTAAGATGGAGCTTACGCTGGATACTCAGAAATGGGTGAAAAAGAGTAGACACTGCAAAGAATGGGGTTGGAGATTGAGAGGCGTATAATTCTGGATGGGTGGGTGGCTCGGTGGGTGGATGGATGGATTGACGAGCGGGTGGATGGGTGGTGACGTCAATGGGATGGTCACTGCGAGCTCCTCATGACTTTTCGTGAAAAGGGTGAATCTTGAAAAGTTGTCTAAAAAAAGAATGAAAGGAAAAATGAAGTTGTGTGCTTGTGTGCGTGTGAGAGTGTGTGTGCGTGTGCACGTGAACATGCGTGAGTGTGTGAGTGAGAGATTGCTGGATGGAGGAGTTGGTTCTCATTTGAAGCTGGAATTAACATCCTGATCCTCAGTCGATGAAACTTGACGGAATGAAGAATCAGGAATGAAAAGAGGTCGCTGAAATTATTAAAATTCAAAAATCAGAAATAACTTTTAACCGCATTTTGTTGTTTAATTAATTATTATTTTATAATTTACGATTTAAATAGTAAAAAAACAAACAAACTTATTAATCTATATTATATTTAGCTCATATTAGAAAACTGGATTTCTGATCACTCCGAAGTTTGCGAAAATCTTGGGCACGAGACCGAGACCAGAGGCGAGACTCAAAACACGAGACACAAGACACCTTTTCAAGAACCATTTAAAGAACGAAAGAGTGAAATTAAAAAAAAATAAAAAGAGATAGGATGACGACGACGACGAAGATGCAGAGGAAATAAGAATGGGTGGATGGAGTGGAGGAGGTGGATCCATTTAATGCTGGAAATTTAAAACAAGCGCCAACAGCGTCCGGAGAGAAGATGGAGAATATTTTATGACTTCCAAGACCTTCTTTTTTATTTTTTCTTTTCCTGAGTTTTGTACTTTGAAACGCAAAGGTCCCGCGTTCAACTCCTGAGCTGCTCCGTCGTTGAGAGAAAATTCAATCAAAGTCGACAGCAAAGACGGACAAAGCCGAGAAAAGGATTTGCCAGCTGATGATGACGATGAAGAAGATGATGATGGTGATGAAGACGATGACGATGAAGAAGATGATGGTGGTGATGATGACGATGACGATGAAGAAGATGATGGTGGTGATGATGATGATGATGGTGAGGATTGATGACTAATGTATTAAGAGCTAAATGGTGATAAGGAATATAATAAATATTAGCAAAATTGTCGTCCTCATCGTCGTCATCATCATCATCATCACCAAGACTATTATAATGTAATAACCCAGGGTCCTCAAACTAATTATAGAAGGTCAGGTTTATTGAAAGTTGTCAGATGGCTTGGAAGATGTAAAATGCTTAATTGATTAAGTCTTGAAATCTGCTGTTTCTATTACTCTCGCTCTACTTTCCGATATAAATCCATTTGTCAAAGGTACATAACCAAAGAGTCTGAATAGCACCAATTTAATTCTCAAATTATATTGCCACTAAATTTAATTAATTATTAAAATAATTAATCGGCAATATAATTTTAAATATTATTCAATTTATTGGATCTAGGGATCCAACACTGCCCCCTCCTTAAATCTGTTCGTCCCGAACAGACATCTATTCCCATTTTCATTTTTACTCTCGGAATAGGATCCGATCTTCCAACAATCTCATGGCTGCAAATCCCAGATCCATTTGCTTTGTCATCTTCTGGGATTTCTGTCCCCTCCCTTTTACTTCTGCGTCCCGCAAGTTTCAGCCGCGGAACATCGCCATTTCTATGCACACTCTCCTGCTCCACGATGTCGCCAGATCCCAGACTCTCCTCAGGATCACCTGCTCCACTTTCCATGCTAGGCACTCTCCTGAAATCCCGAGCACTCCCTTCTGTTATTTCCAATGGAGCCGAAACATCCGCTGGTAAATCCATGGGCTGTTCTGTAGACTCTACTTGTTCCACCATCAAATCCGTGTGCTCCACCGGCAACTCCACGTGACTCATCAGTAACTCCTCGAGCTGCACCAACAACTCCACATGATCCACCGGCAATCCCACAGGCTCCTCCGAAAGCCCCACTTGCTCCACTAAAACCTCCGTGAGCTCTCTGGGCCCTGCTGACGATGTTGTTGTCAGATGGCTTGGAAGATGTAAAATGCTTAATTGATTAAGTCTTGAAATCTGCTGTTTCTATTACTCTCGCTCTACTTTCCGATATAAATCCATTTGTCAAAGGTACATAACCAAAGAGTCTGAATAGCACCAATTTAATTCTCAAATTATATTGCCACTAAATTTAATTAATTATTAAAATAATTAATCGGCAATATAATTTTAAATATTATTCAATTTATTGGATCTAGGGATCCAACAATAATTATACTTTTCGAACCTGTTTTGAATTTCCAATTAGTTCTCTGAATTAAAATAATTATTCTTGGAAAATATTTCATCCGCTCGACTCCGACCGCATAACTTCCGACCCGTCTGCCGTGACGTGCCGACGCCGTTGCCATGGAGACGAGCGGGCCAAACCACTCCTCCGACACCAACCCAACTTCCTCCAACCAAACTCCCCCAACTTCCCCAAACCAAATTCCCCCCTGCTCGGGAAACCAGGGTTTGTTGACGTCGGTGTGAAGAAAAATGTCAAATATGTTCCAGACGCACTCCCAGTTTGAAATATTTGTTTTAAAATTAATTATGAAAATTAATTTATTTACTTGAATGATAATAATTTTTAATCGATAAAAAGGTCTTTTATATCTCAGAAAAACACTTTAAAAAATGTTAATAATAGCGTAATAACTATAAAAACTAATAATAAATAAATAAATAGATTAAATAAATAAATTATTTAAGTAATTAAATAAACAAATAAATAAATAGATTAATTAATTAATTTAATTAATATATTTAGATATATATGTGTGTATTATTATAATAAGGGACTATAATAACTTTATACAATAATTACTGAATTACTGTATCATTACTGTATCATGCGCTGTTATGATAGGGTAGGGTAGAGTAGGGTAGGGTAGGATAGGGTATGGGGAGCTTAAGTGGAGGTAAAAAGATTAAGCCACGGACATCCATCGTTCCAAATGATTGATCGCGACTGAGGTTTTATTTTATTTTTAAATAAATGAACATTTCAAACAATGGGTTGGAGGAAGAGAGAGAGGGAGGGAGAGAGAGATGGATAGGGAGAGAGAGACAGAGATACAGAGGGAGAGAGAGAGAGACAGAGATACAGATGGAGGGAGAGAGATGGATACAGAGAGAAATAGAGATAGATGCAGAGGGAGATAGAGAGAGGGTGGCTTGGGGAGGGGAGGCGGGAATTATTTTCCAAGTTTTTCTTTCGTTTTTTTTTTCTATTCGCATCAAAAACAAGGCTCAAAAGACACCTATAACAATGGTCGACAACAACAACAACAACAATAATAATGATAATAATAATAATAATAATAATAATAATAATAATAATAATAATAATAATAATAATAATAATAATAATAATAATAATAATAATAATAATAATAATAATAATAATAATAATAATAATAATAATAATAATAATAATAATAATAATAATAATAATAATAATAATAATAATAATAATAATAATAATAATAACAAATGGGCCTCTAACGCGCCGTAATGAGAAATGCATGGAGTATTTCTCATGGAGTCAGAAGCGCGCGAAGATAAACCACTTGGACGCCAGAAATTCAGCGCCAAAAGTTGATTCGTTGAATTTTATGGATTTTGATTTCTATGTTTTTATTTTGTTTTGTTCTTTTCTGTTCTTTGTTTTCGATTCTATGCAATTCTTGTACGTGAGAATTCATTATTTTAAATTAATTTAATTTTAATTTTATTTTGTGAGGTTGTGTCTCTAATTAATGGATTTTCCGAGGCATTTTGTCGCCCTTGACGCTGATTGGCCACGGACCGGATGTCACGTGGCTCATAATTAGGAGCAAAGTCGTCTGCGATTAGGAAATGCAATAACTTCTATATTCTCTAACTAGTTACTGTATTAGAATCATTCTTCGGAAGGTAAAAATTAAATAAAATTATTATAAATACGATAAATTATTTTAAAAATATCTATTCTTTATTGTGCGTTATGATTTTTTGGTATTTTAATCTCTCAGGCTCTTCCAATTTTGAAGCACATTTGTTCTCTCGATTTTTCATTTTCAGACAGGTCTCTCTCCTCCTTCCTGGATTCATCCATCCATCCATCCACCCACCATAAACCCACCCATCATAAACCCATCCTTCCATCCATCCATCCACCCACCATAAACCCATCCATCCATCCATCCATCCATCCATCCATCCATCCATCCATCCATCCATCCACCCACCATAAACCCATCCTTCCATCCATCCATCCACCCACCATAAACCCATCCATCCATCCATCCATCCATCCATCCATCCATCCATCCATCCATCCACCCACCATAAACCCATCCTTCCATCCATCCATCCACCACCACCCCTCCCTGGCAGTAACCATAAGGCCTACAGCCACCACGTCCATTATTCTTTTCCGAGTAGTTGCCAAAGTTTGCAGAATCGTCTGCGAATTTACCGCGCAATTTTGAAGGTCAAGCTCGATGGCATTCTTTTTTTTTTTTTGCGAATTATGTTCTTAATTTGAAAACAAAACCACAACAGAAACAACGACAACAACAACGACGACGACACGAACAACAACATCAACAATAACAACAACAGCGATATAAAGAATGAAAGAATTTAATGCCCGAAAATATTTTCCACAATTTTTACCTAAATTATGAAAATAACATTTTTTTATGCGTTCCTCTGAAATTACCGGGATTTTTTTTTAAATCAGAGAAAAGGGAGATGGTCTTCTCGAATAATTATAAATAATAATCATAATAATAATAATAATAATTAATAATAATAATAATCAGAATAATTTCAGTTACCATATATTATAATAATATTTACAAAATCAAAAATCTAGATTAAACTATAAAATTAAAATAAAAAATAATAATAATAATTATAATAATATAATAAATACATACATCCATCCAATTTATGATCATATAATATAATATAACATAATTTTATAATTTAAATAATTAATAATTTTAATTTTAATATTTTAAAATTATAATTGTAATATTTTATGATTTTGATTTTAATATTTTATAATATCACAATTTAATTTATTATGATTTTAACAATAAATGTTTGAAATTCAATGACTGAATAGTTAATTCCTTCTTTTTCATTCCGTCACTCATTGGAAATTGCTCAGCAATTATTTTACCGTCTACGAAAATAGTTTAAAATTTAAATTTAAACTTAAATAATTATTTTTAATTATGATAGTTTTATTTTAATTATTATTATTTAAAATTATTTCTAAATTAAAACTATTTTTAAATAGAAATTATTTCTAAATTAAAATGATTTTTAAAATAATAAAAAATTAAAAATGGATTCCATAAAGAAATATGGGTTTCTAAAAGATGGAATTTCCATAGGAATTTGAGATTTTTTTAATACAATTATTTGTTTAAGTGGATGGATGGATGGATGGATGGATGGATGGATGGATGGATGGATGGATGGATGGATGGATGGATGGATGGATGGATGGATGGATGGATGGATGGATGGATGGATGGATGGATGGATGGATGGATGGATGGATGGATGGATGGATGGATGGATGGATGGATGGATGGATGGATGGATGGATGGATGGATGGATGGATGGATGGATGGATGGATGGATGGATGGATGGATGGATGGATGGATGGATGGATGGATGGATGGATGGATGGATGGATGGATGGATGGATGGATGGATGGATGGATGGATGGATGGATGGATGGATGGATGGATGGATGGATGGATGGAGGGACGGACGGACGGATGGATGGACGGATGGATGGATGCAAGGATGGATGGATCGGTGGGTTAAGAATAAGTGTTTACTTTAAAAATGTTTTAAAATTAAGGAAATTTGTGTTTTGAAATTGAAGATTTTCTGTGAATTATAAAATATTTATGAATTAAAATTAAAATTGAAATTTTATTTCAAATAATTTCCTTTAAAATTTCAAAATTTCAAATCATACGACGTGATTCCTCCTTAAAATCCTTGGCGATAATTTAAGTGAGAGCATGAATTTTCAAAAGTGAAATTATAATAATAATAATAATATCAATAAAAATAATAATAATAATAATAATAATAATAATAATAATAATATCAATAATAATAATAATATAATAAAATCATTTTTAAAATTAAATACCTCTGTGTTATAATATATGATGATTATATTTATTATGATTATAACCATAAATAGATATAATGTAATGGAAAGTTATTAGTATTATTATTATAGTTAATATTATTATTATTAATATTATTTTTATTATTTTAAGTTATTATTATGCAATTATAATAAATTTAACGTATCTGATGTAAAAATCATACAATTATTAGTATTTCTTTTTAAGGAAAATATTATTAAGAAATAATTATTATTAACAAAATAAATATTATTAAGAAATAAATATTATTAAGAAATAATAATTAATAATAATAATGATAATAATAATAAATTATGAAACAAAATATGCCGAAAAGTGTGACCTGCTATTGTCAATCTGAAGGTGTGCCTCGGCCTCTGAGTTTCGAAAGTCGATTGGAACCTCTTGGCAGCCAGAAATGGTTCTTTCAAGTTGCCCATCATGTTCACCTGGGTGGGGTTTTTGGGGGTGGTTTTGGGGGTGGCGGTGGGGGTTGAAGTGGGTGGTGATGGCTTGGGGGGGATTGGGGTTGAATTGGGTGTTGACGATGGTGACATTTGCGGTTCAAAAATGGTAGGTACATGTTAGAGAATGTTAGTATTGATTGATTGGTTGGTAAATATTTATACATGTTTTAATGACATAATACATAATACAAATTAAATTATTATATTAAATAAATAAATTAATTAAT